>WBMW01001090.1:24135-65663 GCA_013396635.1 Penelope pileata
GAAAAGGGGAATAGTGAGATTTTGGTGTGTGTGGAATTACGGTGTGACCTCCTGAGAGTGAAGAGAGGAGAAGTGAAATTAGTAATAAGGTGTGTCCCTCTCAGGACGACGTTGCTCCTCTCTGTTAGTTAAGGTGTGGCCTCTTGGGAGTGAAAAAGGGGAAATTTGGATTTTAAGGTGTGACCCTCACAGGAAGATAACCCCCTTTGTGTTAATATTGTGAATCTTAAGGTGTAGCCTGCTCAGGAAGATAAACCCCTTTGTGTTAGCGGTGATGGCAGTCTGTGGTGCTTGTGATTGCGTCCCATCGCTAGGAGAACGGTCGGATAAGTTGTATGAGTTTTTGGAGTTGTGCAAATCTCGCCCCTCAACCCAGGGGCAAGACTGGGCTAAAAAACACTGGTTTCAGCCACAAAGTGTGGTAGATAGAATAAGGGTGCTGCAGAGAGAAGCCAGGGTTAGAGCTGGAAGAGGAAAAGCGATCATTTGTGCGGTTTTGGGTGCAGCTTTGGCCGCAGTGATAGAAGACAGGAAGCAGAGGCTTTGTGAAGCCCATGCCACAATGGACTCCCTGCAAGGAGTGATAACGACCCTGCAGGAGCAGTTAGGGGAAAACAAACGCTTGTTGAACGAGCAAAAGAATGAAAATGCTGTGCTTAAGAGTGAACTGAAGAACCAGATCTTGGGTGAGGTAGATACAGGCAGAGGTAGAGATGAAGCCTTCACAGATAGGACAGATCTATCCTCGGGGAATTACAGCGAGCAAAGAAGACCATAGAAAGCTGCCCCCCCCATGTGTGTCCGTTGGTTAAGACCGAGTTTACATCTGAGGATGAGGATGATGAGAGCAGGTTGTAACGAAAGAGGTTCCGTTTACAGCGACTGAGTTAGCAAAGGTGAGAAAGGAATTTTCAGGGTCCCCAAAGGAATCAGAAACAGAATATGTGTGGAGAGTATCTCTATCAGGAGGAGATGGAATCAGAGCATTGATGGAATGTGATGGAATGGAATGGAATGGAATCTGATGGCTGTCAGAGCAGGAAGCAGAAGGGTACTGGGGACCGGGTGTTTTTTTTAACTACGGGCAATTGCCGAGCTCCATGGCCGTTATCTCGAAGAGCTGCTTATTGGACTGGAGGGCTGAACCCCCTAGAGAGGGGAGATCCTTTTGCCACAGCGGGCACAGTAGATCAGTTAGTGGAGAGTGTGCAGAAGGCAGCCTGCCTCCAAATGATGTATGACTGGGAGCTCAAGCCCAACCAAGGCTCCCCGATGATGATGCCTGTTGACCCAGAGAGAATGACCCCCCTGATCCGGGGACTTCCCGGTTCCCTAAAACCTATTGACATACAATTGCAAGGGAAGATTCAAAATCTCCCTAGGGAAAAAGAATTACAGCTGCTCTGGAGGGAATAATGACCCCTGATCATCGGCAGTCGGGAAGGAAAGTGTGGACATGGGGGGAGGTAGCTCAGGAGCTGATTAATTTTGGGAGAAAACATGGTCCTGTTGGTGGATCATCGCAAAGAACTGAAACAAGAGTTGTCAGGGCTACAGAGCAAATTAGTGGGTGACAGCCATCAGTTAGGGAAGGTCAGGGCTTGGGATCACCCCATGGCAGAAATTCTGGGAGAGAAAGACCCCTAACTCGGCAGGGATTGCAGCAATTGGGTATCCAAAAAGGCATTCCCTGAGATCTAATGGATGGGCTCCTGAGCCAGAAATTGGAAAAACTGACACAGAAATGGTCAGAAAGAAAAGTCACTTCCGAACCAGCCCCTAGTGCTCCACCCTTGATAAACTTCGAGGAGGAACCGGTCAGGGAAAAGAAGGTGATGGTAAACTAGACCCTCCGTCCCCTAAAGGTGGGAGGGGAACGGAGGATGGATATTTGTAAGGCACCTCACCATGAATGGAAAAGGAAATTTATTGATTACAGTCGCTGTGGGACCAAGGAAAAGGCCTGTAACCTTTTTAATTGACACTGGGGCACAAATTACTGCATTAATGCGAATGGAAGCAGAACAGTGTGGAATCTCAATTCCATCTAAAAATCTGATTGTTTCAAATGCTCTGGGAAAAACACAGGCAATGCCTATGACCTCACTGACGCTGTGGTTGCCAGGAGAGGAGAGCCCCATTAATACTATGGTGGCTATATGATCTTTCCAGATGAACCTTTTGGGCATAGATATGTTAAAGGGAAGGCAGTGGTGTGACACTCAGGGGAGCTCGTGGTCTTTTGGCATTCCCCAGATAAGGCGGTTGTCTGAGATGCCCTGGGCGGAGGTGCATCTATTGCAAGCAGCACGTGCCCTCCCCCTTTCCATGTGAAACCCTATCCGTTACCTCTAGGAGCCAGGGAAGGGGAGCCAGTCTTGGCAACTATTGATGTAAAGGTCATGTTCTTCATGGTTCCACTCCAGAAGGGTGATCAGGATCAATTTGCTTTCACCTGGGAGCGTCAGCAATATACCTTTACTCGCCTACTTCAGGGGTACAAGCACTCCCCAACTCTGGTGCACCATGCATTGGTGCAGGAGCTTGAACAGGTTCCCCTGGAGGAAGGAGTTAAGATTTATCAATACATTGATGGTATCCTTGTAGGAGGAGATGACTTGATGTCAGTGAAAACAATGCATGACAAAATAATCAAGCACTTTCAAGGGCTGGGATTGACTATACCTCCTGACAAAGTTCAGTCCCCAGCTGCTGAGGTAAAATTTTTGGGCATCTGGTGGAAGGGCGGTATGGCCTGCATTCCACAAGATACCCTCTCAGCTTTAGACCAACTGAGGATGCTGGAGAGTAAAAAGGAATTACAGCATGCTCTTGGTCTTTGGGTTTTTTGGAGGAAGCACATCCCTGATTTCTCTATTACTGCATGGCCATTACATGATCTGCTGCGGAAGGGAGCGTCGTGGGAATGGGCCCCGATTCATGAAGAGGCCCTGCAGCTCCTCTTATTTGAGGCTACCACCCACCAGACTTTGGGTCCCATCCATCCTTCTGACCCCGTGCAAACAGAGTGGGGATTTGCTCAATCAGGNATAAGGCGGTTGTCTGAGATGCCCTGGGCGGAGGTGCATCTATTGCAAGCAGCACGTGCCCTCCCCCTTTCCATGTGAAACCCTATCCGTTACCTCTAGGAGCCAGGGAAGGGGAGCCAGTCTTGGCAACTATTGATGTAAAGGTCATGTTCTTCATGGTTCCACTCCAGAAGGGTGATCAGGATCAATTTGCTTTCACCTGGGAGCGTCAGCAATATACCTTTACTCGCCTACTTCAGGGGTACAAGCACTCCCCAACTCTGGTGCACCATGCATTGGTGCAGGAGCTTGAACAGGTTCCCCTGGAGGAAGGAGTTAAGATTTATCAATACATTGATGGTATCCTTGTAGGAGGAGATGACTTGATGTCAGTGAAAACAATGCATGACAAAATAATCAAGCACTTTCAAGGGCTGGGATTGACTATACCTCCTGACAAAGTTCAGTCCCCAGCTGCTGAGGTAAAATTTTTGGGCATCTGGTGGAAGGGCGGTATGGCCTGCATTCCACAAGATACCCTCTCAGCTTTAGACCAACTGAGGATGCTGGAGAGTAAAAAGGAATTACAGCATGCTCTTGGTCTTTGGGTTTTTTGGAGGAAGCACATCCCTGATTTCTCTATTACTGCATGGCCATTACATGATCTGCTGCGGAAGGGAGCGTCGTGGGAATGGGCCCCGATTCATGAAGAGGCCCTGCAGCTCCTCTTATTTGAGGCTACCACCCACCAGACTTTGGGTCCCATCCATCCTTCTGACCCCGTGCAAACAGAGTGGGGATTTGCTCAATCAGGATTATCTATACACCTCTGGCAGAAGGGCCTGGAGGGTCCTGTTAGACCTATAGGTTTTTATTCCCGCAGTTTTAAAGATGCAGGGAAGCGATACTCTCAGCTGGAGAAGTTGTTTGTTGTTTGTTTGTTGTTAGTTTGGCCTGCAGAAAGCTGAGCGCACTGTACGACAACAGCCTGTAGTATTGAGAGGTCCATTTAAAGTTATCAAATCTGTGATGTTGGGTACCCCACCCCCTGACGGGGTGGCGCAGCATTCCTCTGTCCAAAAGTGGTACGCCCAGATTGAACATTACTGTAATATCTTTTCAGTTACAGAAGGCGTTCCTAAGACACTTGTGATACAGGATGATATCCCTTCTGCTACTGATACTGACCTCCCCTCTGTCGTTCAAGTTGCTCCCCCATATTCGGACCAGTTACAGAATGTCTGATTGACAGATGCCTCCTCCAAGCACGAAGGGAAAATATGGAAATACCGGGCTGTGGCCCTACAGATAGGGACTGATTTCACTGTTGTCACTGAGGAGGAGGGAAGTGCTCAGGTTGGGGAATTAGTAGCTGTATGGAGTGTATTTCAGCAGAAATGAATCCAGAAGTCCACTGAATGTGTGTATATTTACACTGGTTCGTATGCAATCTTCAAAGGCTGTACTGAGTGGCTTCCTTTCTGGGAGCAAAACGGCTGGGAGGTTAACTGTATCCCAATGTGGCGAAAAGATAAGTAGCAGGAGATTGTTGCTATTGCCAAAGGAGGCCAATTTTCTGTTGCATGGGTTGCATCCCACCAGGAGAATGGGACCCCTGTGAGTCACTTGAACAACAAGGCAGATGAACTTGTCAGGATTGCTCCATTGAGGCAGGAGGAACCTGATGGTGACAACTGGGAAAGACCTATGGAATGGTTACATGTAAGGAGGGGACATACTGGTGCTCTTGATCTTTACAGTGAGGGCCAAGCCCGAGGCTGGCCTGTCATCAAAGAAAAATGCCTCACTTGCATTTCTGCTTGTGACCTATGTCACACACGTCTGAAGAGGCACCCCCTACAGGAAGCCTCTCTCCACTTGAGGGAGGGAAAGCATTTATGGGAAACATGGCAGATTGAGTATATTGGTCCTTCTCGCAGATCTGAAGGCAAACAGTATGTGTTAGTAGGGGTGGAAGTAGTCTCTGGCCTGTTACAAGCTGAATCTTTCCTTCATGCAACAGGGGAAAACAGTTAAGGCTCTAAAGAAGTGGTTTAGCATTCTTCCGAAACCTAATTCGGCCAAATCAGACAATGGCTCGCACTTCACTTCAGGGGTAGTACAAGAATGGGCCAGAGAGGAAGGTGTTAATTACCGCGAGCGGAGGAATGGCGCCTCCCTCGTCCCCCCCTGAACTGCACCACCGTGGCTGGTAACAGGGAGCTCTGCCATTTCTCTTTTTCTGTTATCCCTCCCCTCCCTCCCGTTGCGAATTCGTCCCCTCGGTAACAGCGGTAACAGCGTTGTCAGTAACAGCAGACACTCCCATTTTCCTCCCCTTTTCCTCTTCTCTCATTACAAATCCATCGCTTGGTTAATAAAGTTTCTTCTGTTCAGGCACTTGACTCCGTTTTGAGCCTTCATTCTGCTCCCGAGAATTATAGGACCAAGTCACGATAAAGTGACATTGGATCGTGACAGGATTGCAGTGCAATATTTAATGCAAACAGAAGCAAAATAATTTTCATGTAGATGTAGGCAAACAGTAGCTATGCTGTGACCTGGTCTTTTTTGTTTTGCATGGAAAAGGAATGTCAGTAGAGTATATACAGGCATCTGAATCTACTGTATTCTATTATAAATAAACACTAGCTATAGAGAAAACAGTAACTACATTGTTCATGCTGTCTTTTGAAATTCTGTGTAATACTTGGTATTCTAAGAACAAGTGAAGTATAGTATTACACAATTCATTAACAGCATTAGGAAGAGATCAGTTCTGGATTGATGTTTGCCTGAGAGTAATGATCAAAAACGAAGCAAACCTAAGCTATAAGCCTCTCCTTTCAGAAAGAGAGCTCAGTCAAAGAATCATAGAATCATAAAGGTTGCAAAGGACCTCTAAGATCATCAAGTCCAATCATCAACTTAACACCACAAAAATCGTAGAATCATAGAACTGCTTGTGTTGGAAGGAAACTCAAAGCCCATCCAGTTCCAACCCAATGCCATGGGCAAGGTTGGCACCCACCAGATGAGGCTTCCCAGGGTCTCATCCAGCCTGGCCTTGAACACCTCCAGGGATGGGCCATCCACAGTTCTCTGGGCAGCTGCACCAGTGCCTCACCTCCCTCTGAGTGAAGAATTTCCTCCTAACCATCTAACCTAAATCTTCTTTCTTTCAGTTTAAAACCTGTGGGAGAATTTTTGTACAACAATGGACATGTGAGCAATCCAGCAATTATGGACAATGCAGAAATTTAAGCAGAGATGATTGGTATGAATACAATGCCAGGGTGCGTGCAGAAGATAAAGTCAGAATCCGAGGTACGTGCCGAAGACAAGGTCAGAAAACAGCCAAAAATACAAACATCCTTGAAACAAGAACGACTCCCGAATGCGATAACAGGAACTGTTTGCTCAATAATATTTCACTTCACCACAGCTGTCAGTAACCGATTAGAAATGGACTGCTAACGTGTGTTTCACTGTCTTTAACCAATCACTAATAGCCAGCTGTCTCTTGCAAGATAACAAATAATTATAAAAGAATCTGTATTAGCTGCAATAAAGGGGCAGTCACTTGATCATATTGGTCGTATAGTGTTTGTCTGAGCCTTTGTGTTGCAACAAAAACCATTCCCTCTCATCTTATCGCTCGCTATCAATCTATGCAAAAAAGTTAGTCTCCCTCCTGTTTATAAGCTCCCTTTAAGTGTTGGAAGGCTGCAGTGAGGTCTCCCCGGAGTCTTCTCCAGGCTGAACAAGCCTAGCTCCCTCAGGCTTTTTTCATAAGAGAGGTGCTCCAGCCCTCCAAACATCTTTGTGACCTCCTCTGGACCCTAATGGAGTACCCAGCACAAGAAGGTCATTTTTTTCTTTATCCCCACTATTTTGATAGCGTGGAGAAACAATGTCATGAAAAAAAAAGTATTATATCGTGATTAGTTGAGGAGAAAAAGTTAATTTCAACATTACTCTGGAAACTAATACAAGAATTCACTGAAAGGGAAGTTCAATCTGTCATATTAAACACTCACTTTCTTCATTCTCCCATGAGGAAATGGGAATTTAATTACAAATTTACAGTATGATTTAGCATATTGAAGGACTTCAGCAATGCAACCATCATGCTTCTATACTACAAGATTGAAACAGGAAAGTAATGTTCAAGCAGAAAAGTTCTAATACTGAGAATACAAGCTCTACAGAGAAATAAGTATCTCATAACTTTTTCACTCTTTGACTTTGCCTTTTTTGTTACTATATACTACTTCTTTTAGTTAAGAAGTGAATTTAAGAATGATGTTATATGTGGTATGAGTTTTCAACTAAGAAACTTGATACCTAAACTAAGATACTGTATTTGCTGAAATAGCAATACTTGTATCTCTGGATACTCCATTAAAAATCCTGAAAACTATCAGGCACATGTCTGAAAATAGTGAACCGTACCTGTCTGTATTCTTTAAGCATTTCTGACCCAGCACCACATTCCAGTAGCACAGATTCATGTCTAATATAGTACAGTGTCTTTTGCTGCTCTGAAGTCTTAATGAAAAATAGGATGCATGTTGTGACTTCTAGCGCAAGGCAAAGAGATTTATTCATTTTTTTAAAAGGTTTGTTTACTCCAGGTTTTCCTGTTTCTTCCACGCTGTCCTCTGTGTATGTAACATCTTCATTTCTGAGCAGAGACAAGATTGTTTCTCCTCCATGATAAGGAGACTGTCCACAGGATGACACTGTATCTGGTTTGCTGGTAAATATACTCTTCAATAGCAAAAGGGAAATTTTCACATTCTTTACATGTGATACATTTCTATCCACCGGAAGTCAGTCTTGTGACTTTCAGGCAGTGTCCCTAAGAAGCTAGTGCAGCCTGCCCATCTCCACAATATCTCAGAAAAGCACTTGACCGTTCCTATCTGCAACTCTACTCAATGTTTTTTTCAGAAAAATGACCTATAGTCACTCAATTCCGAGTAATAAACATATAATCTGATAATCATAGAGGTAAAGTAGTTAACTGTTTATGCAAAATAATGCACACACAAATTTTCAGTTGTGTTTACATTCATTTTAAACACATTTATTGGTGAAGGCATGCAACTATCCATAACAATTTGGCACTTCAACAAAATGTCACAACTTAGTACTTTGAGACCATAACGGAAGCTTCACTACTGCTCGATGACAGAAGCAGAAGTTAAGGTCATCTGTAGCAAGGTCTAAAACTGACGTTTCTGAAATGGCACTACATGAATGAGTGTTATGATTAAAATAAACAGAAAAAGGAGAATGGAAGGAGAGAGAGACCAGCAAAGAAATAGGAGAAATGTGAGGGAAATGGCAAGAAGGGATACATAGCTTATTAATCTCTCCACATACTGGATCATTCTGTTCTCAGCTGCTCACACACAAATCTCTTTCAGAGGAGCTGCTCTTACCTGTCCAAACAAGTTCTGCCATAGCAGGAGAAGCATAGAAACAGGTACTGGTTTTTTTCTTTTTAGGTAAGCCTTTCACACCCCATCAGTCTTTGAACAGCGCTCAGAAGCTCTAGCTGTCATGACTGCTTCAGTTCATGGTTCACAATTTAGTTATCAACAAATACTTAAAAGATTAGAGGTCTTCATATCTGACAGGGCTTTACACAACAGCCAACAGTCATTGATATTTAAACATTTTACTTGTACTGTATTTACTAGAAAAAAAATTTTTTAACTTACAGTCTCGAGATAAATCTTGTAATTAAGGACTTCGTTTTAAAACAGGGATGAAAGAAGGATGTTGCCATGATGGGTAATGTTGTATCTCTGCTTCTGCCAAAGCACATAACCTTCATCCCTATGAAAGATGAAGAACAGAAAGTTCACTGCTGAAGCAGTTACCAAGTTGTATCTGTAGCAATATGAAAAATACATACCTTTTAAAAAGTACATATAACAAAGTGAATGACCTGCAATCATGGAATGCACATTCAGAGTTGGCATATCGCAACCAAGAGTATTTTGAAGAATGACATCATTACATTCCTGTGTCACATTTCTACTTATTATTTACTCTAAAGATTTTTTCTTTCTTTTTCTAGAAGAAAATTCTGCTGCACAGATGATGCAGAAAGGCATTATAGCTTGCAACTGAGGGTATTTCGGCTTTGCAAATGATGAGTGTAGGTATTAGCACTTTGTTACATTGCAGAGCTCTTTACTTGGTCTTGGGGAGTGAAATACTACCTTGGTTTTATGACACTATATTTTGCATATACATTTGTACAGATACATACATGCTAGTATACCTCCTGTGTCTTCTGCGAGCATAAAACATGTACCTGGGCTCTTGTGGCTCCAAAACAATATTCTCTTTCCCTCTCATTTTTTCCTCAACACAAAGCTGGGGGGAGTGGCTGACACGCCAGAAGGCTGTGCTGCCATTCAGCAAGACCTGGACAGGCTGGAGAGATGGGCAGAGAGGAACCTGATGAGGTTCAACAAAAGCAAGTGTAGAGTCTTGCACCTGGGGAGGAATAACTGCATGTACCAGTACAGGCTGGGGGATGACCTGCTGGAGAGGAGCTCTACAGAGAGGGACCTGGGGGTCCTGGTAGACAACAGGTTGGCCATGAGCCAGCAGTGTGCCCTGGTGGTTAAGAAGGCCAGTGGGAACCTAGGGTGCATTGAAAAGAGTATTGCCAGCAGGTGGAGGGAGGTGATCCTCCCCCTCTACTCTGCCCTGGTCAGGCCTCAGCTGGAGTGCTGTATCCAGTTCTGGGCTCCCCTGTATAAGAAAGACAGGGACCTCCTNATCCCTGCAATTCTGTGATTCTGTGATATGTGTTAGTTTTTATCTGAGACAGAAGTTGCCTTTCTGTGAGGACGTGTTTTGGTTTTAAAAGAAAAAAACAAAGCTGATAACACCTGGCAGCACTGAGCAGAGCCAAGAACATTTCAGTCTCTCAGCTTCTTGTATTGCTCTCCCAGTGAAGGGACTGTGGGGGCACGGAGAGCTGGGAGGGGACAGGAACAGGGCAGTTGACCCAAACTAAGAGATATTCCATACCATATGACATCATGCAGATATAAGGGGGGGAAGTCAGCCAGGGAGGGGCCACTGCTCGGGGACTGGCTGGACATCAGTCATTGGGTGGTGAGCCGTTGATTTGTATATCATCTATTTTTCTGTGTGTATATATATATACATTTTAATTACTGTTATTTCTTTTACTTCCTTTGCTGTCTTAGTAAATAGATTTTATCCCAACCCATGAGCTCTGCTGTATTTTTCTCCCAATTCTCTCCCCCATCCCACTTGAGGAGGCAGGAGGGTGAGCAAACGACTGTGTGGGAGTTAGCTATCTTCTTGGTCAAACCACAACAACATTTTATGAAATTTGAAAGAGCTTTCCATTTTAACTTTCTCAGCTTGTTTTAAACTGGCCTATGAGATTATAATTATATCGTATGATTCCATGACTTTATGATTAGAAATTTTGGAGGGCAAATAATAAGAATTAAGTCAACATTTTTTGCCCAGGGTACCAAGGTTGTTGGTATCCTCTTTGTATAGCAGCTAAGATGGAGGAACTTCTCTCCTGAACTTTAGTGCAATGTCTGATAGTCATTGCATTAACTGCAGCTATACAACAGTGAAAATCCTATGTGCCTCATATACTCCTGAGCAAAAAAGAAAAAAAGGTATCTAATCTAAACCTACCCCCTTGTCCTATCACTATTCTACCTGATACAGTCCCGATCTGTTTTCTTTTCAGACGTCCTTTAGGTACCGAAAGGCTGCTGTAAGACATTCTTGGAGCCTTATCTTCTCCAATCAGAAAAACCCCAGCTCTCTCAGCCTGTCTTAATAGGAGAAGCCATTCTCTGAACTCGCTCCAACAGGTCCACATTCTTCTGAAGTTGGGGGTCCCACAGCTGAAAGCAATAGTCTGGATAGGGTCTCAAAAGAGCAGAGTAGAGGGGAAGAATCTCTTCCCTAGACCTGCTGATCATGCGACTTCTGATGCAGCACGGAAGTCAGCTACATTTTGCTTTTCGTCTACCAACACCCCGAAGTCCCTCTCCTCAAGACTACTCTCTCAATCCATGATGAAGATAATAGTAGAGAGACAGCAGCTTCATCATATCATTCTATTTGCACTTACAAATGAAGTATCATGGAGAGCTATCAATATAGTGATAGTCAATTCTCCCATAACACTTCTTCCCCTTCCAGTATATGAGCTCTATAAAAACACAGTGTTCTTACACAGTATCTTCCTATACCGTGAGGATCCAGCCACTTTTCCACTCCAGCAAAACTTTTGTCATCAACATGCCTTTGAGGTGTACTAAACACTCTCTCAACGAACTCAGAGGAGCTACTTGTATTGGTAAAGGCCATGATATCTGACCATTAGTACACAAGTGTCAGAGCTCTTGGCATTCCTGCTGAGGGACTGTCTAGGTGCACTGAGCCACAAGGCAGTAAAATCTCTCTCTCAAGTTCCCAAAATGAGAATTACCCTTTCAGTGTAAATGTGGTTCTTTTGGTACTAACTAAAATGTGAAAATGGAAGTTGCTTGTTGTCTTCTGAGTCAAGATCTGATGAGATTCTGGATACCAAAAAAGGTGCCTTTAAACCATCATCTTCCATGTTCAGCACATGTCAAAGTAAGACTTAACAGAATAAAGTGACTGACAAGAATACTTACTCATCCAGAAAACAGGAAAGGATTTTCAAGTCTGAAAATAATATAATTGAACTTTGAGTTCAGGAGGTACTCCAGCTTCATGTGACTCACCAGAAATGTAATGTCTGAGTTTAGAAAGATATGTACATAGAGCTAGATTTTTAAAGAAAAGATTTGTACTTTTACTTAACTGGGTTTTCAGCAGTACATGAATCTTGCTTATTTACAGATGAACTTTTGAAAAATTCTCAGTGGGAATCCATCTTAATTCTATTTAAAGGTCTGTCCCCAGCTTCACATTTAGAAGATTTAACGCTATGTTAAGGTAATTTTAAAATCCTTTCTTTGTGAGATCAAGCGCATCATATGAGCTTAGCTTCTTTCTTTTTTGTAAGATGCACTTCTGAAGACATTGCTTTCATGTATTTTTCTTTTGCACATAATCCACAGTGCCTGAAGTCTGAGGATAGATCTGAATATAATTTTCCATAAGTACTACACAATCACTTTCCCATTTAAAACAACAGGGAGAAAAGTGCTACTACTTCAAAACAAGATCTAACTACTTGGAGCAGCCATACTGTGAATAACAATAACTTATTCCCAACAGTCGAAGACTGACTGTCATTTGATACTATCAAATTTGCCACCAGTTCTGGCATCAGCTATACCCAGTTCCTTGGCCGTGTCTTTCCCTTTCTCTGTCTCAGCACTGGATTACACAGTTTTTGTGTATGTTTGGTTCTGAGTTCATCTGCGAGCAGTGTACTACAGGAAAACACCAAGTGACCGATGCTACCAAAAATATCTACTGTCAGAAAAAGCATCTATGTAGTTTCGTGAAGAAGTTCAATAGCTACTTGTCTCCCCTTTACATGTAATTCTGTACTGAGATAATTTAGTACAAAAATACTGCTAATTTGGGTTTCTGCATTGATCAAAATTCCCTCCTACCTGAAAGAAATCTGTGTGCAACATATTTGTGGTATTTTTTGTGACATATGAATAAATGGAACTGAAATGACTTTCCATCTTTTCAATGCTAAGCAACATTAAGATTTTCAGTTTTATTTTTATTACTGCCCCTATAACTGTGTTGCGGTTCGACCTAGCAGACAGCTAAGTCCCACACAGTTGTTCGCTCACTTTCCCCCCTCCCAAGTGGGATGGGGGAGAGAATTAAGGAATAAATATGATAGAACGCGTGGGCTGAGATAAAAGCTACTTACTAAGACAGCAGAGAGAATAAAAGAAATACCAGTACATATATATATATATATAAGAAACAATAGATAATACACAAAGCAAGAGACCAACAACCGATACCCAACCGGCCAGCAGCCCTTCCCTCCAAGCAAGAGGTTCCTCTTCCGTAAACATCACATGATGTGATGTGGTACAGAATAGCTCTTTGGTCAATTTAGGTCAGGTGCCTTGGTCCTGTCCCTCCCCAGTTCCCGGCTCCTTATGTCTTCTAACTGCTTCACTGAGGAACAAAAATATGTCCTTGGCTGTGTTCAACACTGCCAGGTGTTATCAGTTGTGTTTCTCTTCTGGGAACAAAACATACCTTCATACCAGACACTGTGAGAGAAGTAATTTCTGTTAGAAACTAAGACAAACTGCATTTCCTTTTAATCGTACAGAATGGTGTGACAACACAACAGGATATTTTGTTTGTATATTTTCTTGCAGGAAGTTGTGATATGTATATTCTCCTCTGCAGAATCCTCAGGTAAATAGTCATGAGGCAAAGTGAATATATTGTTTCATTTCAAGGAATGCCATTTGAACATCAATACTCCTGAACACTCCTGCAGAGCTATGTTGGGTTTAGCATTGAGCATCAATTATCATCATTCTTTTTTAGGAACCAGTCTCCTAGTCTACTACAAATTCTATGAGTCATTTCATAAACTCAGGGAAACGCGGAATTATAGCAAACATATGGGCATAGGTATTTCAACCTACTCCAGCAAACATCACAGAATTAAATAATTCAATTGAAAATGAAACATTTCAGTTTGCAAATATCAAATCATTAGCTGATTTTTTCTACTTCTGTTAATAACTTCCTTTAAAATTTCTTCATAATATTGCAAGTGAAGTGTTATTTCAAATTTTCATCACCAAAGAGCATATAATAAACCTATACCAGACAATCATGATCTCCACCTTCTGTGCAATTTTTCCTAAATCAGTTTTACTGTGTCTTTGTCAGTGAACATGAAAGTATTCATAAACATACTGCATTCTTTAAGGACATGCCACATGATGTACACATATCTCATGTTGTTAATTTGCAACCTTGTTTACTTGCTTAGCTCAAGCCTCATCAAGCTGATTGATACAGAACATGAGTACTGCAAAACTGTTTCAGGTCCTCTTATCACTGAGTGGAATTAAAAAATGAAAGGTTTTTCAGCACTATAGAACTATACCTATTCTTCAAGATCTGTGAGCACCCCTCTGTTGATGTGACCTTATACTGGGATGATAAAGTCTCTCAGATCCCCCAAACTAAATAGAATTTGCAGACTGGTAGTGAGGTGTCCTGACCTGGTGATGCTGCTAATGACTTTTCCTGTTGCTAATGACTCTCATAACTTTCAGATAATATCAGGATTTGTCCAGTTACTCTTTAAGTGTGATGAAGAATACTAGGAATTCAGATATTCAGAAGACTCAATTTGTACATCATCTCTGCTTCCTATTCATGTCTAGTTGTTAAGAAAATAACAGAAGTCAGACCAAGGTAAAGTACATGGAGAAATTCAGTTAAAGCATCTGGAATACACTACACATACACAGGGAGAGTTTACTCATAAATGTCCCGTTTATGAGTTCACTCATACATGTAATGTTTTTTCTTTCTCACCAAGGAGGGAGTTTAACTTCTAACTGCATTGTACATGCTTGTCTGTTAAAACATCAGTTTTGCAGACA
Organism: Penelope pileata; assembly: GCA_013396635.1. Taxonomy (NCBI): domain Eukaryota; kingdom Metazoa; phylum Chordata; class Aves; order Galliformes; family Cracidae; genus Penelope; species Penelope pileata. Next base: position 38,801 of record WBMW01001090.1, read on the forward strand.
GTTCTTTCATTCTCTTTGTCCTGGTTTTGGCTGCGACAATTTCCTTCTTAGAAGCCGATATGGTGCAGTGTTTTGTGCTCAGGATGAGAATAATATTGATAACAAACAGATGTTTCAGTTGTTGTTAAGCAGCATTTACACTATGTCGAGGACTCAGCTTCTCGGGTTGCCTGCCAGAGAGGAGGCGGGGAGTACACAAGGAACTGGGAAGGAACAGAACAGGAACAGCTGACCCAAATTGTCCAAAAGGATGTCCAATACCATATGGTGTCATGCTGAACAATGAAAGTGGTGGAAGTTGGTCAGGGAGGGAGGACTGCCACTGCTGAGCATCAGTCAGCAAATGGTGAGCATTGTGCTTCCCTTGTTTTGTACATTCTTTTCATATGACTATTATTATTTTCCTCTTCTATTCTATTATATTGTCTTTATCTCAACGCACAAGCTTTATGTTTTTTCAATTCTCTCTCCTCACTGTGGGGGAGTGAGCAAGCCGTTGTGTGGTACTTAGCCGCCTGCTGGGTAGAACAATAATAATCTTGCTTGAGCTTCTATGGCTTCTAGCCATATGCTGGACATTTTCTCCAGAAGGATACCGTGAGGAACAGAATCAAATCTTTTCTGAAATCCCAAAAGATTACGTCAAGATCTTCACTTGGTCAGACAGATGGGTAACCTTGTCATGAAAGAAAATTGAGTTTGTTGCCATTTTGAATTCGTGTTGGTTGTGACCAATGACTGCATTGCCTTTCGGGTGTTTTCCAGTAAATCCTAGAGTAAACGTATCATATTTTTGCCAGGCACTGAGGTGAAACTAACATTCATGTAAAATCTCTCCAGATCTCTCCACATTTCCTACACCATTGAAAAATAGTTGCGAGAGGTCTCATGATGACATCAGCCAGTTCTTTTGAGTACCCTGGGATAAATCCCGCTGGGCCCCATAGACTTAAGGACATCGATCTGGAGTAGCAGATCTTGCACAAATTAAGGATTTATAATTACTGCAATCAGGACTCTGGGGGTCCCAGGGACCATCACTGGTGTTGAAGACAGAGATGGAAAAGGCATTAAACGTCTGCAATGTCTGCATCTCTGTACCTGTAACTGCAAATATCCAGTAAGGAATACTTGAAAATTAGCCATTGCTTCTATGCCACAGTGAAGTGTGTTTTATTTGTAATATATGAAAGCAAATACTGAGTTGTTAGTGTATGAGATTCTTAAAAGTCAAATGGTTCAGGAATAAAAAATATATTTTTAAAGAAAATTCTTATAAAATCAAATGTTTAGGTTCATTAATGCTTACAGTTATACTTGAATATGTATTGCTGCATTTTTGAGCAACTTGTGTTATTTTTCTCTCTATACACTGTTGGAGATCTCATGATAAAACACAAATGTTGGAATCATGCCAAAAATACTGACTCCCTGTTTATGCTATGCTTTCAATTACTTGGTAATACATGATTAATACATGAGAGAAAATAGAATACGAGATACGCTGTCAATAAATCTGCCTTAACATCTTTCATTCTGTCACAGAAGAGATCCTGTTATTCTCTCATTTGAAAACTACATTGAAATTAAAATATAATGTGTTACCTTACAGGAAGGACAAGGAAAAGAAACTAAATCACCTCCACATCTCTGACCTCATTAATTCTCACGTCCCTCAGCTGTCCCTTGGCTTCTCCTTGCAAATTGTATTGTCTTCACATCTTTCATAGGTCAAAAGCCAAGGAGTATTAGGGATCTTTATTCCATACTCTTTTTATCTAAAGCTTTTCTCTTCAACTGCATATCTTAACTATGTTAATGATGAATTTTGCTCAGATGACAAACTTCACTGGAGTTGTCAATGATGAACTGTTGTAACGTATTCTTAAAAGGTATCTCTACAGTGTCATCTCTTCCCCACAGATGGGGCTGCATGAGGAATAATATTTTATTATTTAGAATCATAGAATCACAGAATGACTTAGGTTGGAAGGAACACAAAGATCATCTAGTTCCAATCCCCCTGCCATGTGCAAGGTTGCCACCCACCAGATCAGGCTGCCGAGGGCCCTATCCAACCTGGCCTTGAACACCTCCAGGGATGGGGCATCCACAGCTTCTCTGGGCAACCAGTGCCAGTGCCTCACCACCCTCTGAGTAAAGAATTTCCTGCTAACATCTGACCTAAATCTCCCCTCTTTCAATTTAAAACCATTCCCCCTCATCTACCCATGAAAAAAGTTAGTCTCCCTCCTGTTTATAATCTCCAGTTTATAAGGCTGCAGTGAGGTCTCCCCAGAGCACTTCTCCAGCCTGAACAAATCTGGCTCCCTCAACCTTCCTTCATAGGAGAGGTGCTCCAGATCTCTGATCATCTTTGTGGCCCTCCTCTAGACCCACTCCAGCAGCTCCACATTTTTCTTGTGCTGGGATCCCCACGTCTGGAAACAGTACCTTAGATGGGGCCTTGCAAGGGCAGAGCAGAGGGGAATAATCACCTCCCTCTCCCTGATGGCCACCTGTCTTTTGATTCAGCCCGGGATACAGTTGGCCTTCGGTGCTGCTAGCACACACTGTTAGTCCACATTGAGCTTTTTGTCTGCCAGAACCCTCAAATTGTCCACAGGACTGCTCTCAATGCATATCTGTGATTGCACCAACCCAAGTGCAACACTCTTTCCCTTGCTGAAATTCGTTAGGATCCTATTGGCCCATTTTCAAGCCTGTCCACATCTGCTAAGTTACATAATTTATAGAGAAACACAGTGCATGTTACACTTTGACCAGGTTAACTGGAAACCTAGAGGAAATAAAGATTTTGGGTTAAGAAGAGAAGAGTAATAAAAATTATGTATAAACCAAAGCAACTGCATATGACTTTAGGTGGAAAACAACAATAATGGGAAATTTATTGCAGAGTTGAGAAGAGCTTTTGACAAAAGTTTCATTTAATTTTGGTTTATATACTTCTGGGTTTTTGCTCCAAGAATCTGTAAAATTCCAGAAAAAGAATCTGGAATAAACAGAAGCTGAAAGTACTTGAACAAAATTGCAAATTGGTTGGCTTAACAGGCTAAGTTCAGATGATTGCAAGACTGCCAGAGAATAATATAATCTCTTTAAGAAGGAGAAAAGTGTTCTGAAAAAGAATTAAAATGTCATGCATGTTTATTTTGAAGAAGAATAAATGTACTCCATCATTAACACAATTTAGCAAAGCGTTAAAGTGAAATTTGGTGCTAAATATCTCTCAGTACTGAAAATGGAAAAAGGAAAAAAGACATTGTTGTGTTGGGGATCTGATGGAACCCAAAATCCGAAAAAAACTTTGGACTGAGGATTTATTTGTGCAACTTACAGAGTTGCCGGGACCTCCAAAACTAAGATCCATTAAATGCTCCATTAGGAAAGAAATACAGGATAATGGAGATTATCAAGCAAGTTGTTGAAATTAACAGATGTCATGCATGTCTTAGGACAGTATGTTTCTAGAGGACTGACCTTTTAAAGGACTGTAGAGCAACTACCTCTTTATAGCAACAGTGAATAATAACAACAAAACTAATGCTTGCTCTCACCTATCCCCTCACAAAATATAAATAAAAAATGAGACCTAAGGTCTTTGATGAGCATATGCTGGGGGAAAAAAAAGGAAGTAAGAAAGAGTAGAGTTGTAATGACTTTTTTTTTCTTTTTGGAATATTGTTGCATTTAGTAGGTCAGTATGGACAATGTGTATGTACGCAATCTATTGTGAAAGTGAACTTATCTCACAGCAAGCAACAGGAAATTTAGAAATATAATTTTTACACCTGCCATACTTCTAACTAGAACACACCGTATTTTCTTTCAGTAACTGGAGATTGGCCGTATTCTGCACTATACTTTGAAGAGGAAGAGACAGCATGCTTAGAAGTGGCTTGAGAATGGCATGCTTACTCATTTCTGTTCTCTGAATAGACATTAGTAATTAATTGTATTCTTCCATGAATGAGGGCACTCTTGATAACCTGGAGTTATTACATTAATCAGCTAGATAAACAACCCAATTGTGTTGTCGTCTTCTCTACACTTTTAATGAAAGATGAGAATTATTCATGTTCTACCACCAGACTGAATGTTGATGTGTTTGATAATTATGTGGACATTTGATAAACATTACAAGTAAAAACCCTTAAGTACTTTCTGGTCAGCCAATGCAGTAACAAAGGATCTAGCACCGATTTATGGTAGAAACTCATACATCTCTTCAGTGTAGAAAGAATGAATATTTGCTTTTAATTAGTTTAAGCAGAATACTTTATTGTAAGCAACAGATTCACTGTCTTTAGACTTCTTTCTTTCCTTCACAAAACACATGTACATCATAGTGAATATCTACCTATACGTGGTACTTGCAGACTTATTTACACCTGCCTGTCATAGATACAATTAAAGCAACCAAATACAGTAAGCATCATTCTTTCAAGTTAAATAAAAGCAATATTTATATTTACTTTAGTGCACTGATAGGTGAAAAGTGGAAGCTATTACCATTGAGATGAGCAACTTTGTACAGCTGACGAGTACCTAGGCAATATGAGGAAAATTGTTTCCCTGTAAACTATTGTTTATAATAAAGGAGTTACAGAGTAGATGTTTTTCAGCTGTGTACACACGTAAGAGTCATGAGAGAAAGTTAATCAAGCAGTAGTACTGGGATTAAGCTAGAAAATAACTACATTTAAACAAGGTTCTCTCTGGAAAAAGAAGTTTGAACTTGTAAATAAGAAGATATCTGTTATAAATCATTTCTTCTGAATGCAGGAAAACTGAACCTTGTGCGCACTCTTTCAATAAACAGGATATCATCAACTTAAAATCTGTCTTCCTACAAAAGGAACAGACCACTGTCTATTCAACTAACTTAAAGCACTGAACATGAAGAAGATGTTTTTGAAGGTCATAAAATCACAGAATCGTGGAATTGTAGAATCGTTTGAATTGGAAGGGACTTTTAAAGTTCATCTGGTCCAACTGTCCTGCAGTGAGCAGGAACAAGATGTTATTGAAAATGTTATGCTTGAAGGAAATGCAGGTTTTGCAAATGACAGTTACCGCATAAATAAATCATTTGGAAAAGAGATGGTTATATTAATTATTTCAAGTACTTTGTTCTTATTATTAATAAATCAAAGAAATATAATGAAAATACAGTCAAGAATATTAAAAAGAATTTACTTGAACATTGGGACTTCGATAATAGTTAGCAAAATTAGCTTATCACGGTAGTGACATTCATAGTACTGCCAAGTATGTAAGGACTAGAACTGTTAACAGAAATGTTATATTTGTATAATTTGTTTCTGTGTGGCAAGTCAATGAGACTAACAACAAAAACAGCAGCACATCAAGTTTCTTCATAATAAAGCTCTGAGTCTTGGAAATGTAAGCTCAAATACAATAAAGAACAATAGACTTTGAAGATATCTATTCTTCTTGTGGTTCTTCTATTGTAATTCCCACCATATCAATACACAGAATATATTGCTTTTGGTACTGTAAGGAAAATGTAATGTAAAATATGTGAGTAGTAATCAATGACCAATATTGTCATATTATAAAGGTAGTGTTGGATGGTCAGATTTAATTACATACATCAATATATTTTCTCATATGAAACTCAATAGCCTCTTTGTTTAGGAATATAAATTCTCAATAAGTGTATGAGAGACTAACTCTATTTACTACTTCTCAGCTGCCTGCTGCGTGTGTGGTCTGTTAAAAATTATTTAAAAAAAAAAAAAACCCTTACATTTATAAGATAATGAATAAACAGGGCCCATGTTGTGCGCAAAATTACTTTGTTCACATGTGAAGAAGCCCTGAGCCTAAATGTGTGACTCTTTTTTTCTAGCTTCATGCGTCTAATAACAGAAGCTATTTGTTCTTCATGTTAGTCTGGGAACCCAGATCTTTCACACATTTTATTTGGCCAATGACATATGTATAAAATAAATATAAAGTGATTTTGAATGATGCAGCATTATATCATTTCATCAAATTCTTATTTTTGTCAAAAACTTTAAGTTGTTGGCTAGTATTTTATCTCAAGTAATACAATTACAGATCTGTTAAAAGTATTACTTTGTTGCAATTTCAGAATTTTTAGGAATTTTTACCAGATAAAAATTAGTCTGTACTCTGTGACCTATATCATAACCAGGTAGGCTGATGGTGCAATATAAGATGATGGATTGCTCAGTCCTGAGTAGCGAGGATTAATAAATTCATTTTTGTAAATGGTCTGAATATGAAATGCTCTGTTTTTTGGGGTTTTTTTGTTTTTTTGTTTTACAATTACAAAACCTTCAGCTATTATGTTTTATATTTTCCAATATAATAGGCATAAGAAACACACATAACTTTTTTATGGCTTTTTGACTTGAACAGCTTTTTCATGCATGGATCTCTGTTGCCCTGTACTGTGATATCTATATTCTTACTGCCAGATAGTTTTATCTTTCACCTACAGTGATACTCACAGAAAAGGATGATTATATTGAAGTTTAGGTCTAAAATCCATTGAGTGACTTGTATTAGCTCAGCAACATTACTGTGTACTGGACAGAAAACACAAAACAAGTAGCTCAACAGAATGTCTGCCAACATTGAACTGTAGGAATTCTCCTGTGCAATTGCTAGGCTGAGCCTTATTGACAGTTTCAGGTCCAGTTTCAAACATCCCAAGAGTATTATGGGTTAAGCCAGGCTTCTTGTTGTTCCCCAGAGAAACATCTTCACCAGTGACATTGAAAGATTCTCTGAGAAAATGGTTGTTATAATGCAAGGTACAATAGCTGTGACGATATGCTATTGCACTAGGTGTTTGTACTGTTTTCAGACACAAGTTATTTTCCATTATTTTGTGGTATTTTCGATCACACCTTGTATAAATATTTTTCCATGGGGGACTGCTAGTTTGACCATCCCTCTTCCACTCCGTAGCAAGACATAGATAAATCTCAGTGAGATAAAGAGAGGAGAAATGAATGACAAGTTTGAGGAAGCCACACGAGCTTGAACTTAAAACTTATGAAACTAAAGGGTCAGTTACACACATAAATCTATCTTGTTTAGATTTTTGTGACATTGTAACAATCATCATGACAGCTGGGTAAGAAAACATTAGCTAGAAGTTTTTTTCTTACTGTTCAGGATCACATACAAAGAGAAATAGTGTGAGGAAAGAAAATAGTTTGTGATCTGCAACTCCAAGATTATTTGGTCCTCTCAGAATAAATCACTCTTTATATATCTTCAAAGAGAAAGCAGCTATGTCTGTAATTTCACACTTCTCAGGAAATGCACAGACTTTTAATTTGACACTTGGGAGTTCTAAAATTAACAATGAATATACTTCACTGAAATATGACATAAATTTAGTTCTTTCAGTCATTACTTTTAATACACCTGAATTGTATTCCCCTGAATTGGGGAAAACTGTATGCTCCACTATTTTTCTGTTCTAACTCAACGTTACTTTAACATGAAAGAACATAGAATCATAGAATCACAGAACCATAGAATCATTTGAGTTGGAAGGGACCTTTAAAGGTCATCTAGGCCAACTCCCCTGCAATGAACAGAGACATCTACAGCTAGATCAGGTTTCTCAGAGCCTGGTCCAGCCTGACCTTGAATGTCTGCAGAAGTGGGGCTTCCATCATGTCTCTGGACAACCTCTTTCAGTGCTTCACTATCTTTACTGTAAAAAATATTTTCCTTATATCTAACCTAAATCTCCCCTCTTCTGGTTTGAAACCATTTCCCTTTGTCTTATCACCAGAGACTCTGCCAAAGAGTCTGTCCCCTGCTTTCTTGTAGCCCTTCTTAACATTAATGTTGAAGCATCTTAGAAGAATGCTTTGAAAGTATATTTCAGAGTAGTTTGTCATATAAACGACTGCTATGGTTTAATTACCCCCAAGATGCAAGCTTCACGGGAGTCTGAACAACAGAATAAGAACAAAAGTGAAAAACGTTTTCTCCTATATGATTAAGTGTAACCCATCTACACAGATTGTATTTTCATTTTCATATCACCTTTTAGGTCAGACATTTATCAGCCATAAATATCTAAAAAGCATTCAGATCCCTATGTATAAGCCACAACATTCTCCCTCATGTTAAAATTACATTATACAGACCCATGAGAATGTAGGGCCAGAAATGTGAACCCAACTTAAGTGTTGTTGATGTCCTGCTCACCCTAATAACAGCCTTGTTATTAAGAGGATCAGTCTGGTAAGTAGCTGCCAAAGGTATAGAACATCACATTCAATCAAATTTATAATTCTCTTTCTGTGGATAATTCAGTGGTACAGATTCTCACGCTTGAAAAAACATACTAACGTTTATGACACAAATATGATGTTCAGAGGAATGTTGTCTCCAAAGGAGAGTTTGCATCATTTCTGACATTAATTTTCTAATTGGTTTAAACATATCATAGAGGCTGTGAGATGTGCTACATTGGCTGAAATTTTTCTATGAGTCAATAATGCTATGATCTCTTGTGTGCAAAATGAAAAATGTTTTTTGCAAACTTCTTACATTTGCATAGTTAATTTTCTGTGAATAGAGCCCTCATTTCTTAACCTTAGTTAACGGAAGGGAGAAAGGGAGAAAAGACTTTATTTGACACTGTAATATTTAAGTGTTTTTCTGAATGCTTCTTCATTTGCTTGTTTCCCTGTGGCAAAACTGAAGGTTTCATGGAAGCAGTATTGTGAATCATATAGCATGATCATCCTCTTTTCTGGTATACCATCCTAATGATACTCCTGCATGCAATTATTTTATACATTATTTTAAAAGATTTGTTACAAATAGGGAATTTATTTAATGTGATATGTGTTGCACATGTGAGGTATTTGTAATAAAACATATATGTAATATAACATATAACATATGACAATCTTGATATTATATAATTATACTAAAAATATTAGGAGCGTATAATTCTGTCAGAAGGAAGATTGCTAGTCAATATTAGGAAAATATGCACATTCAATAAGGGCTGTGTATGATAAAAGCGATTAAAATGTCAGTATTTTCATGCCAGTCCCTTGATCTGTTAGAGCTCATCCTCTCTTTTTACACACATCTTGCAAATACTCGTATTTTAATGGCAATTTTATCTGGAGCTGTTGCTATGCTTCTTTAAAGAGCTACAAAAATTAGCAAAGCAAGAATTTCTACTTGTCCAGCAGCTTATTTATTGAGTATATTCTAGACACATGCTTAAGTCTTCCTGGATATCATGTCCTACTTTCTACACAGAATTTGTCTCAGATGACATCCGCTGTGTAAAAGATTATGAATGGATGGGTGAATAAATAAATAAATAAATAAAAGCTGACAGCTTGGAAGCAAGAAAACATTTTTCAACTGCTAAATAAATATTAATTGCTATTGGTTTTTCAGACCATATTGAGATTAATGCCTGCAGAGCCATTGTGCAGTGACAATATGGAAGCTGCAAAGGCAAGTTGTCTATGAATATACCCATGGATAGCAGCAGTAAATGGGTTAAAGCCTGCAAGTAATCAGTTCCCTTCCTTTTTTTGTTCCGTTCCTTTTTTTTTTTTTTTTTGGAGCTAGCTCCATGAATGCTGCACTACAGGATCATCCTGCTACTTGCAACCCCATTTCAGGAGCTATAATTATTTAATAACACTACAGATAACATAATTAGCTCCTTGGATCTAGATTAGTTACATGGCACATTTAACAGACAACCCAAGAATAACTCTCCCTTGTGAGACATAGTGCCTTAGCAAGAGGAGAAAATAATAAGATCGGAATAAGAGAATCAATGTCGTAATGCAATACTAATACAACATTTTCACTGGAAGTGAGTAACATATATTATAAAGTGTTTTTGTGTTGCTTTTTATTGAATAAAGTAATTCATTATACCAGAAATATCTATTCAAGGCAATTAATGATTTATGTGTTATCGCTTATTTATATTCATTATGCAATAGTTTCTTTCTACTCTGTTTTTTTCTGATTTGCTGTTTCTAGGTTTATTGGCGCTTGCAGAGCCATCTACATTGCCAAGTCTTTCTGTCATAAAAGTGTGGGGCAAAATTTGTCTCATTATAGACCATCGTAGATGCACCTAGACAGTAGAGAGTAGGACAGGGGTTACTGCATGCAGATCTGAGATTTCCAGGCTTGTGTGAGAGCTTTGGGGACACTCCTGGGGGCAAGCAAAGAGCAGAAGAGGCCATGGAAGCAGCAAAGTTCAGTTGCAGGCTCCATGTCTACAGATCTGCCATCAGAAAGTCATGAAATACACCATGGAAGAATGGTCAAATGCATGCATTTGTTTATTTTGTACATTCAATAAAATACACTGTTTTGCAGTGCATTTATTATAGAATAGAGTATTTGGAATGGCTGTTTCACAAGGTACAGGGCAGTTGCAAATAAGGCATATCAGCAACAGAAGTAGTACATAGAAAAGGAAAAAACTTCAGCATGCCCATATTGACGTCTGAACTAAAATTACTTCACAAGGTTTTATTAGGCTATAGTGAGCTGATATAGAAAATTAAAGCAGTCACACTGTCCACAAACACCCTATGAAGAAGTTGTTTCCTGAGGAAAATACAGTAAATAGGATAAAAATAAGCTTCAATTTAAATGTGTTATACAAAGAAATAAACATAAACACAGCCAACAAAATGCAAAAGAGATTTATTTCCATTATCTAAACGAGAAAACAAAGTGCTCTCAAGTAGGTTTTGAAGAAACACAAACCAATCCAAAATTTGAAGGACCAAAACATAGCTACGTACAAGACACTATGAGAAAAGTAGAAACTAAGAAAACATATCCACTTTTCACCTGCCCTTTAGATATTTATAAGTATCGATAAGATCCCCTCTCAGTCTTCTCCCAGCTGAACAGTCTCAGGTCTCTCAGCCTTTTCTCATCTTTGGAGCCTCTCGATGGAATCTCTCCACTAGCTCCCTGTCTTTCTGGAACTTGGGAGCCCACAACTGAACACAGTACTCTACATGTGGCCTCATCAGGGCAGAGTAGAGGAGAAGGAGAACCTCCTTCTAGCTACTGGCCACCTTCTTCCTATTGCACTCCAGGACACCATTGGTCTTCTTGGCCTCAAGTGCACACTGCTGCCTCATGGCCAAAGCTGTTGTCCACCAGGACACCCAGATCCTTCCCCACAGAGTTCCTTTCTAGCAGGTCAGCCCTAACCTGTACTGATGCATGCAGTTATTCCTTCCCAGGTGCAGGACTCTACACATGCCCTTGTTGAACCTCACCAGGTTCCTCTTCACTCAACTCTCCAGCCTGTCCAGGTCTTGCTAAATGGCAGCACAGCCCTCTGGTGTGTCAGTCACTCCTCCCAGTTTTGTATCATCAGCAGACTTGCTGAAAGTGCACTCTGTCCCTTCATCCAGGTCGCTGGCGAAGATGTTATACAAAACCGGACCTAGTACTGTCTCCTGGGGAACACCACTAACTACAGCCCTCCAAATGGGCTCTGCACTGCTGATCACAACCCTCTGAGCTCTGCCAGTCAGCCAGTTCTCAATCTATCTCACTGTCTGCTCATCTATCCTGTACTTCCTAAGATTACCCACAAGGATGTTATGGGAGACAGCGTCAAATGTCTTGCTGAAGTCAAGGTAGACAACACCCACTGCTCTCCCCTCATCTACCCATATGCTCATGGCATCATAGAAGGCTACCAGACTGGTCAAGCATGATATCCCCCTGGTGAATCCATGTTGACTACAACTGACAACCTTCTTCTTTACCACTTGTTTGGAGATTACATCCAGAATGAGTTGTTCCATCACTTTGCCAGGGTCAGAGGTGAGGCTGACTGGCCTATAGTTTCCCGGTTCCTCCTTCTTGCCCTTTTTGGAGTGACATTCTCCTTCCTCTAGTCTTCAGACACGTTTTCCCTCCTCCATGACCTTTCATAGATAACAGTGGTTTGGCCAATCACTTCTGCCAGATCCCTCAGTACTTGTGGGTGCGTCCTGTTAGGGCCCATGGATTTGCATGCATCACGTTCACCTGGGTAATTTCTAAACAGATCATCCTCAACCAAGGGGAAGCCTTGTTTTCTCCAGACTCTCTCTCTTAACTCTATGACCTGGGATTTCTGAGGGCCAGTCTTAGCAGCAAAGACAGAAGCAAAGAAGGTATTCAGTAACTATGCCTTCTCAGGGCATCCACCTCATTCTGCACAAGGCCCACATTTTACCTAGTCTTCCTTTTCCTATTGAAATGCTTAAAGAAGTCTTTCTCAGTGTCCTTCACCTCCTTTGCCAGATTTAATTCCTACCGGGCCATACCCTTTCCAGTAGCAAATCAGTTTGTGAACTCTGAAGGCTACTTACAGCTGTTACACTTTTACCATGCTGCTTTTTCTGTTTGCTTGTTTTTTGTTTTGTTTTGTTTTGTGGATAATTCATCTCTAGCTCTGTCAGCTTTCAAAGTCCTTTACTTCGTGATTATTTAGCAGTTCAAGGTCACACATAGTGTGTGTGACTACACACATAGTACATATTTATAATACCTTGATATAAAGTACTGTAGTTTGTTAGATTGATCTTCTCAGTCTAAAAGAGTCAACAGCTGTCATAGGACCTGACAAGTTTTCATAGCTGCCTTTAATTTTATCTTGTTCTTATGCCAATTAATAAATATCTGTATATATCTGTAGTTCCTCTATTCCAACAATAACGAGTAGCACTTACAGGTCCAAAGAGTAAATCTTGGACATTATAATATTTTACATAGCAGAAACTTCCTCTTAGTATGTAATGAGATTTATTCAGAGCAGGGAGGACGTTGATCTCTCAAAATTTAAAATACACATCAATTCAGTATTAGCAGCAAAACTGCAAGTCAGTTTAGGTAGGGTTATGAAAACACATTAACAGCAAAAGTAGTGTTTTGTCTGACTTTTTTTTATACTCTGTTGATAAAGTATGCGTAGAACTGAAAAGAGTATCGGTCTCCTAGGATGTTTGACTCAATCTCTAGTGTCCCATTCTGCCAAATGGTTTAACTGTAAGAAAAGGAATTAAATACATCATTGTATTACCATTAAATGAATTATGCATCATCTTTGATAGACAGTATTTGTAATCATGTCTCTTAACAATATCTCATAAAGTTTTGGTTCATTTTTTATGATATGTTGGTTATGAAAATAGAAGTATGAAATACAGACTAAGACTAAGAAGAATAGGAAAGAGAAAGAGAGACTTTGAAACTGCCCAAGTTTGAATTGCAGCAACACAGGCATTAGTAACCATCATGGGCTGGAGGTGGAACTGGCCCAAAGGAAGAAAAAGCAACTTCATTAACCATGGCTTATCCACAGAGAGAAAGCTTTGGATTATGTTTTAATACACTTATGGATATACAAAGTCTCTAGGAAATATTTTTGAAATTTGACAGAGATTTTCCATTAATAAGTATGTTTTTAATGTGTTGGTACTTCTACTAACAATCCTATTTTCACCTATCTATAACTTGTCCATAAAATCTCTTTCCACAACTAAAATTTCATACTAGACAAAATTCTCATTTTAATTTACATGTTACGGGAAGTGGAAGTAAGAAGTAAATATTCCCTATTTTCCTTTAGGACGGAAAGTGCTAATATTTTTAGTAAATAATTCTTAGTTCGTTAAAAAAAAAAGTTAAACAAGCCAACATATATCAGAAGGATGTCACTGTATTTTATAAATTGTCTTTCCATTCAACAGTCAGGAGAGGGTTTCATATTAATTCAAATATCCAAGGGTTTTACTCCAAAGGATTCATGCTTCAAACTCTCAGAAAATCCACATATCCTCTGTTCGGATCTTGGTAAGATTTACCATGACAAGACCTCCTTTAGCAATAGACACAGTTAAGCTTTATTAACGCCTGTGAAAGAAACATCTGTGTGCAAGCCAGGAAAGAAAGTCTACAACAGTATCCAATATGCAATGAAATGCACACAGCCAGATAGAGGAATGATTGGAAATTGCAGGTACTAAACAAATCTTTTGGAAATAAGAGTTGTCAGATAAACCTGGTGGAATCCCTAATTCAAACTCCACTGTTTACTCAAGCCAAGTATTTACAAACAACAAAGAACTATCATGTGAACACTCCTTTGTTTCTCCTACTGTCATACTTGAGAAATCTTGTGTCCTTATTTTCATTGTTTTTTTATTATTATAATTCTTCATATTTTTAGGGCATAATTCTATTCAATTTCACAAAGATAATTTCAAAAACTTAGTGTTTAAAGTCTGTCTGTGGTGCAAAACACCATCATTTTGAGATTGTACACTTCTTAACTTAAGGCTGCACAGCACTGAATTTGCTTCTGTTATCTTCTCAAAAAGTTAGCAGAAGTTAATACCATAAAAAAGAAATAAATATGAGCCATCTACTTATCTGAAGAAACACAATTATTCACATTGTTGTAGTATCTAATATCAATGTTAGAGTCAGCAAATCCAGTGTGGAAATTTGCATTAATTTCACTAGGTACAGCAACAACTTTATGGTTTTAAATGAAGTTTAATGCTGTCTTATCGCATCAAATTCTAAGGAGAGGAAAAAGAAATTTTAAAAATATAGCATAAGGCTGGTTGAATACGCAGCTCCACAGAGTACGTTTATACTATCTAGGGAGAATTTGTGTAGGTCAGTGATGTAAAAGACATAGTATATACTCAGAAAGTTATGCATTTGTTATTTATAACGACTGCATCTCCAGCTCATTAGACTAATCTTTTAGTACAGGTACAGGTATACTACTACTACTAAGTCACTCTAGAAAAAGAAATAATTAAAAATATAGTCTGAAATATTCTTCTCTATGCAAAAAACCCCCAAAAATATAAAAACAAAATTAAAAAAACTGTACTTAATATAGATTTGGAAATAAAGAACATAAGAATATACATATTTCTTATATTTCTATATGGATATTGTGTCTCTTTTACCTCACAAACTCTATCTTAGTAAATAGATCTCTACTTTCTTGCTTATTCTAATAACTCTGTCGAGAAGCACTGGGGATTCATCCTGCAGGAGATTTTTCAAGTGTCTTTCTAGTGTCTTTCTTTCCTATGTGCAACTAAAGTCTGAGTACTATTCAGAGCACATACAAGCAGTGAATGTTAATTTAATGAGTGAAAGTGAGTTTTATCATATTCTCTGCAGAGTAGGAGAGTTCCTGCAGTATGAATTTTTGTATCAAAGTCTGAAAGGAAAAAGTAATGGTGATGCTGAGAGACTGTGTGACTCTGCCAAAGACTGTTGTATTGTTTCAAAAGGCAATTAAGATATTGTTGTTATTGATATACTTTAGGAATAGATTACCAGAAACACATTTATTGATAGACAACTGTAGAGCTTTCTGCCTAGTTTATAATTCAGTAAATAAGCCTATAGTATGCTGCTTTTTTGTATAACCAAATATTTCACACATGTTCTGAAAAGCAAAAGCAATTATACCATAGAGTCCAAGAAAAACAGGACAGAAGTGAACCTCAGGAAATCTAAGGAAGTATTAATGATGTCTATGGCATCTCTGGCTAGCAGTTTCCAAAATCTTCTGTTGAACAAATGAATACCAGTATCTGCCTCATTCATGTATGTCAGTACTTAATATTATAACCATGTGAGAGACAGTTACCTTCTCTAAATTTTCCTTTCTGTAATTTATGTCTTCTTGTCCTCTGGTCAGTGATTACAGAGAACACTATATATTCTTCACCCCTGAGGCTACTATTTGTATTTGGAGACAAGCCAAATTTCCTCAGTTTTTCTTCAGGTATTGTGACATATTCCATGGATCTCCTCTGCAGCCAATTGGCCCACATCTTCCTTAAAGTGCAGTCCGCAGAAAAAGGAAGAAATACAATATCTTTAGCACTCAATTGTTTTGCAATAACACAACAGGTCTGAGTCATGTTCTGCTTCTAAGGTACAACAAACTACAAATTTCCTGCCCTGCATTTCTATTTGTGCTGCAGATTATCCTTGCTAACTTTAGAACTTCTCTTCTTGTTACTCTTTCACATATTTTAGATTGATTTTGCATATAACTATTTGCCAATTTATTTTGAATTCTAATTCTATGCAATGTTAGTTTTGTACCGCTTCAGAGTTTGATAAAATCAACAAATGCTGTAGATGTATGCTTTGTTCCACTGACCATCTCTAAAGATATGCTTTGTGTTTACATTGAGTTGAACTTTCTTAAAGCATATGTTGTGTAATCTGTCCTCAGTTCTGAGCAGACTCTCATGGAATCCTGTTTATTATATCTCTCTTTTGACAATGAACTGTAGTCAGTCAAACTGGAGAAGTTACTAATGAGGAACGGAAGAATGTCCCATGCTTCCTTATCGTTAAAAACATGTTTACATTTTTTATGATATATATTCACCTGGCAGAATCAACAAATGCACATTTTGTAGAACAATCTTCATACATTTTATAGTCCCTGAAAATAATATTTAGGAATGACATATGTGAATATGGAGAGGTCACCCACAGAGCTCTGTAGGATCAATTCTAGTTCACAGAATCAATTGCAAATACAAAGTCAACACAGGACCAAAGTGTCTAAATATATATATACACTTTTTATCTGGGTGTCTCTACTGAGCCAAGGTCATTTAAAACAGAAAAGGGCATAGACAAAGCTTTATCATTTTAATGGATAACATAGACTACCTTGACCCATGCCAGAAAACACAAAGGAATAATATTCTTAATTCTCCCAGGGTTACCACTAGTAAAGTTGAGATCTATTTTTAGGGAGCCAGGGAAATCATAACTCAACTTGGAACCTCTTTCTCAGTATGATATCCTTTGAATATGTTCATGCACAACATTTCTGAGACAACAGATCAGCCTGATTCACGTTATCTTCCATAGCTCTTTCAAAATTGACATTAAATAATGAATTATCCTTGAGAAGCAGCAAGGAGGAAAATAAAGTAAGCAGCAGGTCAGGAGAGGAGAAAGTTGGGAAAGGTAGAGAGGGAAGTGCGTACATTCTCATTTTTTACTTCTGTGCACTACAAGAGTTGTTTGTGAACTCCTAAGTTACAGTTCCGTTCCCATCTCCCACACCAGCTTTGCGAAGGCAATGGAAAATGTTTTTGATTTCTCAATATCCTCATCATTTATACCACAAAATTAATAATTACATTTCCTAGAATTCTAGAGCTGGGAAAGGATTGATATGTTCAGAGAAGCTTTGGAAAGAAGTTTGTACAGTATATCTTTTATAAAAGGTAGCATTTTTAATTTAGTAGTTAATCTGTCACTTTTATTAATTTATTCACTTCATAAAAGAAAAATTTTGTTATAATGAACATTTTGTATACTTAAAACATGCCTTTCTGGTGTAAGAAATCACAGTGTGTGCTCAAACACATTCCTTTCTGATATAACACAAGATCAAAATTTCAATAAATAAACCACAATAGAATTCAGATCATTCATGCTTTACTAACTGTAATTTACTAAATCTACATTCTAGCACCAGTACAATGCCCCTCTACTCTGCGCTGGTGAGACCTCACCAGGAGTACTGCGTACATGTGTGGAGTCCTCAGTACAGCAGAGGCATGGACCTGTTGGAGTGTGCCGAGAGGAGGGGCACAAAAATGGTCCAAGGGATACAACACCTCTCACAGGTTAGGGGCCTACTTATTCCAGACAGACCACTACAATTCAGTTTACAAAAGAGCTTCCATAGAATCTAGTAACAGTGCACTACCTTGGCTTCTTCTGAAAGAATTTGAAGCTTGAAAGAAGTTTAACATTTGCTTCTTATGCCTTCCCCTCTATCTTCTGGTACTGCCCAGTGCAGATGACAAAATCAGATTTGTCTGACCTGATTCAGATCTACAATCTATAAAGTCCTGTGTGTTATACTTTCCCTACGGACAAAACTTTAAAGTAATGTGACACTCAAAAGGCCATGTATGAAAAACATCCATCTTTCAGATTTTTTATTTTAATCATATATGTAAATAACGGAGGTATTAATGTAACTTCAGTATTTCATATTTCAAAATTGACCATGAGGCAAACTAGTAGGAATATTTTGTGGGACGAGTATATCCCACTTCATATATTTCACACATCCTGTAACATTTCAATCAGATTCTGAAAGTATCTAAATAAATATAAAGGTTATAATTCAGCTGGGGCACTAGGCCATGCATCAAACAAAACTCTAATTGCCATGGGTGTTGATGTGAATCAACTACAAAATGTTATTGATTTAAATATTATCTATAAGACGTTATTCTTCCCTTACTCTCCCAGCAGAAACAACAAAACAGTGAATGAATTTAGTATCAAAAACAAATACAAAAGATGTTCTTTGTATTGAATAGATGGCTTTCTGCCTTAACGCTGCCATAGGGTCTTGCAACTGACAGCATTGCTGTTGGCCTTCCTGTTACCAAGTATTACATCCCTTCTTTGTTAGTGTTTTCTTCTTCATTATATCTCGAAGTAAAGATCAACCTTCTTTTATGCCCTTACTGTTTTCCTTTCAGTTCCACATTTATAAATGTATTGAATTCTGTATTTTTACTAGATGATTTTTTTTTCCTTTGGTTTAGTTTCGTTTCCCTCAAATTTGGGAGTGGGAATTTTTTTTTTAATTTGTTCACTTTTTTCACATCTATTCCAGCACACAGTTTGAGGGAAGGTGGAAAACTGAGAAGGCAGCTTACATTGAAGCTGTCTGTTCCTTATTGATTTTACTCTTTTCTGACTATGATCAAAATTGTACTATGAATAGGTAATGGACACCTGAGACAGGCACATAGAAGCAGAATTAAATTCTCTGTAATGTAGTTCTAAAGTTACCATCTCACTATAATAAGATTAGTCTTGACTGTGCAGCTTATCTAACATGGTTTAAAAGCCTTTGGTGTGCAATTAATTTGTGCTAGCTAGTATTTTAAAAATCAAATTCCTCCCTGCTGTTACTTCACTGATATCAGCAGAATGACACAATGGATTAATATAGTACATTGAATTTCCATTGCCAGGACTACAGTACTGCTTAGACTTACCTACAAATAGCATCTCTTGCCACTCTCCTGAGATGTAATATCCAGAATGAAAATGGAGAATATTCTTCAGTTCTAGGTTTACCTGGATGTAGCACTGAGAACTGTTATTATTATCAAAATACCAGTCTAATTTCAGTTAATACTTCTCATATCAAAAGTACAACATATAAGAAACCTTTGACTCATGCCCTTTAAGATGGCCATTCTGTGCCTGAGATACAGCATGCTTTTGCTGTTGCAAAAGTTTCAGTGAAACTTGTCCAACAGTAGGATGTGTCTTTGTTTAGCTTCCTTGTTACTGGCATAATAATGGAAGTGGCATGAAGGGAAGAAAATTTATAGGAAATATCTGTTGAAAACAGATAGGAAATATCCTGTCATCAGATAGGATGACCATTTGCAAAAAAAAGTATTAATCTATTTTTAGGTTCTCTGACCATTTTAATTTACCCAAATAAGTGTCAGCTTCTCCATAACAGCTCAAACACAACTCAAACACAGACCAGGCTTTCTGGCATTAAACTGAACCTCACTCTACCTTACTTGTTTTATCATTTGTTTTGGCCAGAAACACTTGTCTCCTAAATCCAACAAATCCCATGGTATTTACAATAAAAACTATCACTGACCATCAATACAAAGCTGTGAGTCTCATAAATGCCACATATACTTGATAAGCATAAAAATAAAATAAAAAATAAAATACAAATCCTTAAAGGTTTGTTAAAATAGAAGTTTTTTTATTGCATTTATCATGGCTGGCCTGAGCATCAGAACAGTCACAATGACAATGCTATTTGTCAAGTTTTACCTGTAATATAATTTACAATGATCAGTAATGCAACCAAAGCCAGAGATTTTTCTATCTTTTCCTACCTCCTGCAGAGACAAAATTTGTTCCCTAATTACTTTGTGATTCTGGTAGGCAAGTAAATGCTACTCAGCTTTTACCAGGGAAAAGGGCTGTTTTCAATGCTCAAGGATTTCTGCTGAAGATAGTCTTGTATTTTGTGCTGTAAATAAAATAGCTTACACAATCATAATGTACAAAAGAGCTTATGGTGCTACATCTCCAGCAGAGATTGAAACTGAGATGCTTGAATTCGTGTGCTCCTGCTGTTTGATATTGGAAGCACAAATCATTAATGTTTCATACAGTATCTTTCATACAGTAGCTTTTATATGAAATGTTCTAAAAGAAATTGATTATACAAGCTAGCTGGCCTCATGATTTAACAATACTAAATGGGTGTTTCCTACACAATTGCTACATGAACAATAGGAAGTTAAATTCCAGACAGTGAGATAGTTGAAGTAATAAAGTCCCTGAGCTAACATAGATTAAAATGACATAATGAAAAAGGTACCTTCACAGCAGGACTTTGTCCTACTGAATTTAATCACTGTTTCACTCTGTAGAAGAATAATCTGAGATCTTTCTAAGCATAAATGCAGAAATTCCTGAACAATGAAGAAAGTAAGATATTTTTATTGACTTGTTTAGCCTTGCCAAACATATTTTGCCACTGAGACCTGTATAAAGAGCAGTACTTGAGCAAGCATGTAGTGGAGTCATTTGACAGCATTTTGGTTGGTACTATGGCTTTTAACTATGCTCTTTGGTGTTGATCAGGAGCAGTAGGAGGGCTCTACACACGGGCTTCATTCAAAATGCTGCAGCAGGTACTGGCTCCCCATATCTTACTCCACTGGCTGGCAGGTCTGCAAAGTAGTATTTTACCTGCTTCTCATTGCTTGGAGCCACAAGGCTTGTATGGATATATGCAGATTGTCCAAGTCTCCTTATATTCCACAAACAGTCTTGTACCTTCATCTTATGCCCAATTCTCTTCTATTCTCCAACTGTAAAGCCATAAATAGCACCGTTAACAAGACAGACTGCATTACATAAATTTGTGATACAGCTGTCCTGCACGACATTAAACAAAGCTAATATGCAAAGTGAGATTAGTTACCTACAGTAATAAGAAAAATTCTAATGAGCAACTATTAAAGTCTATAACAATCTTTAAAATGTATTTTAAAGAAATTTAGTTACATTTCTTCAATTTTTGTATACACAAAAGAAACTCCTAATTTTTTGATGTAGAATGAAAATGCATGCAGTGAAAAAGCAAATATGTCTGTTATAGTATGTAATTTGCTTCTACATTGATTTTCCATGAAAAAAAATTCAAATCTTTCAGGTGCTTCAGTACTTCATAAGCAAAGATTTTGATGAATAAAGGAGCCAAAGAGTTGTATAAAAGCTTGATTCCACCTTTCTAGTTCTGATGTAAAGTAATAGTGCCTGTTTGTCTTAGTTTCTAACAGAAGTTACGCTTCTCGTAGTGTCTAGTATGAATTTATCTTGTACCTCCGAGATACTGATAACATCCTGGCAGTGTTGAACGGAGCCGAGGACATAACTCACTTCCGCATTCCTCTGCCAGTGAAATAGTTAAGGGGGGCATAAGGAGCTGGGAACTGGGAGGGGACAGGACCGGGCAGCTGACCCAAATTGACCAAGGAGCTATTCCATCCCATATAACATCATGTGATTGGTTGCTGCGTTTTTCCGGGTTCCGTTCGTTACAGAAGGGGCTAGCCGGGAGGAAGGGTCACCAGTGGCTGTGAGCCCTTGCTCTGCGTATCCTCTTTCTATAAATATATATATATATATGTACTGTTATTTCTTTTGTTCTCTTTACTATTTTAGTAAATAGCATTTATCTCAACCCACGCATTTTACTGCATATCTCTCTACTTCTCTCCCCCGTCCCATTTGGGGAGGGGGGAGAGTGAGTGAATAACTGTGTGGAACTCAGCTATCTGCTGACTCAAACCATAACACTGTTTTTTCTCTGCAGTAACCGGGCAGTTCTAAAACTACAAGGACTACAATCAAATCTTGTTAACAGAGTCTACTCAGATTATTTTTCATTGATTTCTCTGTTTTTTACAGACAACCACATATTGTCATACAGTCTGCACTGCATAGCCACTTTTCGTTTGAAATACCTTTTGAATACATTCTTTTGAAAACTTAGTAGTCAGCCATGAATGGAGTTAGGTACCTGGCTCCTGGAGCAGAGTCCATGACTTTCAGTTAAATGATACAAATGGCAGTGCTGCACCCAGGGTGTTATGAAGTGGTACTTGCATAGCCAGTGTGCTTGTACAGAGCAGTTTAAAAGTGTCTTCCTGAGCTCAGAACTTCCTGTGTTAGACCATAAGAAATATATAAGAGAACTGTGCAAATCAAGCTTCATTTTTTTCTGCAAGTCAGATATCCCATTCACTTTAACTGGAAACATCAGCTCCCACTCAGGATTCACAGCACTGTTTTTATTCCAGAAATAAAGCAGCAATAATCTTTCTAGGAAAATATAGTTACCATTCCCAAACCTTCTTCCTGCCACTCAGTACTTCAGTATTTGGTAGAGTATACTCTCAGTATTGAGTTGTATTGAGGTGTATTGAGGTGTATTGGGGTGTAGTGGGATTATGTGGCAAGGTTTTGGTAATGGGATTCTACAGGGCTGGCCTCTGTGAGAAGAGTCCAGAAGCTACATGAGATGAAAAACTGTGCTCCTTTCTTTTCTTGATCTAAAATATGTCAATCGTTTATGTCCCTCTCAAGGTGAAACCAGTAATCCGAACACTAATCTACCTGAAGGAAGGCATTCTCCAGAATATTTCCTGAAGCTGGATCTTCCATTTAGCATAGACTGGTTATGCATTTGCTCATTGGACATATTTGATTATCTTGACATTTGGTTTGCAGTGGGCTGACACATCTTTGAAATCTGCTCTGAGGACTTCTTCAGGATTTTATGTTATTGCTTAGTGTAAAATGTAGGCAATCTCTAGTACTGGCATTAGACAGCTATAGAGCTGTTACTGATGTGGACTGTTTTTAAGTCCTGCAGCTGTGTGTTTTTTCTTTTTTTTTCTAATAGGAGTCACTGAATACAGACCCTGCATTCTGATTTTGAGGTTTCAGTGACTAAGTTTAGAAGAATAGGGCAGAATCATACAAATTGTTATCTATTCTGTTAATTCTATTTCCTCAAATGTGAACCATGGACACTTATTATGAAAAGATTAATCTCAAAATTAGTAGCGTTTATACAAACATTATTGGATCAATCTGATATGTTATGAGATGCAGGCAAAAGTACAACGTGTACTTAACTAGAATATTCTCCAGAATCTTTGAATATTTTCTAAATAATTTGAAATGCATTTCTTTTATCCTCATCACATTTAAAACTTAAGCAATGGGATTGAATTCCACATGAGATGTTTCAGGGAGGAAAGCTTATAGAGCAAACATTACAGAGTGAATCTGGCTTTTTTTCCCCTCCTTTTCTCATTTAGCTTATAGAATGTTACCATTTCTGGCATGCACACCAGATGGGCAGTGGGAAATATATGGATAAATAAAATCTCAAATGTCTGGAGCCTTTAAACTGATTACTATGTTAGTTAAACTTTAACACCAAATGAGAAATTCACA
This sequence comes from Penelope pileata, assembly GCA_013396635.1. Classification (NCBI taxonomy): domain Eukaryota; kingdom Metazoa; phylum Chordata; class Aves; order Galliformes; family Cracidae; genus Penelope; species Penelope pileata. The sequence goes on from WBMW01001090.1 coordinate 62,477, forward strand.
TGTACACATTTCAACTGAGCACAATTTATTTTATTTAAAGGTCTGAGATATAATCAATTTTTGTTTGTCATACCCTTTCATGCCCAGCTCTTTGCAAACAACCTAGCTTTGAATAACACATGCAGCTAGTAAAAACAAGTCTGGGGTAATAACATAGTTACCTTTTCAACTCAGAAATATCTCACGCTACCTGAAAAATTAACATGTTTGTTTATCTCAAGGAAAAAGATCTTTTCTGGTAACATTCATAGTAGAAATAATTCTACATTCCACAGCGCCAGTACTGGCACCAGTCACAGACCCATTAGAAGACCCCGTGCAAGCCTGCTTCTGTATCCTCTAGGGCAACTCCAACATGCTCACTGCTAATACTGAGATTCACAGGCACTGTAGGGACTCAGACCTCACTGGACTGGCAGTCTGTTAACCTCATCGATTCTTTTTCTTGGAGATAAGGTGGTGAACTTAGTGATGCATAAGCAACAAGAAGAGAAACTCTGTACTGAGAGATATCATACAAGTCTGTTGGAAGACTTCTCCCAGCTTCCCGAACAATTTTCTTGTTAGTCGGTCCTGTTTTTATGTAGGCTCCTGCTCTTTTCATACACGCTGTAAGTGATTCTCAAATGAGTGATATTGAACACTATTCCTACATTTATTTAAAGGAATCTTGTATAGGAGTAAAGAAAATACATTATTTTTTATGTAACTGATCATTTTCATGGTTTGTTTCTTTTCTCCACCTGTTCAAATAGAAAATAATTGTGATTTTGTTTTGTTTTTACAAACCTTAAGTTGTTATCATTATTTTTCTTTCCTTTTCTTCCCAAATACATTTTTATTATTTATTCATGCCTTGACAGTAGCCACTATTTACCATCAAAGAGAAAATTCATGGTTCAGTACTGTATGTCCATACAGGTGTCCATGTAATTTTGCTCCATTTATTCTATTTCCCACTCATTTAAAATGAAAAAAGCAGAACCATTAGCCTGAAAGGCTGCAAAGATACATTTACCATGCTGGTTATTTACAATTTTTTCAAAATGACAAATATTCAGCTATGGATACAAGAGATTGGTTGCACATTAATTGTGATAAGAGTAAATATTCCTTTAAGATGACCCAGGAGGAAAAAAAACCTGAATACTGAAGCTCTAAAATTCAAGGTTTACTGGAGTAAGTGCGCCACGATTTATCTGTCTTGACAAAGTACTGGGAGAGAAGAAGCAGCTCATTGCGGGAAGGTTTAAAAATTTAGTAGCAGACTGGCATCATTCTGTTTTTTGTGCTTTTCTACCTAACAGAAATTTATATTGCAGAAATTCATGCCTCTTTTCCACAAGACCACTTTTAATTCTCTCTGCCTCATTTATTTTTTTCCACAGAGTTGTTAGATATTCCTGCTTCTATTTGTTGAACACTTTCAGGAGCTCTATTTTTTTTTCTTGACCACTTCCTAATCATAATTATGTAGATCACACTGAAAGTAATGCCTCCTATTTGTTTCTGTGGAAACTACAAAATCTACAAAGAGCACAATAACGCTATTTGATAGAGCAAATTCTCAGCTACAAAACAATATTTTTCAACATAGTTACCACCATTAGCTATGCATTTTCACCAACAATGAACAAGAGCATATAGTGTTAATTAGCTGGTCAAAAAATAATAACTGTGAACTTCAAGTCTCACAGAACATCATGATTTTAAATTTATCTTTTTCTTCCAGTCAGCTAATTAAGTGTAGAAAATTAATAAATATACTGTAGAAATACAGCGTTCAAGTTATCAAACATAAAATAAGAAGAAAGAAAATCAGTGGCCACCACACTAAGGGACAGAACTAGTCGATATCTAGATAAGTTTGATTTATTTCAGAAGAGTCAACATTACTTCTCTAAACAAAGATCCACCCTTACCAATATCTTAGAGTTAAAATCATATGAAGTTTTGGATATTTTACTTTTTTGTTACTTTCTGCATTGCTTGTCTAACCTCTGTGTCATATGTTATCACTGGATCTCATAATTGCCTGTAAGTTCAATGTTATAATTTTGGACCTCTTGAAATGTAAAATCGGCTTTTAAAATAAATAAAAAACAAATATTAAATCATAAAAAAGAAGGATGTTAACTGTATGTCTTTGTGTTCACACTATGAAAAAATGTACTCTTTACGAGGACTTTCCTCTTATTGAAATGGTTGCATGGTTGTAATTTCAGTAATAAAAATACCTAGAGATTTTTCAGGTACAAATAGAAAAAAATATCTATTTAGGTTAAAACTTTCTCAAACTTGTCTCTGCTGTTGATGCATTTATTTGAGAGTGAGAATAATTGGTTTTGCTGGGTATGTTTCAATAATTTTTCACTGAGCAACTTTAGCCAAATAAAACTTTCCAAATTTAGTGTGTATTAACTAGAGTGAAATCATCAAAATCACATAGATTAGGAGCCAGATGACAGATACTCAGCTGGTTTAAATGATTAGGCACCAAGGACAAGTCTTCATTAACTAAACATCAGGCCACACACATATTATTTCCACCTTGAATTTCCACTTTCTCCACAAATTTGAGGACTCAATATTGTGTGGCACTAATTGTAATTTCATTCTACCCTCAGGCAGAGGCTGCTATAGTTAATTCTATGTCTCTGGAAGATGTTGAATTAATTGCTGAATTGCATAAATATTACTTATATCCAAATAAGTCCACTTGTTTTTTTCTTCCACTTCATTTGCTGGCACTATTTTTCTTTTTACTTATGAAAAACAGTAGTTTTGTAAATGCTTCTAAAACTAGAAAATTCAGCTCCTAAAGATGCTGGTATAGGACATATAAGGGTTGCAGAATTTGCAGCAGTGTTCAGAAACCTAAATTGTTTCATTCCAATAGCTCAGAGCCAAAGAAAATCCCACCACATATTTTCCTTTATCATTAGGCATGTAAACAATATTGAAAGGCAGGCCCTTACAGGCCAAGTAGACATTCTTTCAGAGCTTCTTTATGCACAGAAATACCATGAGATTAATCTGTGAGTTTCAACTTGAGAACAGCATATATGAACCCATTTTGATTTTGTTATGCAATGAGTTGCTGCATTTCACCAGGCAGACAACGGCACCTGAAGTCATACTCCAGGTCTGGCTTGCAATCAAGTGAACTGTTCTGGTTTCAGCAGGC
>WBMW01001091.1:2406-16337 GCA_013396635.1 Penelope pileata
CCCTCCCCTGCCCCACCAATTAGGAGCGGGCACCAGCTCCAGCCCCGCAGCCACGGGGAATAAAAGCCAGGAGCAGAGCAGCGGAGCTGGGGGGGCTCACTGAGAGCCAAGCACAGCGCGGGAGCGCTCCTTTATCCCGGGGCTCTGCGTGGAATAGGAGCATCCCTGCCTGTTAGCTGGGGGATGCCGGGTGGTGGAGCCACAAGGAGCAGGGCAGGAGGAGCAGCCCCATCCCGGGGGCACCACGGGGAGCACTGTCACTGTGGAGCTGCCACCTGAAAGCCACCGGGCAGGACGATGTCCCCGGTGTCACCGCAGTGCCCGCAGGGCCGGACGCTTTGGGAGCTGCCTCCCTGCTCCGTCCAAGCCTCCTCCGTGGCTCTGCTGTTTCCATAGCGACCCCACAAAGTGAAATTTTCCATCCCCGATGCCAAATGCCTGCGGATGAGGCGCAGCCCTCCCAGGGTTACCAAATATAGACAAAAAAACCCCGAGTGAGAGCCGCTGGCCGCGTCCCCGCGCCGTCCCCGCGGCACTTACGCGGTCTGCAGGAGCTCGGGGTTGGGGACGCACTGCAGGCGGTGGGACAGCAGCTGGAAGGCACTGCTCTGGGGCAGCAGCATCAGGAGCCCGTAGAGGGCTTTGATCAGGTAGGGGTTGTTCTTCACGTCCAGCAGCTGCAGGCGCAGGTCTGCGAGCAAAGAGGAAGAGGATGGTGAAGGGCGAAAGGCACTTCCCAGCCCTTCCATCCCAGGTTCCTCCCAGCCCAGCCTGGGATGGCGATTTGAGGGGTGTCCACATGGTGCCAGCAGCCCCGTGGCCTGAACTCCTCCATTGGTGTCCCCAAAAGCCCCAGCTCGCAGCCAGCACTGAGGGGAGGCCCAGGGCCCCCCACTCTCGTCGCCCTGGGGCATGCACAGCAGGAGCCCGCTCACAGCTCCTGCACCAGGTGCACGAGTGGCCCCATGGAGTGTCCCCATCCACCCCCACGGCCCCTCGTGCTGGGCCATCAGCCTTCTGTGCCTCAGTTTCCCCTGCTGTGAGGAGCTTGGCATCTCCTGGGCTCACAGCATCCCTCCCACCATGGCACCTCCCAGCGTGATGCTCTGCTCCCCAGGGTCCCTGTCCCCATGGCAGTGTGTGCACTCCATTGGCATTGTCACCCCACCACCCTTTGGGATTGTACCACGAGATGCAGGTGACCCCAACCAACACAGAACCACTGACCCTCACCTCCTCTCCCAGCTGCTGTCACCACCTCTGGTGGCACAGGGCCCTGTCCCATGGATGCTGCCCTACGGGGGACACCTCTGTCCCCAACCCTGGGGCTTGGAGGTTAGGGTGAGCAGTGCGGGGAGCCCTCAAGGAACAACTCGGGGGTGGGGAAATGCTCCCAGAACACAGCTTGTTCCCCCCACCCCCAGCAGGGAGGCAGCAGCCCACTGTGGGGCTCCCTGCCTGTTCCCCATCCCTCAGCCCTCCCAGGGACATGGGGACCCGCGTGGTCCCATCCCTCCGCGCGGTGCCGGTGCCGCTCGCTCCCATAACCCAGATACGGGGCCACGCTGCCTCCCTGGCGGGCGGCTCTGGCGGGGGCTCCCAGCGAGAAGTCCGATAACTTCTGCTCTATTTCCCCGTGCAGCGCTGCTGGGAAGGCGCGGGGAGGGGGCACGTGGGGCCGAGGAGGAGGAAGGGGCCGAGCCTTACACGTGAATATGGGGCACTCGATGAGCTGCACCAGCTTGTCCACCTCGGTGAGGAAGTCCACGGTGACCTCCAGGTCCCCGCTGCACGCGGCTGTTAAGGATGCTGCGCTGGCAGAAGGTGGCCCAGCAACACGGAATCACAATCAGAGGTTGGGAAAGCCTTCTCAGATCCCCCAGCCCAACCCCAGCCCATCCCCCCATGCCCACTGAGCCATGTCCCTCAGTGCCACATCTCCAAGGTTCTGAACACCTCCAGGGACGGTGACCCCACCACTCCCTCGGCAGATGCTGCAGGAGATGCTTGGGGGAGAGGGGTCCCAAGTATTTGCCCCCTGCATCATGCTCAGCCACGTGCTGGGTCCCATAGGGGCCCTCCAGCTGTGACTCCAGCGATGGATTCCCCATCTCTGGAGGTGTTCAAGAAATTGTGGATGTGGCACAAAGGGACGTGGCGTGGGGACAGGACTCAATAAGCCAAGCTGATGGTTGGGACTGGAGATCTTGAAGGTCTTTCCAAACCGAGAGGATTCCATGAACCCCTGCCATGTTCCCACAGCTCCAGCGTGCAGCATCCCCATGGGGATGGCACAGGAGTGCTCTGGTCCTCCAGGACATTGGGGAAGGGTACAGTGCACAGGGTCACTGAGAGCGTGACACAACTTCTTCATATGGAAACACATCAGGGAGCTTCAGGGTTTGCTGGCACGTGACAATAACCATGGTGAGAATGTGACACCGCAGCCGGGGAGCTCACCGTGACCGCACAGTGCTGGGGCTCCCCGACATCTGCGGGGTGAGGACGGGTCCGGGAGCCCTGGGAAGGGCCCAGGGAAGGGCTGAGTGCCCTGATGGAAGCTGCAGCCCGGCCAGTGGGGCAGGAGCCAGGATTTCGGGGAAGGGAGGCGGCCTGGACCGCACCTCTCCTTCCTGCGGCAGGCTCGCAGCGAGCCAAGGGGCAGCTCCAAGGGCAGCCCCAGGCTGCCACCCTGGGAGGGACACGGGGGATGTGACAGTGGCATTGGTCCCCCAGCGCCAGGCAGAGGTGGGAGCACAGCCCCGCTGAGCCAGGGCTGCTGCTCCCCAGGGGCTGCCTCAGGGATGCTCTGGGTGTGGCTTTCCCTGGGTTCTGCAGCTGGAGAAGGAGAAGGAAAGAAACCACCCCTCTGCTTGTCGCTGGGCATCGCTCCTGGAGGGCAGAGAATCGCCCTCCTGGGAGGAAGGAGCGGCACGGAGCCTCCTCTGCAGAGCAGCTCCTGGGCACAGCAGGGTCAGCGCTCAGCCACCGCGTGCCTTCCTCTTGTGACACCAAAAAAAAAAGGGAAAGGCAGCTGGCATGCACCCAGCGAAGTGCCCTGTCCTGTCCCCATGTCCCATCATCATGTCCTGTCACCACGCTGCAGGCACGGGGACACGGCCCCAGGTGGGACACCCAGCCCTCAGGTGCCACCCTGGGACCGGGGGTCCCCAGCTGCTGCCCCCCAAATTCTCCAGCCCCAAAGGATACAACTTCTGGATGAGGTCGTAGGCGTGCTTGTAGTTCTGGGTGAGGAAGCAGAGGGACACGGTGGTCACCGGGTTGTGGCACCAGGAGCGGTACAGGCAGCAGAACAGGTTGCGGCTCTCCTGGGGGAAGAGGAGGGAGCCGTGGGGGGGGACAGGCTGCAGGGGGAGGTGGCACGGAGCACCCCATGTCCCCACCACCACCACACATCCTGCTTTGTGATTTTCAGCCCCGGCCCCGTCCCAACACAAAGGGACATTTCTCCATCACCCAGCAGCGATGCTGCCTGCCACCCTCGGAGATGGGGGGTGGGGGGCTTTGGGGTGGGAGATGGAAGTTTTGGGGTCCCCGCTCGGCTATCGCTGGGGGCAGTGGCAGCTGCTCCGCAGCACTGTGGGCGTTCTGCAGGGAGGAACAGCTGAGGGGGGGACGCCCGCTCGCTGTCACCTGTCCCCTGTGCCGGGGCAGAGGAGGGAGGTGACAGCTGCTGGAGGGCTCAGGTGGCGGGGGGGCACGTCATCAGCTTAGAGCCAGGGGCACAGAGCTGCTCCAGGGGGAGAAAGGCAGGAGCTGGGCACAGCCTCCGAGGTCCCCTGCGCTGCCAGCGCTGCCTGAAGCCACCGCGCTGTGTCCCACGGAAAGCGGGACCTGAGCACCCCTCTCTGCCTCAGTTTCCCCATCTGCCCAGTGGAGCCATTCGGTGCCTGCGGGTGCCCGAGCTCCAGCCCTGGGGCCAGCCAGGGGCTCCCAGCCAGGGACAGAGGTGGCTGTCAGCTCCCTGCCACCCCCAGCACCCCCCAAGAGGAGCAGCCAGTGCCTGTACCGGCGTGCGGAGGTCCTTCAGCTGGTTCCTCAGCGGGAAGAGCTCGGAGGAGGTCAGCAGGATGGTGTTCAGCGTGTGCACCATGGTGGAGGCGAACTTGAGGTCCTCCTCCCGCAGCAGGATGTCTGCCATGGAATGGAAGATGTTCTCTGCGTTCAGGAGCAGGCACAGCTGCCTGCAGACAGAGGGGAAGAAGAGGAGGGGAAGGACGGTGAGCGGGAGCAGCTGGGACCTGCATCCCTCCTGCAGAGGCTGCAGCATCCCTTCCAGCCCCCAGCACGGCTACAGGTGGCATTTTCAGACCCAAATGAGGAGGGGCAGGGCTGGAGGGGAGCCCAAGGCAGCGCCCAGAGCCCGTCTGTCTGTCCCCATTGCACGTGGACAGACGGACAGGCAGCAGCTCTCTGCCCAAAACACGGTGCAGCCCCTGGGAGGAAGGCAGTGCTTCATCAACCCGAGCGTTCGGGAGGTATTAAAACATTTGAGAGCCAAAACTGAAAACCCACTTTTTTTTTTTTGTTTTCCTTCCTTCTTTGTTTGGATTTTAGGATTTCCTGTTTTTCTCCAGCGTGGCTCCGAGCTCCCACGTTCCTGGGTGCTTGCGTGGGGCTGCATACATGGGTGCCCCCGAGGCTCTGGGTTAATTCACAGAGCCACAGAACATCCCCAGCTGGAAGGGACCCACAAGGACCACCGAGCCCAGCTCCCCATGCGTGGGCAGGAGGGGAACCCCACAGCCCCAGGTGGCATCAGCCCAGGAGCAGCAGGACCTGGGCTTAGGGTTAGGGACCCCCAGAGCCCCCACCCCATCGAGCTGGGATGGAGAAATGGGGTTCCCATCCCCGAGAAGGGGAGTGGAAGGAGGAAGCCCCGCGCTCCGGGTGCCGCACAATGGGGTGCTCTGTGCGGGTTTACGTAACCGAGCCCAGCCCTGGCCCTGGCCCGTGCTGAAATGGAGCGGGCAGTGATGAAGAAGCTCATTTATCCCAATTATTCTTACGTAACCGCCCGCATTCATGGGACGGAGCGCTTCTCACCGCCGGGGAATGGGATGGAGGGAGGGAGAGGGACGGGATGGGCGGGCGGCCCCAGAGGAAGGGGGATCTGTGCTCAGCATCCTCCTGCAACTCCAGAGTCCCATCGGGGCTGCTCCAGCCCTTCCCAAGGCCATCTCAGTTTAACAAGCAGAGGGCATTGCTGCGACCGGAGGGGACAACGCCACGGCTTTGCCCCATTGTGCCAAGCAGCCCCAAAGCGCCCGGCATCGCCGTCACCCCCCGCCCCGCCGCCGCCCCCGCTGCAGCCGAGGGATCGCCCTCCAGAAATAGCAGCGGTGACATTTCGCTGGCTGCTCCCTGCCAGCCCCGAACGCTGAGCGCTTTCTAATTTCAGGCCTGGTTTTGATTAGGGAGGAAGGGATTTTTTTGGTTTCATTTCCCCCTCCTTTGGGTGGCGGTGGGAAGTCGGGAAGCGGTTGTGTTAAAGGGGCAGCGTGCCTGGTGCGGGCACCCACGCACCCCCCTGGGCACCGCATCTCCGTGCCCTGCAGCAGCGCTCGGCTCAGGGATGGAGAGGAGAACTCTGCCCACGGGATGCAGTCAGGACTTGTTACAGGGATAAGGGGCGGAATGGAAGGAGGTGGCCGACAGCGGGTGCCCTCCTGCTCGCCCGGCACTGGTGGGGTGGCTGAGTACAGCTGTCACCCCGGCTACGACGCGTCACCCCCATGTGCCATCCAGGAGAGCCCCGGTGGCACGGAGCAACCGTGCCAGGGGACAGCACCATGGCACTGCCCCTCCAGAGCAGCTCTCCAGGGAGCCAGAGGCCACCAGAGGGGACTCTGCCAGTGCTCAGTGGCATCCGACGAGCAGCCAAGGGGTCCCTCCAACCTTCCCTGCTCCATCCCTGAAACCTTCCCCACTCCATCCCCACTCCATCCCTACTCCATCCCTGCTCCATCTCCGCTCCATCCCTGCTCCATCCCTGCTCCATCCCTGGATCCTTCCCTGCTCCATCCCTTCCTTGGATCCCTTCCTTGGGTGGAGCTCCTTGGATGCACACTCTGGTCCCTCCAAGCTGCATTTGCAGTGATCCCCATTGCTGCTGGGGACCGGGGTGTCCCCACGTCCTGGCATCTCCTCACCCCTTCCCCAAACTGCTCCCCAGCCCCAGGGATGCCAAAAACGCCACGATGGAGGGGACAACTGCATGGCCACGCAGCTGCTGTGACAGCTGGGGCCGAGTGCCAGTAGCGTGCAGGGGACATGGGAACGGCCCTGGGAGGATCCCAAAGGCGCGAGGGGAACGTGGGGCAGGAGGAAGGCAGGGTGGGGACAGCAGGGGACAGGTGGCCGAGATGCCAGGCAGTGCTGTGGGTGGGACGGGGCTGTGGGCGCAGGGCCAGGAGCCCCGGTCCCGCCGTTCCCAAATACCCACAGCCCAGATATATATATAGCCTGGATATATATAGCCCCGTATATATGCCCCGGGGAGCACCTCCAGCCCTGCTCCCATGGCTGTGGGACGGGGAAGCACTGCGCAGCAACCATGGCTCAGCTCCTGCCTCTGTCACCCCATAACGGTGTCACAGGTCACCCCAAGCCCTCTTGCTCTGATTCCCATGCTGACGCTCTTCCTGCAGACACAACCAGGTGTGATTTGCCTTTTTTTAACAGCTGTAAGGCTTAAAAATGTGGGCAGTGACCGCTCACCCACCCATCCACCTGCTGCAGAATGCGATGCTTTGCTGTGACAATGGAAGGACGCGGCTCAGTGCCCTGAACTGCCATCCCAGTGTCCCCATGAGTGTCCCCAGAGTGTCCCCAGGGGAGCCCTGGGGAGGCTGCTGGCTCGGTGGCATGGGCAGGGACATGGCAGCGATAATGGTGGTGCATGATTTAGGGCATTAAAATGGAATCGCCCCAGCTAAGAGGGGTTGAGCCTTGCAACAGAGCCCAGGAGCACGGCTGCAGGCAGGAAGGCAGTGTGGTGCTCCCATCTCTGTCCCCTCCAGTGCCACCCCAGGGCAGGGTGCACCCTCAGCACCCAAGGGACAGCATGAGGACAGGAGGGCTGACGTGCTGGGCATCCTGGGGTGCCACGGGGCTCCCCAAGAGCCAGTTTTGGAAGAAAGCAGCCCCAGTGCCACACAAACAAGTGGCAGCTTGGGGACATCCAGGCACCATGCCACCCTGATGGCACCCCGATGGGTTCCCAAGTCCGGCTCCAACATTGCCACTCTGCTCTGCAGCTGAAGCTGCGAGCTGCAGCCAGGCTGATGGAAACAATTCCCACTCAGGTAACGACTGGTGACACGGTGACACTCGGGGACATTACAAGGTGGCCGCATGTCGGGCAGTGGCAGTGGGGAACACCCCATGGAGCATCCCAGTGGCACTGGGATGAAAGCAGTGGGGACAACCCCTTGGAACAGAGGGCATGCAGCACTTCACTGGCTCCCTGCACACCGAGGGGCTCCAGCAGGGATGCGATAACGCCTTGTCCCACTCGCAGCATTGGGGACAGCGTGCTGGGGGACTGACCTGGGGACCATGCCAAGGTCATGGGGAGCCCTTTGGCTCTTTGGGGCCTCCACCCATGCTGGAGCGAGGTTGCAAGAGGGCAGTGCCCCTCCATGCTTCCTCCCCACCCTCCTCTTCCTGCGCTCCCTTCCCCTCTCCAAGGGCTCCTCACCACCCTTCCTCCCCATCCCTGCCAGGAGCAGCAGCTCCACAGCTGCGATCCTTTAGGAACTTGCAGAGGGAGCAGCAGCCTTTGGGGCGCAGACAGCATTAGGACAGGGAGGGGAGAGGGAGGAGAACACGGGGCAGCCGTGAGCTCCCGATTCCCCCTTCTCTCCCCACCATGGTGCAAACGGAAATCACAGCTCTCCATTCCCCCCCTCCGCCAAATCCGGCCGCAGGGCAACGGAAACCATGGCAACGGCGACAGCTCGCGCTGTAAAAAATTCATAGTGCTCCACGCAGGAGATGGCTGGGTGCTCTGCAAGCATCTGCTGGACACCCTGGAGCACGGCCCGGCCGAGGAACGTGGCGGGATGAGCCCTTAGGAGGAGTCGGGAGCTGGGAGCCGTCCTGGCTCGCCCCGCACGGCCGCAGAGGCAGCAAGAGCAAAAGGCAGGAGCTGTGCCAGCTGCCTCCGTCTTCATGTGGCTTTTGGACTCCTCTCGATGTCTCAACACGGAGGCCCCCGGGCTTCCGGCAGCTCCGGGCTTGCTCCTTGGGCCGCCAGGTCAGCCAGGAAGGAGCAGGGGATCAAAGGCTGCCATCAGCGGGAAGGGAGAGCGCGCTCTGGGGAGACGTTACCGTGCCAGCAAGCCTTTGGTTTCTTTCCCGCTGCTGCCCCACCACCATGGGATGTGCCCACAGAACTCCATGTATGTTGTCCCTGTTCTCCAGGTACCGCGCTCTCCTCCCATGGCACCAACGTGGGGATGGTGGCACCGACCCCACCTGGGTTCCCCCGAGGGCTTTCAGCTGCCCCAGCACACTCAGCCCAGCCCTCCCCTGCCAGATCAGCCGGGGAAGAGGCACACAGACCTCGACAAGTCCCAGACAACCCTTGAGATGCTTTTGCTTGAAAAGGAAAAAGTGCAGAGTGTTTCACTGCAAACAAGAAAACCCTCCCACGGCGCCTGCTGCCGTTAGCGCAACAACTGCTGAGCGAGCCGCCGTGCCAGCTCGGCACCGAGCCGCCTCCTCCCCTCCGTAACACCAAGAATCCCTGGGTGGGATTGCACAATCCCCATTTCCTGGGAAAAGCAGGCGAAATCCAGCCTGCCTGCACGCTCTGTGTCAAGCAGGGGTAGGAGCACGGGATCAAAGGCTGCTGAGCAGCGGGAATGGCGAACGCGTTTTGGGGAGACCGCGGTGCTGCGCGGGGTGCAAAGTGCCAGAAGCAGGATTGGGGTTACAAAGGGAATCTGCTTACAGGGCCTCCTTGCAAAGCCCTGTTCCTCCCCAAAAAGCCAACCACCTGCATCTGCTGGGTCAATGGAGACAGCAGAACCGTGCAGAGGTGGAGATGAGTTGTTGGGTTTGGAAATGAAGAGCATCGAGGTCCTGCAGGGCCTTTTGCTCCTTGTGATGCTGCACACCACTTGGGAAGCCCTCAGGGTTTGGAAGAGCCATGGAACAGCAGGCACCAAGGGAGGCAAAGGCAAGCACCAGCCTGAAATCCTTGCAGAAGGATTCTGGCAAGGAGCAGTCAGCACTCAAACATGGGCGGTCCAATGCCTTGATGCTTTCCAACACAACAGTGCCCTTGGAAGAGGACACCAACACATCTCCAACCCCTCCAGCTGCTTCTCCGACCCGTGGATAACCACAGCTCCATGCAAGGGGAGAAGCAGTGCTGCACCAGGGAGAAGGAAGAGCTTCTTCCATGTGAGCATGGAAGGTGATCGACTGCTGATGTCTTCCGGGATGGGCTGGCGGCTAAAAATAACTGAATTTGGGAAGTCAACGGTCTGCTCAGCCCCAGGCATCGCTGAGCTCTGAGACGTAACACGGATGGATGTGGCTGCCCCAGGTGAAGCCCAATGGGCACACACTGGGCACACACTGGAGGAACCCTGCGGTGACCCACGGGTGACGTTATCCTGGCTGAGAGCGTGGAGGCACCAGCGACCTGCAAAGTCCCCGGGGTGCTGAGCTGAGCTCCTCTAGAAAGCTCACCCAGAGCAAAACCCCAAAAGTAAAACCTTGGGGCATCCATTCCACGACTCATGAACCTGCCAACAGCGAAACTGGCAACGGGATCTGGTGGCAGGGCCTCAAACCATGCACTTGCAGGGCTCCTGCGAGCCCACAGCAGCGTTACAGCATGTGCCTGGCGGGGCTGAAACCTTGGCTCTGGCCAAGACACGCCTGCAAGGGCAGAAACCCTGGCTGCAGAGCTCCGGGGAGAGCAGTGACTCAGCCCCAGCAGCTGCTGGGCCCCGGGGGCGGCGATGCTTTGGGGTTTCCACCTCCATCCCTGTGCTGCTCCCCTTCCACGTGAAGGGTTTGGGGGGGAGGAAGGGCAGGGGATGGGAGATGCGTAACGCGACGGCAGCTCTCAGAAGATCTTTCCTTTGAGATGTGTACTTCCCTTTCAGGCTGACAGCTGTGGCCTAATTTTCACGAAAACTGACAAGCGCCTTATTTCTACCCCTATAATTTCTTTCCGCTGCCAATAAAATAGGTTAAAGGAGCGGGCGCAGCGCTGCGCCGGGAGAGGCTGAGCCAGATCGGGGCGTGCGCAGCTTACAGAGCCGGGAGCTCCGCGCTCGCCCTCCCCATGGCTTTGCTCAAAGAAGGAGAAATAGAAGTGCTCCCGTTCCTTCCCACGGAGCTGTGACCCAGCAGCAGATTGCTGGCCTAGAGGCAGCACGGCTGATGAGTCCATGCAGGGAAAGCCACATCTCCCCCCCGGGGAAAGGCACGGCCGAGGGAGGATGGCATCGCCAGGGTCTGGCTCTGCTCCATCCCTGGAGCTTGTGAAAAAAGAATGGGGGAGAGGGAAGGGAGCAACATGGAGCAGCAGGCTGGGATCCCACGGAGCAGGATGCTCCCAGCCCAGGGGACAGCGGGGGTCCCTGGGTGGTGACAAACCCCAACAACAGGGGGCTCAGCCCTTCCACCAGCACCACCAGCCTGCCCAGCGCCGCACCTGCCAGCCAGGGTGCCTCCCCCTGACATCTCCCTTGCTTTCCAAACAGCCCCAGAGCAGCTCCTTCCCACCCACAGCACCAGCCCAGATGTGGCAGCCCCTTCCTGAGCACGCCAGGGGCTGGTATTGCCCTTCCCCCCGGATGCAGGCTCACACGCAGCCGTTGGCATTGCTGCTCATGGCTCAGTCCCAGCGCACACCAGGGCTGCTCCTGAGCTTCAGCTGCTCCTCTGCCCGCTGGGCTCCACTCTGCAGCCTCACCCCCTGCTTGCTGTATGCCCTGCTGACCTCCAAAGCGCTCAAGCAAGCTGTAAGAAAGCTGAAAATAACAGCAAAACCATAGGGACCGGGAGGGTTAGATGCAATTTGCAACCTTTTCCCCCCCTGCTTGATTGCGTGGGTCCTGGTAAGAGGTCTCAGCTCTGAGCTCTGGGCACGTGACACATCGCTGCCTTCCCAAAAGGTGCAGTGCAGGGAGAGCAGGGCTCCCTGTAGAACTGCCAGCCCCAGGCCTGAGATGAGCGACAGGCTGGGAGCTGTCTGCTCCTTCCACTCCCTGCTCCCCCAGAACGGGAATTTCCCTGGGTTTTGCATGGTTCATTCAGTCATCACGAGCACTCCCACGTTCAGAGGAGGGGAAGTGCTTCTTTCCCATGTGTACTCGAGAAGCTGGAGGCTCCAGGAGCCCTCGCCATCCCAGCAAGGCAATTGGGAGAGCCTGGCAGCACTGCACTCAGGGCTATCAGCTCAAACCACCACATCCACGTCTGTGCTGTGGGTTGGAAGCCCCAGGTGCTCCAGCAGCTCTACAGCTGGGCTCTCTCTGCACCTGAACGTGAGATGAGAGCAGTTGGATGCTCCCTCCCATGTCCCTGCAGTGCCACCCACCAGCACCTGGTGCTGGCCAGGACCTGTCCAGGCACTGTGCACCATGCACCGTGCACCAAAGGGATGATGCTGGAGGCACAGAGCTGCACCAAGAGGGGAAAGCTCTCAGCTGGGAGCTGAGCATCCGGCTTCGAGCCAAACCTTCTTCAAAGTGCAACTGAGCGATGGGCTGCAGGGTGCCCAGAGCCACCCTGATGGGAGCAGCAGGATGCAGAACACTCAGCCCTGCCTGCAGGTCTGTAACCAGGCACGTCCTACACCGTGGGGATAATCCTGGGTAAGGTCTCTGTAAGAGAGAGGGGAAAATGCCATTATCTCGCCCCTTCCAGACTCCCTGTCTCAGCTAAAGCTGAGCAATAAGAGCAATAAACCAAGATGTCCCGCTTGGAGAGCAAGGAAGAGGAGGAAAGGCACCAGCACCTCCAGTCCTGGCAGGTCAGACCACACGGGTGAGTTAGCAGTGAATGGCCAAAGCCCCTTTGCCCTTGTGCACGGCTCCAGTGGGAAATGCCCATGCCGAGCACCATTGGCCAGGCAGGCAAGGAGAATCCGGGAGGAAACCTGGAAAAACCCTGCCATGGGGAAACCCAGCCTGCTGCAGGCTGCCCCTGCCTTGCCCAGCTCCCCCTTCCCCAGCTTGCTTTTCCAGGCCTTGTGTTTCGCTCCTGCTGGGATCCCAGGGAAAGCACCAGGACACAAAACCTGCATCCCCCAGGACCTGCCCTTGGAAGGAACTCGAACACTTCACGAGGATTTTCCTCCCCTACGCATGCTTCCCCTTCCTCCCCTCCACACTCTCGCTGACCCTAACGAGTCCCAGCCCACTCGGCACTGCTGCTCGCATGTGTTTTCCATTTTTCGACAGGAAAACACATCAGCTCCTCACAGCAGCTCTGAGGAACTCAGGTCCCAGGGCAGCTTTGGTGTGTAGGATGCTTACAGCCCATTTCCTGAGCCACCGGGATGCTCTGCAGCAGGAGCCGGTCCCTGGACGGGCACGTCCCAGCTCCTCCCATCCCAGCAGGGCACAGCAGCCTCCATCTCCTCCATCCCAAAGCTCTTGCTGCTGCTGGCTTCCAGCACGCTGAACTCTAGCCCTGCTGAACAGCATTTTGGCCCCCCAGCCTACAGCACATACCCCAGGGGGATGCAGAGGAGCATCCCCTTGGGATCTGGCCATCACGCATCGCCTGCATAGAGAGCAGGCTTGGGTGCTGCTCGATTAGATCCGGCCCCTTCTGGAATTAAATCCTCACTAGTGTGCTCCCTGGGGCTCTGGGCTCACTGAGCCCATCACAGATATGAAATAGCCAATTCAGAGCTGCCCAACCCCGAATTAACGTAGAATCATAGAATGGTTAAGGTTAGAAAAGATCTCTCAGATCCCCAAACCCAACCCCAGCCCATCTCCCTATCCCCACTGAGCCATGTCCCTCAGCACCACATCTCCACGGCTCTGAACACCTCCAGGGACGGTGACTACCACTTCCCTGAGCAGCCTGTTCCAAAAACATAACCCATCACCACAGCCCTGGTGAACCACTCAGTGAGGCTGCGACAGCGCGAGCGGCAGTGGGAGATGCATCAAATCGGAGCATCCTGTCACTGTGCCTCCTGGCAGCACAGCTCTGTGTGTGGGGCTGCTGGAAGGGCTCCCCATCACCACTGGTAGGGATTCCCATTACTGTTGGTAGGGCTCCCCATCACCACTGGTAGGGCTCCCCATCNTGGGTGCTGCTCGATTAGATCCGGCCCCTTCTGGAATTAAATCCTCACTAGTGTGCTCCCTGGGGCTCTGGGCTCACTGAGCCCATCACAGATATGAAATAGCCAATTCAGAGCTGCCCAACCCCGAATTAACGTAGAATCATAGAATGGTTAAGGTTAGAAAAGATCTCTCAGATCCCCAAACCCAACCCCAGCCCATCTCCCTATCCCCACTGAGCCATGTCCCTCAGCACCACATCTCCACGGCTCTGAACACCTCCAGGGACGGTGACTACCACTTCCCTGAGCAGCCTGTTCCAAAAACATAACCCATCACCACAGCCCTGGTGAACCACTCAGTGAGGCTGCGACAGCGCGAGCGGCAGTGGGAGATGCATCAAATCGGAGCATCCTGTCACTGTGCCTCCTGGCAGCACAGCTCTGTGTGTGGGGCTGCTGGAAGGGCTCCCCATCACCACTGGTAGGGATTCCCATTACTGTTGGTAGGGCTCCCCATCACCACTGGCAGGGCTCCCCATCACCACTGGCAGGGCTCCCCAACACCAATGGCAGGGCTCCCCATCACCAACAGCAGGGCTCCCCAACACCAATGGCAGGGCTCCCCATCACCAAC
>WBMW01001091.1:16625-111476 GCA_013396635.1 Penelope pileata
CATCACCAATGGCAGGGCTTCCCATCACTGCTGGAAGGGATTCCCATCACTGCTGGTGGGTGCAGAGCTGCAGAGAGGAGGTTCTGGGGAGCAGGCAGGGATGTACAGGGCAATGAGCCCAAGGGAGGAAAACCAGAGCGACCGAATCTGTTTGCCCGCAGGGATGAAACAGGGACACCGCGCTGATGGCAAAACCCCGGCCTGGCCCCAATTAACGCGTGAGAAGCAAGTTCCTCTGCAGGGCAATTAACGGCAGAGCCAAGGGCAGGGGTGTAGCTCATGGATGGCTCCTGACAGCCCTCCTGGGCTGGGCAGTGCACGAGGCTGCCGGCATGCTAATGGCCCTTACATAAGGCTGGTGGTGGGGCGAGGGCTGACCCACATACACGGGCTGCAGGCTGGCAGCCAAACCGGGTGGCACCTGGGGACCTCCCCGGTGGGATGGGGACAACCTGGACCTCGGGTCCCCCGCTTCATCCTGGGGAAGCTCTCCAAGCCCAGAGCTGCAAATGGGAGGGAAACCCAAACCTAAAAAGCTTTCTCTGGTTATTCCTTTCTGCGAGGCAACAGGGAGGGGGGGAAAGTGCACAGCTCATTACAGCAGAAGGGCAGGCGGCCAGAGAGCATCCTGGCAGGCAGAGCGGTGGATTTTCGCAGCCTCGCTGCCTCCCGACACAGAAGCTCCCCTTGTAGCCATCACAGCTGTTTGGATTTTACCCGAGTTCATATCACAGTTTATCAAAGGGGCTGCGTTTTTTTTTTTTTTTTTCCCCCTATTTTTTTTTCCTGCGCTTTGCTGAGCACAAGCCGAGCGCTTCACGCGCAGACAAACGCGGGTTTTGTTCTGCGGGGTGGGGGCAGAGGGCTCTTCCGGGCACGGGAGCCTCCAGCACCACTGGGCTCATCAGGGAGCATCCAAGCGTTTGGCCGAGGGAAATGGGTGCTCAGAGGGGTGCAGGGGTGGCCAGGCACGGGGCAGGAGGATGGGGTAAGGTTAGGGATGGGGACACGCTCCTTGCCAAGGGCACCCAACGTCCACGCAGCTGGAGCTGCTGCCCCTTCTCTCCCTTCGTTCCCCATCTTGGCTCATGGGGTCAGCTCCTTGTCCTTTGCTTTTTGGGGTGCTTCATGCCCAGCTCCAGCCTCTCTGTGCTGTTGGGTAGAGGCAGGAGTCCTCCCTGGCCCCAAAAGAGGAGACTGTCCCCGGAGCCGTGGGCATCAGCATGACGTGCTGGGCTGGCACAGGTGGTTGTCCCATGCTCTTAGAATCAAAGAATCATCAAGGTTGGAAAAGACCCCTAAGACCATCCAGTCCAACAACCCACCTACCACTGAGCCATGTCCCTCAGTGCCACATCTCCATGGTTCCTGAACACCCCCAGGGACGGTGACTCCACCACTCCCCAGGCAGCTGTGTCAGTGCCTGACTGCTCTTTGGAGAAGCTGTTTTTCCTAATATCCAACCTCTTCCTTCTTTGCAACTCAGCTGTTTCCCCTCATCATCCTCATCTTCAGCAGAGCTGAGCTCTCCAGCACAGTGGGACTTTGAGATTTTGAGGAAAACGCAGATTTCCCCCCAGTTCTGCAGCGGGACTCTCCCCTTCCATGCAAGCACCGAACCCGCTGCCCGTTGCGAGTTTTGGGACTTCCCAGCTCCCCAGCAACACCCTGAATTGGCCCAACAACCCCACCTGCTCCAGCCTACGCTGGGGTGGGCACAACACCAGGCTGTCACCTCGTGGGGTCTGGGTGTCCCCCAGAGCTACAGCACAGGAAGATGTGAGGCCGCCGTGCCGTGCACACCGTGGGAGCAGCTGCTGCACGGCCGGGCTCTCACTTCCCAGCCTATAAAACAAGCTCGGGCAGCAAAGTGCTGACTCAGGCAGCATCTCGTGCCCCGGGCTGCGGCTGCTCCAAAAAAGGGCTCTGAAAGCCAACCCCTACCCTGCAGAACGCCGTGCACAGGGATGTCTCTGGTTCGCTGCACACCCCAGAGTCACCTGTGTGCCAGCACCGTGCCAAACCCGGTGCTACGGGGCAGGGCTCAGCCTGTCCCCACATCCCTGCATCCCAGCGACAGCTGAGTGTTAAACCCAGCCCAGGAAGCGTGGCTCTGAGGAGGCATGTGATGCTTTGGAAGCTCCTCTGCATTTTTCTGCTGTTCCAAACCAGTGCTGGGAGGCCAGCAGCTGAATGGGGATGTTTTCCTCTTGCTCAAGGGCTCTGCTGAGGCTGGGACTCCTTCCCTGCCACGCGCCAGCTGGGGCCAACATCTCCTCCTTAGCGGGGAGGCTGCAGGTCCCAGCTCTGGGCATCAAGGGGAGAGGTAACATGGAAGGAAATTACCAAATCCTGCCTCCCACAGCTGTTTGGAGCTACTTCTGAGTGTTTGGACAGAAAGGAGGAGGCAGGGCATCCACTTGTGATGGCTTTTCAGCCCTGAACTCGGGGCCATGGGTAGCACCGGGTAGCACCAAGGCTCCCTGGGCACATCTCTTTTTAAACACAGCTCCTCTGCGTGGGTGGGAGGCACCCACGTGCACTGAGCAGCTCTGGAGAGCTCCTCCCTGGGTGCTTCCCCTCCTCCTCCTCCTGCCTGGGGCTGTGCTGCAGCCAGCTGCACCCTGCATGGATGCGGTGCTGGATGCCACCAGGGCAGGTGGCACTTCAAGCTGGGCACACTGTGCCCCTCCAGTGCTGCCCAAACAGCAGAGGGGCACGAGGGTGGCCCTGTGTGCCCCGTACACCCATGTCCCCGCAGAGCAGGACACGGTCCTTGGGCACGTGGCACCCTGTGCCCTCCGCCTCCGGGGCTCATCGGGAGGGGGACCAAAGTCCTCCTGGAGGCAGCGAGCTATGTGCTTGCAAGCAAGGCAAGTGCAATGCTAACTGGAGCCCGAGCTGGGTTCGAGCACCAAGTGTCCTGCCACAGCCCCTCTGCTTGACCTCACCGACCTCGGAGCTTGCCAACATGACGGGGAAAATGCTGCGTGGGCTTTAAACCCTGCCCAGCGCTCCCCTCTCCACCAAGCACTAATCCTCGGGCTGGAAATCATTACCTGCACGTCACAGGTTTATCTTCCTGGTGCTGCCACCAGGAGAGGAGCAGCAGGGGACGAGCTGTCCCCATCTCCCATGGAAGCGTGGGGTGCTGCGGGTGCAACATGGGGAGACGCATGTGGCTTCCATTGGGGGAGCGGCTCAAAATAGCAGCGTGGGGCTCCTGCCCTCGGTGGGTCCCTCTGGCAGCAGATCAACCTTTTCCAAAGAGTCCTGGAAAACTTCTCCTGCTCCATTCCCACCCTCCTTGCCCTGGAGGCAGCAGAGATGGAGTCAGGGCCGGCGCTGAAGCTGCCCTCAGTAGGTTTCAGGGTTACTCACCACTGCCCAGGGCTCACCCCTCCCAGAACCCAGCACACGTGGGCCACACCATGACTCGGACAAAGGCCAGACTCAGGATTTATTCTTTTTTGCACAATGTGCATTTTTTGCACATCTGGGGTGTGAGCCAGCGTAGAAAGCACCGGTTGGAGCGGTGCTCCCACTGCACCCCCAGCAAGGCAGAGGGGAACACTGCAGGGGGCATCACCTGGGAGGTGCTCCGAGCCAGCACGACCCCCGCACTGCCCTGCTCCTGTGATGGACAACACGGTCCCCACCTGCCCAGGGCCACTCGGCCCAGCCAGGGGCTGTGCTGACCGCGGAGGAGCGATGCTGGCAACGGGATGGTTCCTCTGCCCTATTCTTAGATCCCCACGTGATGAAACGCTACATTTCCAGACTCCTGTCAGAAGCAAAAAACCATATGCTCACCTAGACTATATAGAGAAATAGCTTTCCAGTGGGTATTTGGGCTAAAACACC
Source organism: Penelope pileata (assembly GCA_013396635.1). Lineage (NCBI taxonomy): Eukaryota > Metazoa > Chordata > Aves > Galliformes > Cracidae > Penelope > Penelope pileata. The sequence goes on from WBMW01001091.1 coordinate 20,490, forward strand.
GCATTTGGGTAAGCAGAGAGAAACGACACTTCACCCAGCACCCACTGCCCCCCGGGACGGCTCCAGCAACGTTTCCATGCCTTCGTGCTGCCTGAAGGCCCGGGCACAAAGCAGTGCAGTACCCGACTCAGGATGCTTTGTTAACGCCCAGCAGCTACAACTCATTACCCAGCTTGGCTTAGGGGACTGTGGGAGCTCTGCGTGCTTTATTTTCCGATCGCTGCTCTCTGCAGCGAAGCGCTGCTTTGGAGAAGGGCTCCCTCCTCCCATCGCAGCACGCTTGGGCTTCGTGCTCCTCCGGCTCATTTTGATGCCAGCTCACCAAAATCAGGGCAGGGAAGTGCAGTCCTGCCCCCTCCCACCACCTCCTCGCTGATTTTTCAGCCTTGCCTCGACCGCTAAGTCCATTAGTTCTGAGCAAGCTGAGGACTTTGTGTCCCTTGCCCCAGATTTCATTGCATTAACGATGACACTCTGCCAGCTGACACAATGCATGTTTTTTTCCAGCTGCTGCTCCTTAAGAAATGGGAGCAAAACCCACCAGTGCTGGGAATCAAATGACATAGAATGGTGTAGGTTGGAAGGGACCTTAAAGATCATCCAGTCCAGGCACGTCCAACCCACGCCATCATGGTGGTGGCTCTTCCCTGCCATGGGGCCCAACCTTGGGCCAACCAAACACTGCTGTGTGATGGCACCGAGCTGAGCCCAGGACATGGGGAGAGCGCAGTGCAGTGCTAATCCAAGCTTTGCAAACAGTCTGATGCATTGTGATACGTTGGCTAAAGGTGGTCCTGAAAAGAGTGCAAAACATGCTGCCTTGCTTTCCAGTTTGATAAAGGAATTGGAGAATAGGTTTCAAAATTGCTAAAAAAAATCAATATTTTGGTATATTTGTGACTTCATATTCAGTCGACATAAATACATCATCTGCAGATTTTCAAATGGAATGGATAGAGTTGCAATCAGATATTCAGCTCAAAGAAAAATCTGACCATGTCTCTTTACCAGAGACATACACCCCTCGCCTTGCAGCCATCGTGTTTTGGCAGTCGTACATTTCTGAACAACTATTTTCAAGGATTAAGCACAGCAAGGGTGAAATTTCACCAAAAATCTCTGACAAACACCTTGAGAACTCACTGAGAATTGCGGCCACTTCCATCGTACCAGACTGACGTGTTAGTTTCACAAAACCAAGGCCAAATATCCCACTAGTATTATGCTTTTGTTGCTCCTTTTTCTATGTTTTAATTGAAAATATAAAATGATAAAATCAGTGTTGTTAGCTATATACATTATATGTTTTATATGAGGCCCAAGACAACTCTTCCCTCGACACAGCCCAGGCAAGCCAAAAGGTTGGATGCCATGATGCCGTTCCAACCCCCTGTAGATGTAGATGTTCCAACCCCCTGATGCTGTAGACAGGGTTGCCCCCACCAGATCAGGCTGCCCACCCAGCCTGGCCTTGAAGGGATGGGGCACAGGTCCTTTGGGCGACCCGTCCCAGTGCCTCACCACCTCCCTGGAGTGGCTGAAGCTTCCATGGGGCGAGCGCTGGGCGCCCAATGGAGCCGCGCTGATCCGCAGCGCCCTGAGCTGAGCCAGGTGGAAGGATTCGGTCTCTCTGGCACCCCGAGCTGCCTTCATGCTCCTGCTGGTCTGCTCCTTTCTTAACACAAACGGGATCTGACAACGCTATTTAATAGGGAGATGCTTTGCCTCGGGGGCCGGCAGCGAAAAATATGGTGCCTCAACACGCGGAAGGCAAGTCTGTTTGCTCTAGAAACGTCAACCCTGCCTACCAGCGAGCAAGGGAGGCTTGTGGAAAATGGTTCTGGCTCCTGGTGACGCGAGGGAGCTCAGAGCTGGAACCCCTCCTCCCCAGCCCACCCGGTGCTCGAGGGCTTCGGTGGGCAGCGGGCTCTGACCTGATGATGAAGGCTCCTCTCGTCTCCAGGAGTTTCCGCTCGCTGCTGAACCTCTTGAGCAGGTTGATCATGAACTTGTAGAAGTAGGAGTTCATGGTGGGGGTGGAGGGAGAGCACTCCAAGCCTTTTGCACCTGGGGAGGCGGGGAGAGGAAATTAGAGCAGCTGGGTCACGTTGGCCAAAGCAGTCTCAGTCAGAGCACAGCCACCCTAAGTACGGTCAGAGCACTCGGCAGGGGCAGGAAAACAGGAGTTGGGAGCCCAGGTAACAGCGTCTGCTCAGTCCAAGCAGGGCCAGCCCTGCCACGGCTCTCCCCACCCCAGGGGAAGCATCCCGAGGTGTTCCCAGGGCTGAAATGGGATTTTTGGGTGATCGCCCCAGATCCCACCAGTTTTAGCAGCTGACAGAAGGGGTACCCAAACTCCGGATAAACGCACAACCCTGTATCCTTGGGCAATGTGTGTATACCTGTGCCACAAAGCAGGCAGCCCCTGTGTGCTGGAGGTGTCCCAGCCACGTGCTCAGCTCTGCATCGCAGCGTGGCTGCAGGTGACACGGAGCCACCTGGGGCAACACTGTCACCAGCACGTGCCCCAGGGCAGGTCTGGAGGGGCACAGAACACTGGTCAACCTGCAGCAGGGAGCCAAGCTTACAGATTGCACCCCAAAAGGGCTTTTTTCCCCTGTGAAGGCAGGGAACAAGGGCTGCCATGCTGGGAAGCATCTTCTGCAGCCCGGAGCATCCTCGCTCCTGGAGTGCCCATGGGGACGGCATGCAGAGCATCTGCTGCACCTGCAGAGCTGCATTTCTGCCCAAGGCCTTCGTGCTGGCAGCAAGCAGGGCTTCCTCCCTGCAGCAGCCACCACAGGGCCCACCAGCAGGTCCCAAAGGCAGGCTCGTGTCCCAAAGGCAAGTGGGTAGCGAGTGCAGGTGGCACCTCCAGGCACAGAGAGTGAAAGCAGAGGGGTGATGGAAAGGGGTGATGGAAAGGAGACAGTGTGCTCAGCAAAGCCTGGAGTTGCTCTGACATACCCAGACCCAACACACTTCCAGACTCTTTCATGCTTTCTCCTTACACACCTGGCTCAGGGCTGGAGGATTCGGATGGCAAAGGGAGCTCCTGGCATCACTGCTGCCTTGGGTCACAGCATGGGAGCGCTGGGTGAGAAGCACAGCCTTGCTAAGAGGCTATTTGCAGGGCAAGGAGCCAGGGAGGGGTGAGAAAAAGGCGTTTCCTAGCTCAGGATGAGCAGAGCACGTTAGAAAAAATATCACTTCAACAGCAGAACTGCAGGGAGCTGACAGGTACAGATTGCTTTTCCACCAGCGGGACCTCAAGGGAGGTGGTTTGTTTAGAAGGGCAGCGCTCGGAGCAAATGTTTGGGGAATGTTTTAAAGGAGGGCTCTCCCTTAACTTCCCCTGTGGAAAGGCCACGAGCAAGGAGGGAGCACTGTGAGGCTGTGCCCACGGTCCCGGAGCAGCCAGGGCTTCCATCGGGGCTGCTGGAAACAGGAGGGGTTTGATTGATGAGTGGTGTCTGCTTCTGCCGGGACTCAGCAGAGCACAGAGCAGCCAATTAAAAAGGCAATCAAGCAGCCAAAGCCTGGGCTGATGGAAAAGCTGCTGGAGCGATTCCCACTGCACTGATGGCAGCGATACGGGGAGGTGGGCATCCAAGAGGACAGAGGTAAAGAAAAAGAAATGCAACGTGACCAAACCCTGCTGCAGAGCAATGGGTGCCTCCTTCCCATGGGATGTGAGCGTTCCCATTCCTCGGTGCAGCTGGAGCCGGCGCCGTGCACTGAAGCAGGCGTCTCCCAGAGCACAAGTGTGAAGCGCAGCGTCGCGTTTCACCCAGCTGCAGGTAAGCTGATCTGGGCAGGAATATTGCACTGCTGAGACAATGTGCTCCAAAACAAAGGTGGGTTTGTTCCAGGCACGGATCACCCGGAGTGAAGGCGCAGCCGTGCCCGTGTGTCACCACCACAGCTGCCAGCACTGCTCCCACAGCCCCAGAGCAGAGCAGCCACCCGCCAGCGCCCGCAGCCCTGCAGACACGGGGCAGCTCGGGGCGGCCTGCGGCTCTGCTCCATCTGTGAAATGGGAGCAGCTTTTCTTTTTGGTGCACAGGGTGGGAAAGGGAGGTGAGGAGCAGATGGAAATTCTTTCAAAGCTGGTGAACGGTGTTATGTTGTCTGTTTTGCCAGCAGGGCCAAGACATCCAAGCCAGAGCTGCAACACAACCCCAGCGGGCAGCACGGACACCCACCTGCACCCCGACCTGGGACCCGTCCTGGGCAAGCTCTGACCCCAGCGTTTTTCTGTTCTCAGGATTGCCCAGATCGTGTCCTTGCCCCTCCCTGGTGCCTGGGCAGCAGCACGGGGCTCACCGTGGATCTGCTGCTGTTCTGCTTTCTGCTCCATTGCACAACTTCCAGTGGTGGCAACTGGAAGCCAACCACATGGCACACCTTAAAACACAGCTTAAAACCAGCCGGACCTGTGCTTGCTGGGCAGTGCAGCATCTCCTGCATCCCAGGCTGGGGAGCTGGAAGGACCCTCTGGGTCAGCTTGGGGCTCAAAAGCCAGAATCACCCCTGAGATCAGACCCGGACCTGCAGGAGGATTCACCTCCAGACCTCGGTCCTGGCGTCACCTTCCTCTGACTTGCTCCTGAACAGCGATGTCCCTTCCCTTGGCAGGCTGCTGGGTCAGGGACAGGGGAGCAGGGGACCAGGACGCCGATGCTGACGGCACAGGCATGTCTTACCCCATCTTCTTAGGAGAAGAAAGCACAATGTGAAGATCTGCATGCTGCAAGGAACTCTATTACCCTTTGCCTGCAGGAGCACACAGAGCAGATTCCAGGGGGATCACAGCTCTCACTTCTCCACGTGGGCACAGCTTTATTGCCTGCCCAGCACTCAGGGACACGGGTGTCCCTGCGGAAGGCTTCCATTGCAGCACACCCTGGGTTTCGGAGCAGCACGACGACGAAGCTCCCTTCCCAGTGCCCCTTGTCTGCCATCCCGCAGCCTCTCCCTGCACCCAGCACATTCCATAACCCCGTGGCTTACAGCACAGTGCAGTGGGATCCGGTGTGGCAGAGCTGTCAGAGCAGCTTCTCAGTGTTTCTACGCAGCACGAGAGACGAGGGAAGAAGTGTTACGAAAACTGTGGCTCCGTTCATTGAAGCCTGCGCCTCTCCCCCTTCCCTTAGAGCGAGACTTTGCAGATTTGTAACCTGCCAGATCGGCTGCGAACGCTGTGAGCGGGGCTGTGGGCTGTGCACTGTCAGCTGTGGGGCTGCTGGGGGTCTGGTGTTACTGCAGCCGAGCGGGGAGCAGGGAGGAGAGAGATCCCTGCTCGGAGGAATGACAAAACTCAGCCCAGCATCAGCTGTAATGGGAGCAAGAGGGGATTTATGGACTGCAGTGGAGATAAACATGGGCAGTGGCTGGATATTCAGGTTGGATGTTAGGAACAAGTTCCTCTCAGAAGGAGTGGTCACCACTGGCACAGCTGCCCAGGGAGTGCTGGGGTCACCGTCCCTGGAAGTGTCCAGGAACCGTGGAGATGTGGCACTGAGGGACATGGCTCAGTGGGCATGGGGGGATGGGTCAACAGTTGGGCTCAATGACCTTAGAGGTCTTTTCCAACCTTAATGACTCTATGATTGCTCCCGACTCCTCCTCTCAGCTGAGTTTTGAAGCTCAGAGTCACACCCTAAGTGATTGTTCTCCAGATTGAAAAGGTACAAACAGAACTTAAGTGGCTAAGGTATTCAGCAGGGGGTTGGAACTGGATCATCTTTGAGGTCCCTTCCAACCCAACCCACTCTATGATTCACCGCTGCTATGGCACAAAGCTGAAGGAGTGCCTGGCACACCGGCAAGAGCTGGGAGGTGGGCACAAAGAGAATTGGCCAGAGAAAGCCCCTGTGCTGGGCGCAGAGGACACGAGTGTGCTTCCTGCAGCACCACGCCAGCAGCAGATCCCCGTGCTCACCGCGGTCCACGCTGCCGGCGCGCTCCCATTGCTCATGCGACTGTGTTATAAATCAAAAGAGACAGGCAATTAGGGATCCATAATAAGGCCCTTATAAATATATATTGTAAAGCAGCCTGGGACGTTCAGGCCACCTGGCAGCCCGATGGATGGAGCGGGCTCAAAGCCTGCAGTGGCCAACGCGTCCCCAGACTGATGGAGCACCCTGGCGTTGCCTTGCATTTTCCTACATCCACACACCAAACTTCACCATCGCAGAGAACACAAGTTCCACTGGTTTTCCATAATTAGTTACAATCCGTGCTTAATTAAAACCGATGCGGACTTGCTTAACTCCACTGAAACCAAATTTAAACGCCATTTGACCAGAATTGATTCCTTTCCGAAGCGAGCTAAATCTGTGTAAGCTGTTTAACGAGCATCCACCAGGGCACCGGCGGCAGTTTAGCTAAAATGATTTACTTGAAGCTGTAATTGAAGCAATTTCAGCATGGACCAGGACCGGGATACAGGGGGAGAGCTGCTGGCAAGGAGTCGGCGTGCAGAACGCTGCAGGGGGGATGCCGCATCTTTCTTCCCGTAAAAAGGAGAATTTGGGGCTGCTTCCTCGCTCACAAAGCATTTTCTATCACTGAGGGGCTGGGAGGAAGCTTTGCCTCCAGCAGGATTTCCAGCATCCAGAGGGAGCAGCTCCAGCATCCCAGTGCCCTGCATGCAGATGGGAGCCCAGCATCCTTCCATCCCCTGGGTCCTCACACTTCCAGTCGGTGAGGTCCTGGTGGTCTGTGCTCAGTGCATCTCCGCACGGAGACGTGGGAATCTGCTCTGCATCCCCCCCGGGCAGCCTTCCCTTCCCTTCCCTTCCTTTCCCTTCCCCAGGATGTTTTGAATTGGAGCTTTTGCAAACGCGGCGTGGCGAAGCCTCCCAGAGCAAGGATAAAAATAGAGCTGTGAAAAAAAAAGATAAAGGCAACCCCCTCTGCAAAACGCAGCGCAGGGCGTAGCTGGGAACAGATGCAAACGTGTCGGCAGCTCAGCTGGGCTCTGAAAAACGTCAGCTCAGCCCTCTCTGAAGCACAGGATGCTGTGAGGAAATGAACCCTCCGAAACAACCGATTGTGCACGGCCCCGGGCTGTGCTCAGCGCTTCTGCACTGCTCCCTGCATGGCTACAGAGAGGTGCTTTGCAATTTTGGAGAGCTCAGCATCAGGCGGCCCCCGGGTGGGCTGGGTACCAGGGTGCCCAGGTCTGTGCCCTGCTGTGGGATGGCTGCCATCACCCTGGGCTGACGCAGAAACAGCACAGATGCTGTAAACTCCGCTGGTTTAACTGTTCAACCCTCAGTCCTCTCCCTCACCCTCCAAATTCCTTGAGATGTTTTGGGGAAACTGAGGCAGTCCCAGCAACTACACAGGGAACGTTAGGCTGGAAGCGACCTGGTCTATAGGAGCAGCTTTTCCTCACCTCCCAAACCTCCATGGGAGCTCCTCCAGTACCACCACCCCTGTGGGTCATCACAGTGGGTGACAAATGAGTTAATTTGGGTCAATAAGGACGCAAATCCTCAAAAAAAAAAAAAAAATGTTGATGGGAACCCCCTATAATAGCACATCATAAGTTTTTTCCAGGCTCTGGATGTTTTCCAGGGGTTTCAACTCAGCAGACATTTCTCAGGGACTTTCAGCAGCTCCTCAGGATGAATCCACGGAACCCTGAGCGCTGCTGGCTGGAAGCAATGACCTCAGGCATGTCAGCACACCCACGGGTGAAGTCAGCCTGCCAGTAAACATCCTCGGGTGCGATGTGCTGCGAGGGCACGCCGGTGTCCCGCGACGTCTGGCAGGAAGCAGGCAGGAGAGACTGCAGGGAGAGGAAGGCTCTCCTGCGAGACAAAGGCTCGTGCTGCTGCTCCGTGCTGAGCTGTGTGGGCAGGCAGAGGTGTGTGCCCAGGGCTGCAGGGCTGGCAGCCTTCCGGGGGGGCTCCTCTCCTCCTGTGCAGAACTGAGCTGCAGAACCAGGCTGGAGGATGTGCATGGTGGCAACCACTCGTGGGCCATCTGCTGCTTGTCCCTGACGTGGGTGAGGATGGCAGAACACTCCCAAAATAAAGGTGTTGTTCAGCCAGAGGGGTGCTTGGATTGCCACCCCAAAGAGGTGCCAGCCCCAGCCCCACTCCTGCCACTGGGCTCTGCACCACGGGACCTGCTGTCACCGTGGGTCACCAAGACAGGACACAACTCACCAACTGCACAGCTCATCCACCAACACCACGGATGCTCCAGCAGCACTCGAGAGGTGAAGAGCGATGCGTTGTGACGAGGAAATGCACGGGTTTCACCCTGGTTTTCTCCTGGGAAAAGCAGGCGGAGGGTAACGGAGGGATGGCAGCCCCCAGCGCCCCGACTGCCGCCTCGCCCCGGCTCATTGTGCGGGGAGAAGCTGTCGGAGGGCAGCTGACCTTACGTAACGGGAGAACAAAGCGGCTAAATAAAAACCTGCGCTGGGAACGGGCTGCGGAAGTGGGACACCGCTTCCCTGACTAATCAACGAGCATCTGAAGGAAACCGAAGTGAATGGCAGGGAAACGACTGCATAAACACATCCCGAGGGAAGAAAGGGTGAGAGAGGAAGTGGGGGAAGCCCGCAGCGAGGCAGGGGCCCCTTCCACCTCCCCTGCGCCTGCCTTGGAGAGTGCACGTGGAGAGGGCAGCATGGAAACCTGCTGCCAACCCAGGGGCTGGAAGGTGGCCACGCTCCCCCACCTGCTTGGATGGGATCAGATGGAGGAAGGAGGGGACTGGAGGGTAGTTGGTGCTGAAGGCAACGGGGTGGTTTGACCCCAGGGAGTGCCTTGCAGCCTCCCCGCCAGTGCTCGTGGTGCAGCAGCATCCTGCTGCTAGAAAGGGCTGCCTGAGCCCAAACGTGGCACAGAGCTGCCTGGGGGGGTTTGCTTGGGGGTTGCTCGTGTCCACCCCGGTACAAACCCAATGGCTCTCCCACTGTTGCAGTTAAACAGGTACCCAGCTCCTTGGTTCACCCCTTCCTTGGTACCAGTTTGGGTTTGCTCCCTCTAACCATGCAGCATGCTCAGACACCAGAATTTCTACTAGCTGTGTTCCAACTCCAAAAACACCCCCTCCAAAACAACCCTTCAGCAAAAAGAGTCGTTTCCAAGAGCCTCCACTTTCCCAGCTGTGATCCAGGAGGGTCTCAGCCCCGCTGTGACCCCGGAGCAGCCAACATCCCATCCTCAGAGCCCTGGGTGGTCGCAGTCAATGGCACCGGCAGAGTCGGAGGGGAGCGAATGGCTCCCCAGGAGCATCCACCTTTGGGTGGCCAACGGCCATGCAAAGCTCAACCCCAGACACATTTCTAAAGAAAAAGGGAGAGGAAACCAGGTGAGCAAAGCAGAGCACACTGCAACCTGTGTGGCTTTCCAGTGCTGGAGCTCTGGCTGCAGCAGATCTGTGAAACGCGGAGAGCAGCACCAGACTCTTTCCAACCGTTACGCTCGAAGAACCAGAGCCAAGTTGCTCTTCCAGATAGCTAACAGGGGCCACGGCCGCCGCCAGGCTCCGCGCCACGCAGCCTGCTATTTTTAGATAATCCACAAGGAAGGAAACCTCAGACAACCATCGGCGTTGCGAGCTGAACTGCAGCTCCTCGGCGCCCGCGCAGCCTCGCTCGTGACACCGGCGGATCGATGGCACTCGCAGAGCACTCCAGCAGCCTCCCCCCTCCCTCCATCCTACGCGCATGACACAGGTGGATCTGCAGGAAAACCGACCCCAGGCAGCCCAGGGATTGCCAAAACCTGAGCTGCTTTCTGCTGCAGACCTCGGAGGGGAAAATAATCGGTGATCTTCAAAGAAAACAGATTCAGGGAGCGGCAACTCTGCAAGGCTGCGTGCTGTGCAGGGAGAGGCAGCCTTGGCTCTGCTCTGAGTTTACAATCCACAGCTGACATGAAATGTGGCTTTGGCCGGGCCGACCTGGCCTGGGGAGCACAACAGGGAGGCTCCTGCATAGCAGCAGCAGCAGCAGAGAAGGGGCAGCCAAGCAACTGCAGAGGATGAGCCACAGACAGGGGAAGGTGGGAAAGGCTGCTCGATGTGCTGGGATGATTAATGAAGGGCTTCCCCCCCCCTTACAAACAATAGGATTGTCCTTCTTCATCTCTCCTCCGAGGTCTCAGAGCAACGCCGCAGTTTGCATTCAACACACGCAGCCTCGAGCAGGCACCGCACCACGGGCACAGCGCAGAGCTGCGTGCTGGGCACCCGGGCTCGAGCCAGCATCCTGCCCCGGGCTGCTGCTAGCGGCCCCGAGGCTTTCACAGGGAGAGGAGAGGCTGGCACCCAACGTCCCATAAAAAAGGGCGATAACAACACCCTTCTGCACTGACCTCTACAGCAGCTGCCCAGGGAGTGGTGGGGTCACCATCCCTGGAGGTGTCCAAGAAACACAGAGATGTGGCACTGAGGGACATGGCTCAGTGGGCATGGTGGGATGGGCTGGGGTTGGGCTGGGGGATCTGGGAGGGCTTTTCCAGCCGTAATGATTCTATGATTCTATTTAGCGGTACGGGTTAGTGGGCATGGTGCTGTTGGGTCAACGGTTGGACTTGGTGGGATGGGTTGAGGTTGGACGTCATGACCTTAGAGGTCTCTTCCAACCTTCATGATTCTATGATCTTGCTGCTAAGCAGATTCTTCCCTTGGTCAAATCCCCAAAAGATGAGCCAGGAGAAAGAGCAAAGAAATACAGACAGAGCCCTGGCCTGCTTTGTGACACACAGTCCCCAGGGAACACAGGGTGGGAATTATCTATCCATCAGTGACCGGGACAGAATCCCTTCCTTCCGCCCCAGCAGCTCTGAAGGTGCCACTCAGCACCCGGTGACAGCGAGTGGCTGGGATGCACCTGCTCTGCCACTCAGCTCATGGCCACGTACCGGAGGAGCTCAGCTGGCTGTTCCTGATGGGGACGTGCAGCTCCACCTGGCTGGGCCGCGGCTCCGCGGCCTCGGAGGGGCTGTGTCCCTCTGTCTGTCCTGCTGGAGACGAGGCGATCTCAGCCAGCACTTCCAGGTCCTTGAGGATAACCTGTGGGGAGAGGGACAGCACGGGGTGAGCAGGCACGGAGCACCCAGAAGTGGTCCTAAACGTGGGGAAGGTGAGCACCAAACTCCTGTGTGACCCAAAAGATGTAGAAGAACAGGGCTACCGATGGAGCTCAAAGTGCAGATTTCAACTGATTGCACAGGAGCTGGGGCAGGAAAGGGGAAAGGGGGAAACACCAAAGTTGCTATTCCACAGGTCCCAAGGGAGCAGGGGAAACTAAGCCATGCTTGTGCAGCTGGGAGCCGGGCTCGCTTCTCCCCCTCCCTGTTTTGGGGAGGTCTGAGTTTGTTCCTGCTCAGCACCCGAGCACGGCTCCCTCCTTCCAGCCATCAGCTCAGCCCGTGCTAACTATATATAGCACTTCTGCAGAAGTTATTACAGGTTGTGCTTTTTTTTTCCCCGACTCTTCTCATGTCTCAAGCTATTCTGGGTCCCTCTCCATCCAAATGTCCTTGGGCCCAGACATCTCATCACTCTTCCCTGATGCTCTGAGCGTACTGGGGCAGGAAGGCTGCCAAGAAGGGCTCAGTGCACAGCCAGCATCCAGCCCAGGACAGCCCAGCACAATGTTGGGGACTTCTCATGCATCCTCTGGGCAACTCTCTATGGAGCTGCACAGATGGGAGCTTTAGCTTCAGGGCTACCAAGAAAACCCTCACCCCCAAACAATACAAAAAGCCCCAGTGATGTACTTTTATAACACACAGAACTTGAAAGTGGGACCCCCATTGCACAGATATCTTAAGCTACTTCTTGTAATTGCAGCTGGTTTTAAGCCCCCATGGGCTTTGAGCTGGCCAGGGAAGGGTGCAGCAGCTCTCTGAGCTGATAACCATGCCTGGAAGATCCCGTGAGCGTATGCACAATGAAGTCCCAGCCTGTGGCTACCCCAGGGAGGAGAAAAGACACAACAGCACTTTGGCAATGAGGAGCCATCCCTGGGGACAAGCAGAACACAGCCCAGCCCACGGCTCCTCTGTGCTGCTGCCACGGAGGGGACTTTGTTGCCATCGTGGGACATCACCACCGTCACCAGCCCTCATCCTCCTACAGGGAAGGGAGCCCTCGGTCCCCTGTAGATGGGAGAACTCGTTCCTGCCCCTCCTCCTGGTTTTGCAGGGGTTTCAAGCATTGGTTGCTCAGATAAAGGAGGCTGATGGTGGTGGAGGCACCGTGGACAGGGACAGAGCTGCTGTGACCCAGCACAGGTGACACCAGCAGCTCCCACAGAAAGAGGACCAAGAGCAGGGACAGAACCAAAATCACTCCCCGCTGCCTCCCAAAGCCTTAAATCCCCCATCCTACCCCTTAACCCAACCTCCCCAAGCCATGGTCTCATCTCTGAGATGCTGGGATGGGAATGCTGGGACAGCAGTGACAGCCACCCTGCATGCAGTGACCTGAGCGGCTCGCTGCCACCGCCAGGACACGAGCAGTCCCCTTGGGCTTTAGGGACATCACAGGGTAGGGTGTCCTCTGTATTACAAGCAAGTGGAAAAAAACAACAACAAAAAAAGCCACATGGTCTGGATTTCTTAATTGCAACAACATGGAGGAAATGAGAAGCAGGAGGGACGGCGCACGAGGCTGTGGAAGAGGAGGAGCAGGCGGACAGGGAGCACTGGGGTTTTCCAGCCGTGGGAACGGGGCAGGGAGCCCCGCTGTCCTCCCCGTGTGCTCCCAGCCCCGGCGGGACGGAGCAGAGCCGGGAGCGCTTGGTATGCGCTGCACATCCCTGCCACGGAGGAGCTTGGAAGAAAGCAATATCCTGCAGGAGCACTGCCATGGCAACGCACTGCCTGCGCCAGCAGAGCCGGTCCCGTCCCTCGGATCCGACCGTGCCGGCAGCAAAAGGGACGGAGCCATCGGGAGAGCCTCTGGGAGCCAAGTGCTGGGTCACAGGGGGACCTGGGGGGGGGTTTAGGGGAGAGGGAGTGAGGTAGCCCCATAGTGAGGATGCAAAGAGGGTGGGAGCCCCTGCACACATCCCAGAGATGTGAAGACCAGGAGCGCTTTCCGTGCCCTGCGACGATGGACACTGATGCCAGAGCATCCTGGTGGAGATCCTGCACTGGGGACCGCTCCCTGCCCTCCAAAGCTTGGTCCAGCCTTGAGCCTCCAGGGCTGGTTTCCATAAGGGAGGGGATGGATTCGGGGTGGCCAGTGCTGGGGCTCAGTGGCACGAGCAGGAGCGAGCCCCGAAAGCAGAACGGGGTGCTGCAAAAAGTGGGGCTGCGGGGCTGGAGCTGGAGAGCAGCACAGAGGGGAGCAAAGTGCACAGCCAGGAGCAGGTTGTGGGATGGCTGCTATAAAGCAGCAGCTATTTCTTGCCCCTGGGAGCAGAGAAGTTTGCTTTCTGTGTTGTCCCCAGAGCACGGATTTTGAGGGCACTGAAGAGCTGTGGGGCTCTCCAGATGTAGGTCAGGTTAATGTGAGTCGAGCCTGGACCAGCACTGCCATCCCTTGTTGATGGATGGATGCTCCTGTGCTTCCCTGGGTGCCTCCCCACGAGCACAGTCACCGTGATGCTCCTGGTGGGACGCTCCACGATGGGCAGTGAGCCCAGGAGCTGGGCTGCTGCACCAGCTGTTGTGGGGGCACACAGAGATAAGGGATTGAGCTCCTGAAGGTGCTGCTGTTTAAGGAAAGCCTTAAAAAAACCTGAAAAGATTAAGACATGCCTACACTGAGCACAGCCTGCGTGTCCCCGGGCAATGGAAGGGGCACGTGACACCATGAACAAGTGATTACCACAGCCAAGCAGCGAGCAGGAGATGCAAACCCAGAAGATGCCCCCAGGATGGGGAAGAGGAAGGGCTGGAAAAGCACTTCTTCAAAGGGGATCGAGGTGTGGGAGGGGGTGGAATCCCCGCAGCATTGTCCCAGTGGGTCCTGTCCTGCTCTGCAGCCCCTGCACCACTCTTCCCCGAGGTGTGCAGAGGGCTCAGTTTATGCTGTTTTGGTGGTTTTTTCCTCCCAACAAAGCATTCAGATGGAAGCGGGGAGGGGAGGAGGGCACGGGAGCGCCGTCTCGGAGCCAGGAGCAGCAGGGCTGGCCGGGCCCCAGCCCCACGGTGTGAAAAGCAAACTCATGTCCCCCCCCACCTCTGCCAGCTTCAAAAAGAAAACAGAACCCCACCATTAATCTTCCCACACCAATTTAACCAGGGCTCTTTCAGGCCCCCAGCGCAGCGACTTCTCTCCCCTGCTCCTGCCAAGACATTACTTTCTCTTTCTTCACAGCTGCTGGGTTTCAGTCTGCTGCAGGGAGGGGACGGCAGCGGCGTTGGCTGAGGCTGGCACAGCACAAGGTTGGCTCCCCCTCGCCCTCTGCCAAGGCCCTGGGGAGGACACAGTGCTCTGCTGAGCTGCCCCAGCCCAGAGCACCTCTTCAGAGGTGCCCCATGAGTGTATGGAGCCTGCTGTGCCACCTGATGCCAAAGGGATGCCAAAGGGATGCAGCACGAGGAAGGATGCAGGGAGGAGGATGCAGGAAGGTGAAGGCCAGGTCGGGACAGTGGGACGGGGCTGGGGATGCAGGGGTGCAGGTGAATGTCTGCTCACTCCCCAGCACCCCCAGCCAGCTCAGCACAGCCCCAGGACCACGCTCTGCTCTCACTTCCCACCTGGAAACTGCCTTCAGAGGACTGCTTGTTTGACAGATGTATAAACTGCACATGCTGCAGCCCTTACCCTTCACTCCCTAACCTCATAATTATGGCCCGAAACACAGAGCAGCTTTCAACCCAGTGCCCTCGCATTTCCCTGAGTCCTTATGGCACGCAGAGAGCATCATTCCACCCCGCTGCCCCAGGAGGGGGGATGGCTGCGGGCGGGCTGCTCGCATGGCTGTGAGCTTGGGCTGAGCCACGTTCCATGATCCAGCTTTAATTACACGCCTCTCTCTGCAGCCCACCATTAACGTCCCCAGTGCAGCCTAAAGTGCAACTGTGACCTCCCTGATCTGGCATCTAGTGGCCTTCAGTCTCTCTCTGGAAAATGTTTTATCAACAAAAAGCCATGAAAACAAAAGCCAGGTGCCAAAAGTCACTGTTCTCCTCCTGGTGCGCTCCCCATGCTCTCAGCTTTGCACGGGACCACAGCATTTCAGCAGTGGTGAATTAAGGCCGGGAGCTGGAGCACAAAGGGTCTAAAACCAACAGAGCAGAACTAAAACCAACCCCCCCTCGGACAGCTATCTGCTCTGGCACAAGCTTTTGTTCGGTGTCACCGTGCTGGGAATGGGGCATGATGGCAGAAGCTCACTGAGATTTAATGGGACAGCACAGCCCAGAGCAGGCAGCAAGCAGGGTCTGAAAGCTGCAGTGCCCAGCAAGACGTGGAGAACCGTGGAAATGAGCTGGAGGGGACCCTTAAAGGCCATCTGGTCCCACTCCCTGCAGTGCACAGGGACACCCACAGCCCCATCAGCCCCCCAGCCTGACCCTGACTGTCTGCAGGGATGGGACATCCCCCACCTCTCTGGGCAGCCCAAGAAAGCAACAAAATGTTTCACATTGGCCTGACTGCCTGAAGGTGGGCTTCACACACTCTGAACTCATACATGACAATGTCTGTGTGTGCCTGGGCTCAGCTAAACCCTCCCCACAAAAGGGCACCAGCTCCCCACTGCTTGTCCTGCGCAGTAGCCAACTTCCAAAGGATGCTCTAAGAGATGCAAATGCAAGCTAAGAAATCATTGGGATCCTCCTGCTGCTTCCAAAGCCTGCATAAACGCAGGTGGGTTTTCCTGGGAGCAGAGTTTAGAGGGAGCTGGGCTCTGTCCTGCTGCAGGTCAGGCACCAGAACAGCTCCCAGCACAGCTCCCAGCCCACAGCGGGACTGAGTGCCAAGGAACGTGTAGGGAGCTCCATGGTGGAGCTGGAGGAAGGAAGACAACGCAAACAAAGAAAATAAGCACGGGTACAACTTCATGTTTTTCTCAGAAATCCCCTGAGTGTGGCACCTGGGATCCAGCCCGGGGAAGCACTGAGCAGCCCAGCTGGGAGCTGCCTTGGCAACAGGAGATCACGGAGACCTAAGGGCAGCGCTGCCTCTAAGGTGAGTGTGGCACAGCCCAGCACACATCTGCCCAAAGGGCATTTGGGCTTTGACTTTCCACCATCTCTCCCATCAGCTCTTCAGTCCCTTGCAGCAGGCACGGGAGCTGCGAGATTGCATGGATGAAAGCAGCAGCTTGTGCACAAAAACACATCCTCACCGGCATCCTGTTATCTCGGAGCTGCAAGGAAGTTTTTAACCCCATCAAATTTTAACGACAGCTTTTAAAGGCTGCCTTCAAACCCAGCTCTGGAACGGGGAAGCATGGGAATCAGTGCACGGTGACGCAGTGCAGCAGCACCAAATCTGACAGCCAGGAGCCCTGGATCCCAACTTGTCTACATATCAAAGGGAGCTGCTTGCTTCAGCTCTGCTTCAGCTTTTCTGTGCTGTGTTTGTGAATGCTAACTAGGTCTGCTGGCCCTCCCTTCTCCAGGAACAGAAGCGAAGGCAGCGATGGCTCAGGATGCCCTGGATGCACCCGGCCCCTGCTTGGCACAGTGGAGATGGTGCCATGCCCTGTGCTGCTGCACCCAGTGCAAATCTCTCCTTGCTCCGGGCCTGATTACTGCTGGCATTGCACAGAGACTCAGAGCAGCTCAGCCAGAGCAGACTTCAAACCAAGAGCACAGCCCACGTGCTGAGCTGGCAGCGCCCGTGCCACCAGTTGAGAGCTTCTGGGACCTGACCACAGTTAGAGGGCACCCTCACCCCCTCTTCTAGCAGGCACTGATATTTCAGCTATCCCAATTTGTCCTCACCCTTTCCAAAATCTCCCCAAAATCTCCCTCCCCCTACTATTTCGGTCATTCCTATTTTCTCTGCAGAGAGCAGCAAAGCTGGGAGGGAGGCAGCTGAGCAGTGATGTTTAATGGATTGACTTGCCTATGGATTTCCTCAGAAAAAAAAAAAAACACCCCCCCAAACATTTAAATAAATAGAAGACAGGATTAAATAAATCAGCTTAAAATTACTTTTGAGCCATTCCCAGTTATGTCACATGGAGGAAATGCATCACCAGGGTCCTTTCTTCGCTGCTTTTTTCAAATATTAATAAGCAGTGTAATTGCAACATGACTCACAGCAACCTCCTGCCAAGCTGGAGAGACTATCTGCAAGATGCAGGCTTTCTGGAGCATTGCAAAGGCAGATGTGTGCTTGGGGACTCTTTTGGAAAGGTTTGCATCGTAAGCAGCAGGGTATGGAGAATGGCCAGGCAG
Source organism: Penelope pileata (assembly GCA_013396635.1). Classification (NCBI taxonomy): domain Eukaryota; kingdom Metazoa; phylum Chordata; class Aves; order Galliformes; family Cracidae; genus Penelope; species Penelope pileata. Next base: position 37,838 of record WBMW01001091.1, read on the forward strand.
CCGCTTGCCTTTGCAAGTGCAAGTCATTGCCTTGCTCGTTCCCTTCCCTGCTCTCTTAGCAGCCCCCTCACACATGGGATTTATTGTGGGGTTGGGGTTTGGTGCCCTGAGAGTGCGATCCCAAGTAAAGAGCGTGTGATTTTTGTTCCACGAGGAAGGTCTGCTGTGGGAAATGTCAAGGATTGCCGGCAGCTCTGAGCACTCGGCACCGAACCCAGGGCAGCTGACGGCAGAAGTGTCACCATGGCCTGAGCCCAAAGCTGCCAGCGTCCCACCCTAACACCAGGAATGCTCCAGAGTGCAATGCTGGGGGGAAAAAAAGAGATAGGTGCCAATATGGAGAAGATCAGACTGGGAAAAAGGGTGAGGAAGAAGGGAAAGGAGATGGGAGAAGAGACGCAGCATCTCAGGAAGGAGCAGAGATGGAGAAGGAGATGGAGAGCTCTGCGCTGACAGCCAAGGAGCAGGCAGCAGGGCACAGGGTGCAGCTGGAGCAAGCTGGCTCACTCCTGGCTGCCCTGGTGGCTTTGCTCACTTCTGAGCCAGCCTGATGCTGCTGCAGATCTAACAACAAGGCAGACAGCTACCCAGAAAACCAACTCCTAAAGCACAGCTTGGGGCCAACTGGCACGGATTGTCATTTCCTCTTAGCTTTTAAAGACTTCCAAAAGCACCACAGGAGTTAGATATCCACCCTGCTCTCCCCAGTGGGAGGGTGGCAGTGGGGTGCATCTTCTGCTGCCTGCAGGAGCTGCAGTTCGAACTCAGTGCCCAAAACTCAGCGCTCCCCTTCGCCGGTGGGTACCATCCATCCGTCCGCCCATCCAGCAGCCGGTGCCGGCGAGCCCCAAGCTGCCTCCTCCACCTGTCTGGTCCCTTTGTGGAGAACTAGCAGACAACCTGCTGGGAACGTGTCCTTGTCATGGGCCTGGGCTTACCCCTCAGCTCTGCCCTAAGCCCAGCACACCAGACCAAGGCCTCCCGGAGCAGCCGCTCACCGGCGCGGTTGCTCAGAGGATGTCTCAAAGGCATGTTGACACAGACTATGAGGTAGTGTCTGACTTCTGAGTCAAAGGACATGGGAAGAGGCTAAAGAAAGAGGCCTGCCCCGCAGTCTGGGGCGTCACGACTCTCACATCTGTGGGGGGAATGTGTGTGTGCTGGGACAGCTCGGCGGCGGCTCTGGGAAAAACCAGGAGAAGAGGCTTTGGGACGTTGGCTCCAGCTCCATCAGGCAGAGCTGGTGCTGCCCTGCTGGTGGTGGCCACTGCTCAACCATTTTGCCAGGTCTCGACTCAAAATTTGACAGCACCTGCAGGAAACGATTCCCCTCCCGTGTTCACAGCTGTCACAATGTGCCTGAACAATTCCCACTCACCAGGGACCTGGCCAAGACCCAGCCCCATGTGTGGCACTGGGGTAAGACATCACCTCCAGGACTGGAATCCCAGAGTCCTGAGTTTTCCCAGGCAGGCAAAAAAGATATTTAGGAGTAGGTTTGGAGGGATCAGCTCTCAGAGGACACAAAAGAAACCAGTCTAACTGAGACAGGAGGACTTCCAGCTGTGCAAGAGTGCAACCTGCTATCTGTGGGCTCAGGAGGGCCACGCTGCATTGGTTCTTGTTTGGTTTAGCCAACAAAGCTGAACACCCCAGTGCCAACGCTGGCCAAGCCTCACAAAATCCCTTTGTCCAACCCAAAGCTTGTTTGGACATGGGCATGGCGGGCATCCAGGAAGGCTTCTCCAGCAGCTGCAGCACTCACCTCATCCGACTCGTCCGAGAGCGTCCGCAGCAGGATGGGGAAGAGGCTGTCGGTGTGTCGGAACATCTGGAACCAGAAAAGTGGATGGCATCAGTCCCACAGGCCGCATCACCACCCACCAGAGGGCCCTTAGAAATCCCTGGGAGGCTGCTGAAAGCTTCACTGGCCTTTTCCATCTCACCTAGAAGCATCTCCCTCGAGCTACGAGGCTGGTAGCAGCCAAAGCCTTCATGAAAAATGCAGGCAGACACTTGGTTACAAAGCTACTGAGATGATTACAGCCAATTCACAGGTAGGACCTTGGGGCATGTCTGCAGACAGACCTGCCTGTGGGGCAGCACGGCGCAGCTGTAGCCACTACGCAGGCTACAAAGGCCCAAGACCAAGTCACCACCATCACTCCTAGAGCCACAGGTCTCATTTTTATTTCCTGCAAAGCCACATCACATCAAGGTCCCATTGATCACCTTCAGCCTGGGGGTTCATTGCCCCCACAATTTTATTCCTAAGCTTCTGACAGCCCAGCATGGCTGCCCCGTGGCAAGGCTGTGCTGCTCTTCTCCCTCCTGTAGCACCTCCCGCTGCTCCAGGTCCCACTGGATCAAAGAACAAAGGCTTGAGACTGGGTGCCCCTTCCCAACGGGCAAGCAGCAAGCTGGGAGCTGACAAACCCAGCTCCACGGAGGCTCACCCAACAGGACCTACCTTACGAGGAGTCTTGATGTAGAGGTGGTAGAGCCATTTCAGGACTGCAATTCTGGTCATCATCCCAATGGACGTGTCGTGAAGGTGGCAGTCCAACACCTGAACTATCCCATCCAGGTTCAGGGTCACCTGGATTCTCTCAGAGCTGCACGGAGAGGAGAACGCCTGGTTCAGCACCGTGATGTCCAACTCAAACCCCCCACGGTGGGGGGGTCTATAACGCACCAGAGGCTGCAGCCAACATCTCAGCTCAAACCCTATGAAATCTAAATCATCCCTTTGGCCTGCTCCAGCCCCACGCAGTCCTGCCACCCACATTTCTTATTCTATGCATCATGGCAAACCAAAGAACTGTGCTCATGGCATGGGGTTCAAAGACCAAAGACCCATAAAACCCTCTTGGAGACCAACTCAAGCTTTGTTGGGTCAGACATCTCCAGAGAACACCCAACCAAATGCCCTCAGCCTTTACCCACTGGGGCCCTCAACCAGGTGAGGGCATCTGGCTCGGCAGGTGCCGATGGGGCCCCAGCAGGCAGTGCTTCCTGGGATGCAGCTCTCTGCTGCAGGGCTGCCTCAAGAACATCAGCTTGGTCCCCAAAAGCCACTACCAAGATGAAAGAAGAGGACAACTGCTGGTCATCAACAGGGACCAAAGTGAGTAACTCCTTCAGTTCACCAGGAGAGTTGGAAGCTGCCACTTCTGTAACACTGGTGGCTTGCAGACCAGTAGAAAACTGGTCTCAGTAGAAAAATTCCCATATTTATCCCCAAATATACGATTCTATGACCTGCATTTAGCACCGGCAGGAAACACAAAAGCAGGAGAGGTCGCGTCACAGCATTTTTTTCAGTCCTTTCTGTGATCCTGAAGTCTGCCTGATGGTTTCTGGGACCCGTGATGCCTTCTCCCCTGCAGCTCCCACCCCGGAACTTCCCACGAGCGTGCCCCAAAAGCAAGAAGGTGGGCAGCTCCCATCACGTGGGAGAGGTTGGCTAAAGAACACCTCCAGCAGCAGCTGCACTGAGCTCAGGCACTCCTCTCCGACCCGAGCTGCTGAATTATTCAAGGCTGGGCCGAGCTCCTGCAGGTTTTTCTAGCATGTGCAGAGCTCCTCTGCACCGTGTTTGATAAGGGATCCTAAGGGGCAGATTTCTCATGGCATAATTTGCAAGTGGAACGGCGGCTTAATAGGATTTGATCTTCCCCAGGACACATGTTATGGGGGCAAGACGAGGAGGCTGCGGCCCCGAACAGCTCTGCGAGTCTCCACCAGCTTTATCTGCATCACCTAACAGACGCCTGGCCCTGCAAATTGCATTTTGAGTCGGACAAAGTCTCGCTTTGATGTTGCAAACAACAGCTGAGGGCCAAACAATGACATGTTCGGAGCGGAGGGATGGGTTCAGGCCATGGAGGCGGCTTCCTAGGGGCCCCAGTGGGCCCAGAGCATGGGGAGCTTGGGAGCGGGGAGCAGCGTCCCAGTGGATTTCAGCCCCTCTGAGCCTGGAGAGCTGCTGATGAGCAGAGCTGCACCTTTCCCCCCTGCTCCCCCAGCCCGCTCCTGCCAGCACTGCTGTTCCCGAGGAGCCAGGAGCTCCCGCTCCGCAGCGCAGCCCGCGCTCCACCTGCCACCGGGCTCCTGATTGCAGAGCAGCACGAATCCTTGACCTGATTACATCTCCATGCCAAAACACGCCTCGCCTGTGCACGATGGAAAAAGCTTGGGGTAACGTGAGGAACGTGCTGGGTGCCTGCAGAGGGAAGGGGCTGAGGGATGGCATGGAGGGGCCGGGCTGGCTCGGAGGTGGCCCCAGTGCTGCTGGGAGGCAGGTGGGGGGACACGGGGCTGCACTCTTTGCAGTGACGCTGCTGGAGGAAGGTGCCAACAGCAACAAAATCACTTCCAGGGCTGCCTGGGCAAAAGGAGCCCATCAAAACCCCCCCCCCAGCAATATGGGACATGCACAGCGGCGATCCCACTGCCCACGCTCCTTCAGGCTGGAGCAGCACCAGGTTTCTGTGCCGCTGCATTTCGAGGGAGGAGGGCACTGCTTACACACAGCTGCAGCTCCCAAGCACGCTCGCAGCTTGCCCCGGCTCTCCCTAATCCCCAGGCAGCCCAGGGAGCGAGGGTAATGGCATTGCTTTAATGCGATCCTCTCGGGCTGACATGCAGGCTCCCAGCGTCGACAGCTGTGCCAGGGCAGATGTCAGATGCGATCGCTTCCATCTAACCCACTACCCTAGATTCTCCTCCTCTGCTCCAGAGGACAGCACGGCCCTGGCACCTCCTCCACGGAGCTCGTGCTGCAGCCAGCGCTCTGCTGGCGGATTTTGCAGCGGTGGGAGCTGCACCAGGCTCCTGCCTCTGGACATGGGGCCCTTCTGCTCCAGCTGCGCAGCGGCCGAGGAGCCTGAGCCCCCAGCACGTGCTCCTGCTGTCTCAGAAGGCATCCTCCAGCACGGGAACACTTCTCACTTCCCAATCCACAGCAGTGCTTCTCACCCCGTTTCCCTTACCAACTCAATTTCTCAGCTCTTTGCTTTCTTCAAGGGCTCCTGCCATCCCTGTTCTCAGCGGTTGCTTTTCACTGCCAATCTCTGAGCTGTCATCTCCCTCCTGGCCCCCTGCCCAGCCCAGATGCTTTCCTGACCCTGTTTTCAGACAAGGTTAAGGTCCAGGCCAGGCTCGAGCCTTTAAGCGGGCTCAGCAAGCCGCATTGCCAAGGGTGGAAATATCCAGGTTCTTTCATTGTGGTCCAAGTCACAAGGGCATATCCCATATGGGCTGGCAGCTGTGCTGCTGAACTGGCTTGAGCCAGTGGCCAGGAGGTAAATAGCTCCTCTCCGCTCCCATCCCACAAGCTGTCGCTTGCTCATACTCCATCACTCTCATCTTGGTGCTCCTGGCTCGCTGTGATTTCTGAGTGCTGGGAGTGGAGCGTTGCTCTGTTATGCTGCTCTCCCAGGCTCGAATTCAGGAACCCGCTCCAGCAAGCTGTAGTGCAGCAGGGTCAGCAAGGTCTCTGGGTCAGCAAGGACAGAGCTGGGGCCCAGCCCGTGGGCTTCGTGGCACGCAGGGGCAGGGCAGCCCTCCTGCACAGGGAAGGAGCCCGTCCCCTCGCTCCAAACCACAGAGGAAGGTCGGGAGGAGCCTCCCCAAGAAGACACGTTGGAGCCAAAAGCTGCAATTTTAGCTTTCTGCTAAGCCCTAACTACCATCATTTAAGTCATCTGATCTAAACACAGCCTTGGACAGCTTAGCCACGTGGCAGCAGTTTGCCCTTTCCGCAGAGCGACATGGAGTATGAATGACACAGGGCCGTACTGGAGATGATGGTGCTCCTGTCCCCGGGGAGATGGGACACGATGCTCATCCTCGTGGCTTGGGAGTTGTGCTTCCAGCCCGCCAGCCCTGCCCGAGAGGCACAGTACACCACGGCTGTGGGCTGTGAGTGGAAATCTGGAGCAGTGTCCTGATGTCACCGTGCCCAGCAGGTCGGGAAGGAGGTAACCCCATCCCGGCTGCAGGGCTGGGGAATAGCAGGGAGCAGGGACCAGAGACAGCAACACACACTGAGCACTGCGCCCAGCTGATTGAGCTTCTGCTGCCCCAAACTGAGGAGTCAAAAAGCCATCCTCTGGCTTGTGACAACACTGAAAACGTCATCTTGAGCAAGGGCTGCCCACCGGAGCTCCTAACGAGGCTCCGTGCCCACCCCGACCTGGGGTGGAGGCTGCACCCCTCACTGCATCCAACACATTGTTCCACGTGTCCATGCACTGCTGAACATCACTCGAAACAAGAAGGCTTCCTTGCACTGATGAGGACCACAAAGGCTCTCCTGGAGCCTCCCTGCCCCATATCTGGCGTGGTGTGGGATCGCTGTCCCAGCATCCGTTTAACACCTGTGCATGTGAATCCACCGAGCGCCTGCCTGCTGTGCCTGGCCATCAGCCCGGCAGGAAGGCTGGGAAGCGTGCTCACACGACTCAAGCCTTGCTGATGCAGTTCCACGAGCCCAAGACGTGCCTTCCAGACACTTCGGGCCAGCGACGCACGACAGATGTCTGCGCCTCCTCTTTCAGCAGCTCACGCTCAGGAAGGAAATCAGGACTCTGCTCCAGCAGCCACAGTCCGACCTCCATTTCCTGATCCAGGCTCAAAGCAGTGATGGCAGGGACAGCAGCATCAGCCAGGCTGTGGAAAGGCTCCAACACCTCTGAAACGTGGCTGTGGCCCACCTCGTACCACAGGTTTTGCAGAAGATGAAGGCAGGGACCCTGCCCTCATGGGGCCAGCCTCTGCCTCAGCACACAGCCCTGAGTTCCAAGCAAACGCCACCAGGAAGCTCTCTCCAAGTTTCAAGTGAAGCCGACAATTACCATGGAAGCATTTTGGATCTCTGACAGCACGTTTTAGGAATGGGGGGGGAGGGAGTGGGTCACTTTGCAACCCTGGGAACATGCCCAGCATCCGTCTATCGAGCATTCAGACCTCGTCATCTGCTTGCACTGCATCTTCCTGCGACGCAGCCACTGGGCCGTTGGGCTGCACGGTTCCCCTCTCCTCTGCTGCACGAGGTCGTCCTCTCACTGCTGCTGCAGCGTCCTCCTCCTGCACGGGGAGGGCAGGGGAAGGGGCGTGAGAGCTGCGTGCCTGGTGCCTCATCCCTCGCTCTCAGGGGGAGACTGGGGGAAGCGGGGGAACGAACAAAAACGCAAGCAAAGAGTGACTTCATCTTAAAAGGCAGCTGCAACTTCCTCTGTCTGCAGGCTTTCCAGCTTTAAATGGCAACAGAACGGTTTCCTGCGGTCCTGTCTTGACACCCAGTGGGCACGGGGCACGCAGGCAGCTGCCTGCTCCCTGTTGGGTGTTATGGCTGCTGCTGGCTGCTGCTGCCCTCCCAGCACGGCCCGGCCCTGCACTGTGTGCTGCTGCCATGCCAGCTACTGTGCTCCCCCAGCAGCACAGGGGGACGTGGACTCGAGGGATCACTGCAGGCACCCTTGTGCTTCTGCTCCTGCAGCAGCAGAGGTGCAGTTCAGCTCCAGCATGTCAATGTTCGCAGAAGAAAGTTTTCCTATGAAACAGAGCCCCAGAATTCTGGCTACCCCAGCAGCTGGCAGGGAGCAATACTGAGTCAGAGGCAAGAGACAGAGCGTCAGGCAGATGTCCAGGACTCCTGTCAGCCACATACAGCACCCCAGCTCCATGCCACAGCGGGCGCCATGGGGAAAATGTTTCAGGTCCTGATGTATGGAGTTCACACAGCATGGGGAAATGGGCTTCATGGCATTAAACTCCGTGAGAAAACCTGGCATCTCCCACTCGAAAGGGCTTAGGAGAGCACAAGATGTTTCTTTGCAAATCCAGGCATCTCATCTCCACACTCTCCTGCCCACATTGCTCTGAAATGAGCTCTCAGCACTGCGTGGGGCAGCTGGCAGGAGCAGAGGACATCGACGTTGCAGTCCCCAAGCACAGGGGACAACAGCATCCCTGTGGCGTCTCGCTGAGCTCGGGATGCAACTGGTCTCGCTGCCTTCACTCCCTCTCACCCCAAGACGCAAACCCTCCAGGACAGAGATGCAGTTATCACTTATCCTCTTGACTTAGTGCCTCTCCTTTTCTCTCTCTTCCCTTTCCAGCTTCAGCCTCACACACACCCACTTCTGCACCTGCTAAACTTTGCAGGCTGAGGCTTCACCCACCTGGGTGGGAGGCTGGCAAAGAGCAGGGCCAGAGCGCAGCCACCGCAGGAAAGCTGGGGGAGATCACTTAACAGCCAGAGAATGAAATCTGGAGAAACTGAAACAATCTATGCCTTTGTAGGAGGGGAAAAAACCGAAGAGCATCATTAAGAACAGGGAGCAGCTTGGCTTTGCAGGAGGGCAAAATGGGAATGGAAGGGTACAGACAATCAAATCTGAAGAGCTGACGCTTGCAGGGCTCAGGGATGTGTTACGATGACGGGTGTCACATGTCACACTTGCTGGCAGGATGCAGCCAGAGTAACGCATCCTATTTCAGGGACCACAACGAAGTATAAATATATGCATGAGCACAGCAAAAGTGTTGCAAATCACGACCTCTTAGGAAAGGTACTGCAGGCAGCAGGAGGAAAGGAAAGATGGTTATAAGAGCAGATGGATTTGTCACTAAATTCCCTGACAGCTGCACGGGAAGAAAGGTATTTGCAGGAGAGATGAGTTAGATGAGATGTTGGGAGCGATCGTGCTGGGTATAAGCAGCTCTCTGCAGACGTGGGCCTGGCCAGTGCCACAAAGGCTGGCAGGGGGACAGGCTGGTGGCAGGTGCTGCCAAGACACCTCATCTCTCAGGCAGCTGGAGCTGGGCTGCACGCCCCGGAGCCGTGCCTCAACGCCTGCCCTACAGCACCGTGCCGTGGTGAGCTGCCAGGACTGCAGAGCTGCAGCAGCAACAGGCAGGATTTTCAGCTCTTCTACTGGCTCCAGATGGTTTGTGTTACTTCCTCAGTGAGGCTGATGTTTTTGCATGAGATTAACTCCCTGCAAAGGCAGGGGGGAACTAAGTGTTTCCTAGAAGAGCCATTACCAAAACACACATCCACCTTCACCCTTCCTTTCAGCAGCTATCTCCAAGCAGTGTGGCTTGAATGCAGGAGAGGTGCAAACCCTGGGTGCACAGGCACTAGCTGCCTCCTCAGGGAGCTCTGCAAGGTTTCTCCAGGGAGAAAGACCTCCATTTACCACTGAGACATTTTGGTGCAAACGCATCCTCTGCCATGCATCCCACCACAACCTGAGACCCCACTTGGTTTCCAGCCCACACCTTGCTTCCCCTCAGCTTTGTCAGCACCCATCAGTCAGTCTGTAAGGAACAGACCCTACCTGGTGATCGTGAAGACACTGCTGTTGCTCAGGTTGGAGTCACCAGATGCATCCAGAGAGCCTGAGGGCAGACAGAAAGGAGACACGCTGAGTGGGATGGCACAAAGCTAGTACAAACAATCACCAGGCAACATGCAAGCTGCACATCTTCAGACCTGTGCCCCATAGAAACTGGGCCTCCCCCTTTGTAATTGGGGGAAGACCCCCATGAGCTCAGACAGCTGGAAACCTTGTGCTATACTGCTCAAATTACAAGACACATCTTTGTAACAGCTTCAAAGAAGGAGCTCAGGAGCAGGGAGCTGCCTTCCACGGTCCAAATTTCAACGGCTACAGGGCAGAGCATCAGCACAGGCAGGGCTGAGCCCTGGGACATCCTCACCTGGCCAGCTGCCCCACGCTGTGACTCCACATGGAACCCATGCAGCTTTCCAGCTCCGTGCTAGACAGGTCTCTGAAGAGCCACTTCGAATCAAGTGCATAGCTTGGCTGAGCCCCACCAAAGCTGTTTCTAGCTCAGCCAGAAACCTTTCAGCAAGGGGCTGCTGGGCTTTGCAGAGAGCTCTAGCTGTGCAGCAGTGTGCAGGGCTGCTGTGCAAGTCAAAGAGCCTGTGCTGGCCACCATTTGAAACTGGGTCTTACGAGCACGGTGACAAAGCGTAAAAAGCTGAACTTGACTCTTTATGCCCCCTATTGCCAGCTGCCTCTACTCACACACAGCAGAACTGCCACATCAGCACAGAAGGAGCGGAGATGAGATTTTCAGCTGTGAAAGCATCACTCTGATCCTGCCTGCTTGTACGGGCACCATCTCCTACCCAAAGGAGTAAGTGTTAAAGCAATCACACTTTTTATTGATATTTTAACAAAAGAAGGTCTCACGGCAATTAGGGAAGAAAAAAAAAACTTTCACTGCTGCAACATGGAATTAAATATTTCCACATCCTTCTTTCCAAAAAGCTGCTGCATTGGCCGGGAATCGAACCCGGGCCTCCCGCGTGGCAGGCGAGAATTCTACCACTGAACCACCAATGCTGCGCTGGGTGCTCCCTCTGCGTGCCGGCTGTGCTGCCTGTCCCGGCAGTGCGTGCTCACAGCACGGCTGTGCTGCCCCAGGTTGCTGCACGCCCCCTCACCTCCCACCTGGCTGCTGCTGTACGAGGAAAGCCTTCTCCCTTTTAATCCCCATCTTCTCTGTCCCCTTCCACAGCAGGATTTTTGAAACCCTGTTTGAGGGCACGCTCCAGGAAGGCACTGGGCTGAATGTACAACCTTAGAAGAAAAGCTAAGCCCACGTGATTTAAATGTTACATGTATTTCATGTGCCTGGCCAACAGAGATGTGCCATTCTGTCATCCTGGGACAACAGCATCTGTTGAAGGGATGCTGGAAGGCTAAAGCCCCTGCTGTCTGTAGGTATCTGTCTTAAACTCTCCATTTAGTTTCTTCTCACTTGAATACTCTTCCAGGCCTCCCAGCACAACATCATGACTAAGCTGATATGAAGTGTGGGGAGCTGATGCTCACCAGGGAACGCAGCACTGTGTGGGCTCTGGGCTGGATCAGCGACCTGCTCTGCAGACAGCACGCAGCGTGCCTGTCTCAGCAGAGACAGAGTCTATGAAACAGGACTCCAGAGCTCAAAAAAAGCGCAGTGGTCCCCTGCCTCAGGCAACCAAATCAACTTAAGCCCTTCTAAAGACTTTTCCTCAACCTTCACCACACCTCCACTGGCTCAGGTCAACAGGGACTCACCGCTGGATGTTGCCTCTGGCTTGGAGATGGGCTCCTCGGGGGCGGGCTCTGCTGGCAGGGTTATTGGCTGCTTGGCCTCATCCATTTCATCGTCTTCTGGGATGACGAGCTTCATCAGGCTCTGGTTGCACACGTTTGCCACCTCTTTGATGTCTGAGTGGAGGCAGTGTAAGGAACACACAGTCCCACACATGCTAAGTCACAGAGCAGCCACCACAGCCCAGCTAGGGCTCCCCAGCCCAGCTCCCCTCACATCCCAATGGCTGGAGTGGTTTTTGGCACTCAGAAAGGAGGAGCCCTCCTGGCCCTCTCCAGGAGCAGCTCAGTTACAAGGATACTCTTCTTGCGATCGTCGTAGGAGAGGCACGGCAGGACGGCGGTCAGGATCCCCGAGGAGTAAGGCAGCATCACCCGGCCAGCCAGCTGGATGAACTCCCTCATCCAGCACATGGCTGTCAGCTGGATCAGGTCATCTGGAAGACACAGGATGAGCAGAGGTGAGGGAAAGGACAGAAAGCTCCACAGGAGAAGGACTGCTTGCAACCACATAGCTGAACGGACTTCAGCAGGGCTCAAAGGGAAGGGCCTCTTCTTCATCCCTAGTCTGGGATCCCACAGGAGCCAGACAAGGTTCTAGTCAAACTAGACACCCTTCCCAGACAACACATCAACCTGCAGCCATAACCCTCTATCACTGCCTACACAGCAGAGCCACAGGAGCATCATCAACACAAAGTGTCAGGCACATCACATTTAACCGTCCTGCCAATGCACCTAGTGCCATCTCAGGCTCTTTCTCAAAACAAGCCCCCAAGGAGATCTTTCGAGATGTGCTGGACATCTGCAGGTGCCACCCACAGCCTTCACTTCCAGGCAGCACCACTTCAGCATGCTTGTGAGGACGCCAGACCTGTATGTGAGGTGCAAAAAATGGTAGCGTCAACCATGGGAGAACAGCTACAGGTGCTCTGGAGCACACACAAAGGCAGAGCTCCTACCAGAGAGCTGCCTGCTCGCCCTTTCAGCAGGTTTTCCATGCACAACAGCAAAGAAAGGGCAAGTCTGCGAGGTGGTAAACTGGAAAACCCTGAGCCTGAAACCAGTGGTTGGCACTGCAGATCCAGAGACAGATGCTCCAGCTCCTGTCAGCTTAGCACTGAACACTCACCTGCAGCCTGGCAGTGGATCACCAGGATATTGGCCATTTCTGCAAACTTGACACTTGAGGGATTCTTCTTGATCTCCTTGAGGAACTCCCCGAGAGCCACCTCACACCTGCAGACAGACAGACCAGGTCAGCACTCCTCTGTCACCAGAGAGGACGCAGGTGGCATGGCACCCGTATACATCCACCCTGCTTTCCCCCACCCCAGGTCCTCAGCAGAAGACCGAGCAGGGCTGCACCCAAGGGCAGTGTCCATTTTAGTTCTGTTCATTGTAAAGGAGGTTTGTGTCGAGACACTGCTCTCAGAGTGGAGGCAGGAGGAGATGCTCCCCTCTGCCACCCTCACCAGGGGACGCAGCCTCTGCACAGGAAGGATGAGGCTGGTACAGTGTCACCATCCCCTGCTTATCACAGCTCTGAGACACACACAGACTTGCTCTGCCCCAAATCAAAGGCTGCAGACAGGGCACATTGGCACCCACAGCAAATACAAACCCATACCAAGAGAACAGCTGAACTCTCTTACCTGCTCCAGGGACAGCCTTCAGAGCAAGATATGAGCAGCACACCCTTGTGCACCCACTTCATTTTTGGTCCAAATTTATCCCACCCCATACACTCAACAGGAAGAATGGAGGTAACGGAAGTCCCAGACATTTTCCCTTATGAGAAGTTTGTGTTTGGGATGAGAAGCCTGGGTTTGGGATGGGGAGTGCAAAGCAGAACGGGGTGGGAGTGAGATGGGAGGGCAGATGATCCCCAAAGCTTTCAGCACTTGTTCTTTGATACGTGTGTGCTGGGAAACGAAGAAGCACGAGGAACCGGTAGGGCCTGGTGGTGGGACAGAGCCAGGCCTGTCTCAGCACACACTTATGCCCCACCAGACAGGTCCAGTCACTTTCTCCCTTTGCAAGGAGCCTCTGATCTCACTGAGAACACCCAGCCACTCCTCTGTTTCAAAATGCTTCTCTGTCTTCAGCCTTAGTGCTGAAAAGCCAGCTCGCAATGCTTGCTTCTCCCCTGCACCCAGCAGACCCTGGGCTGGTGTTGTACCTTGCAGAGAGGCCCTCGTGCTCCCAGCCTGCTCACAAACCTCCCACCCCAGAAGCATCTATGGCTCAGACACCGTGCTCTGGGGCTGGGAAGGTAATGGATGCACTGAGCCAGAACAGCTTGTACTGCAGTGTTGAAAAAGACCACAATGTTCCCCACAGCCACTGCAGCCACAACAACCCGGGGGAGGGAGGCCCTGGCCAAGGACACTTTGATCCACCAAACAAGCCAGTGAGATTGCTCAGTGTCCCACCACGAACATGTAGTTTAGCTACACTTATACAGAAGAACTGCAAACAAACAGAGAGGGTGACTAACAGTGCCTGAGCCTGCTGCAGGGAAACATGCTGGCGGCACAGCAAAGCACAGAGCTGGCACCCAGCCAGCCTCCACACTCACATTTTCCGTATCTCCTTACTGTTGTCTCCCAGGATCTGGAAGAGCCCATCCAGGATTTCCGGCAGGTAATCCAAGAGGTTGATGTCAGGCACAGACTCTAAGACCAGGATCTAGCTCAGGGAAGGCACAAGAAAGAAGATGGGTGAGTTTTGGAGAAGGTAACCAACATCACCAGCACAAATCTGGTGCAGTGCTGAGGAATACAGAGGCTGAGCTGCAGGAAGGAGGAGAGCACGGCTGCCTGTGTGGGACAGGGAGGGAAGGACAAGAGGATAGTGTGGAGGTGCCCATCTCAGAAGGAAGCTGGGCTAGCAAAGGAGGCAAGGGATCAGTGTGCAGCACTGTTGTGTTTCCAATCACAGCTCCTTAACAGCAGGGACCACAAACGACTGCCAAAATGCACGCAAGCAAACATGGAATGACAAACAGTATGGCTGAAATAGAGCCCTGAGGCACACATCCCTCCCCAAGCCCTGGGCAGATATGAACAGCTTCTGCCTTGCACAAAATCAGAAACTGAATGGAGATCACTTGTTTCCTGGAGTGTGATGTCTCTCCATTGCTGCTGGGCTTGCAGGGGTACCTTAACCTTTCATTTGGAAAGAAAGTAGTAAGGCATTGTCCCCTGGGAGGTTGTAACCTCTAGATAACAACGTATTTATTTATATAAGCAATGCTTCAACTGCATTTTCTAACTTGCTGTGCAAAGCCCTGAACCACAGTGGCAGAAGTGCAGCACCAGGTACCTGGAACTGCACCAGTGACGTGACGGGGAGGTGGCACTTGAAACAAGCAGGCAAGAGAGACACTGCTGACTTACAACAACTGCCCAAGCAAATGCAGGTCCCTGAGTTCCTGCATCACTGTGGACACCTGCTGGCTGCCCAGACACAGGATGCCGGTGAGCTGCAGAGCTCTGGAGTGGAAGCACAGCTGGCTCCACGTGCACCTACCCAGGATATGATGAACTGACGGGCATACTGGTTGTTGGAGTAAATCCTCTCGCGCAGCAGCGGGATGAAGCCTACCAAGTCAAACTGGTTGCTCTCTGTCACGATGTCCTGCAGAGCCCAAGCAGAGCGCGTCAGAAAGGGCACCCAGTGCACACGCTGCCCCCGCCCAGCCGCCCCCACCCAGCCTTTCTTAAGGCACGTGACAGGATAAAGATCACAAGATGCTGACAAGTGGCTCTGTCAGAGGGCAGCGAGGTCTCCTGGCTGCTGAGAGACTCTGGGAGAAGGAATCACACGGCTTGTCCAGGCGATGAGGCAGGAATTCCCCCCTGGGCAGTGAATAACTGTGCTGGATCCACAGAAGAAGGCTCCCGCTTGCTGCGTGCCTGCCTGGCTGAGCAGGAGGAGGTGGGACTGCCTCCGATTCATGCCTCATTGGTGCATGGCACACATGAGCAAGCAACTTTGATGTAATCACATGTGTCAGTGACTGGAGAGTCCCCTGGTTTTCCGTTTAAGCTCTTCCTCTACGCTTGACAGATTTTGCTGCACAGCTAAGTCCCTCACACCGGAGCAGTGGAGCAGATCCCCTCTGCCCAGCAGTCTCCCAGCAGGAAGGTCTGCAACAGGAAACCTGCAGACTGCACTAACTGCTCTGCTAATGAGGAGAGGGGGCAAGACCTGGCAGGGAGCCACTTACCTCCAAGTAATTGAAAAGGAACTGGCAAGTAAAAGCTCCTCAGCAGACAGAACAGGAAGAAGAACCAAGTGCCCCCACCCTAGAAGCAGCAGCTCTGCTCTTCGCTACTCTTTGTTCCTCATTTAGGAAAGGGAGAAGGGAAGAAAATCAGAGGATTTAGGCTGCCTGGGATGGGGGGGCAACTTCACTCAGACTAATCCTTGCTTCCCTAGAGACTAAACACGCGTTCTGCACTGCAGTGATCCACCAGCTTCAAACCAGCTGCCTGAGATTGCCCCTGACTCTCAACGTAACAAGCTGCAGCCAGTAGCAGAAATAAACCCTTTGACAGAAGCCACAGGAACACAATGGCATAGTTCTAGTAGGTGCAGCCTCTGGGGACCAGGATGTCCCCACGAGAACCTTGCAGTGTGCAGCATGCAGGCACCTGCAGACACGTTGCAGCTGCCTACCATGCCTGCCTCCTGCACCAAAGATTCTCAGCTTGAAGGGGAAAAATACCTTGAGAAGTCGATCTAGGAGCTCAGAGCCACTTTTGACATTCGGGTCAGGATCAGCAGCCAGCTGTGAAGAACAGAAACGAGTCATCACAACAGCAGGTCCAGGGCCTTCTACTGCCTCTGCAGTGGAGCTCCCAGCAGGTTCACAGGACTGTTGCTCTCCTTTGGTATTATAGGGATGGACACAAAGAAATCCCTTTCTCTCTGACTCCAGAGAGAATTCCCAAGGGGGATATCAAGCACCCATCCTTTCCTAGGCCAGGCATGTCCCAGCAGCCACGTTCTCAAGTGGCAGACAAGAACAAGTTTGCAGTGATAAGCTGCAAAGACAGGCATAGGTCGACACGGTTTTGACCCTACAAGACTCCAAATAGCTGCGGTGCTGCAGAGCCACTTGGCAGTATCCTGCACTCCTGAACAAGGAGCAGAAAAACACATCCTGGATGTGGGGACAGAGAACAAGGTATCTTACAGTGAACTCTGGCATCCCCAACACGTGCAGCATGCTGCTGCAGGAACGTTTTGTGCAGTCCTTCAGACCTGCCTGGTCAAAGCAAACCAGTTTACCTGAACAGATGGTATCAGCCAACTTGGTTTGTTTGATCCAGGGGAGAACTAAGGAATGAGCCTTACTCCTTCAGTGAAGAAAAGAAAAACACCTGGGGGCTTGGAGGAAGCTTCTTACCTTGCTGAGGCCATCAAAGAGCACGTTGAAGTGTGGGAGGACGGAGCCCCTGGCCACCTTCACAATGTTATAGAGGGCCTCACACGCGTAGTACCGCAGCCGACTGTCGGCGTCGTTGAAACACGTCAGCACCGGCTCAATCAGCTCCTTCAGGTAGAGCCCAGAGTCCTAGGGACAGAAGGAAACTGGTGAGCTGAGGGCCACGCTATGGAGAGGGAAGAGATGGCACTGCCACGGGTCCTGGAATAAAGCACATGGGCATGCTGCAAGAATTCAGGCCCTTAGGGCCTATGCTTGGCTCAGTATCGCTGCAGTTTGACTCCCTGCTGGAGTCTCTCTGCTGTAGAAGCAGGTTTCTGTGTGAAGTCACTGAGGTTTCTAGGACAGGGAGAACACCCTGAACACCAGACAGCAACAGACCAACCCTACCCACACCTTCACAGCTAAGCAAAGCAACACAGTTCCTAGAAGGAGGGGCAACTTGTCAGAGCCAAGAAGCCCTGGTCTTTTGGGTTATTCTGTGTAACATCAGGAGCTGGGCAGCACGAAGGACGTGGCTTCACAAAGATAACCAGCAGTCACCAAAGCACCTTCCTCCCTTGCTGCCTCCAGAAACACAACTCCACCAGGGCCTGAGCTACCAGCAAACAAGCAGCAGCATCTTAAAGGTGGCAGCTGCAACAGCTCCTGGAGCCAAGCTGGACACACCTGCCAGCTGAAGGGACTGCAGCTCTAACTTCCAGGCAAAGCAGACAGTGCAGCCTCACTCTTCCAGAGAGCAGCAGAGAGAACACTTGTTGCTTTAGGCACTGAAGGCTGTCCTCCTGCACTGTGAAAGAGCCACGCTGTATCCAGTGATCATGTCCAAAAGGCTTTTGCTTAAGGACTCACCAGCACAGCAAGAGCTTCAGACAAACACATGGGTGGGGTAGGAGCCTGGCTTGTCTTAAAGTTAAAACAAATCTACTTGGAGGGAATAGGCTGCCACATCTCAAGCATCAAGCAAAGGAAATGGTAAGAAAATCAACAACACGCAGACCAGCAGATTAAGGAGGAGTTCAGGTTTTATCAGAGTCCTTCAAGGCCACCAAACCCAACTCCTCCATCCCTCAGAGCACAGGCTGCCCTGCCCCAGCGCTGTGCAAAGCAGGGTTATGCTCAGGGCTGCACCCCTGGGGCCCTTCATGGGCTGACAGCAGAACAGAGCACTGCTGACCCCAGAGAGGAGTGAGGGGCAAAGAAACTTTAACAACAGGATGAGGACAGGAGCGTTGCTCAGAAGCATGGGGCCATCAGCTTAAAGGCACTTAATGTAAAAGATGTCAGGCTTCAGAGTGTCCATTTCAGCTGATTGTGACTCTCATTAGCAGGGGATTAACCAAATTAAGATACACCTTGCAGTGCTTCTAACAGGGACAGACTGCTCTTCCTAAGCTCTGTGCTTTCTTTGAGGCACACCCTGCTATGTACCAAAGGACTCCTTCCCTTGCAGGCACTTTCAGAAGTCAGCCACGTGATTTAATAGAAAAGCTCGACAGAGCTCTGAGCCTGCAGAGTCTGTGCTCCCCTCAGCAGGGATCTGCACTCTCTGACCTAGCCCTGGAGGCAACTTACTGAGTTTGTTCCTTATAATGAAAGGAAAGTGAGAGAGGAAGCCCTTAATTGGGATGGAAGTCAGCCAGCCTTCCATGGGAGGGGCACAAAGGGATCCAGGTAACACCTTGAGAGCTGGACAGAGCGATCAGCGCGCTCAGCAAGTAAAACTTCTACCAAGTCAACAGAAAGTTGTAGCTTTGGCTAATGCAGCTCCACTCCTCACGCTGCCTGCTTGCCTTGGCCACGACCCTGGCACAGTTTGGTCTGAAACTTAACCACGCTTCCCCACCCACGCTGCAGGAGCTGAGCTGTGTGGCTGTGCCTCTTGTCAGCTCCGTTAATATGAACTCGTACCCAATTTCTTCCCTGGAGCAGGGATGGGAGCCATGCAGCTGTGGAGCAGCCAGCCCCAGTCTTCCCTGGGGCACTGGCCCACGTGGAGCTCAGCTCCTCTCCCACTCCAGGGAGCCAGGACTGTCCCCACGCACCTTGCCCAGGGCGATGGAGCAAGCAGCCAGGCCGATGAGCCCCCCTTTCCGGCTGTGGGGGTGCTGGGAGAGCGCAAACTCCTGCGACAGGATCTGGATCACGTGCTTGATTTGAGATGTGTTGTTCTGAGCCACAAACTCTCGCACCAGCCTGGGGAGAGAAGAGGAAAGCACGTGGGAAGCTTTAGATTTTCCTGATATAAGCGTCTGGGGGCTCGGCTTGTAACGGGGATGTGAGACCAGGCCAGGAGGAGGATTTCTCCCCTTCCCAAGGGACTGAGAGGCCACAGAAGTCTCCACGTCCTCGCACAAATACCCTCTCCAGCAGGCCTGTACAACTTACACCAAAGCAGGTCCCACCCCACCTCCCCTTCTCCATTTGCTCACCCACGCACACCCCGAGGGCTCACTCCCAGCCTGTTGTTTTCCCACCAGCGCTCTGCCCCGATGCCAGCCATGTGGTTACACCACAAGTGCCCCTCAGCCAGCACGAGCTGCATTATCAGCTCCACCAGCAAGCCCTCCAACTGCTGCAGAGCCGGGGGCAGAGCTCTTCAAGCACAAACACCTCCCAGGGGGCAACGGGGCCAGAGAGCCCCACAATTTTTTAAATATATTATACAGCACAATCAACAAGAAGAAGACAAGGCTTCCAGGTGAAACACCTGCTGCCCACTGGAAGCTCTGAGGTCCTGGGGCCCCCAACCAACCCAGCCGCCTCCCTCAGCAGCACGGGGCCGAGGCAGCTGTGCCGGCAGCTGCACACAGCTGGAGCATTGGTGGTTCAGTGGTAGAATTCTCGCCTGCCACGCGGGAGGCCCGGGTTCGATTCCCGGCCAATGCAGCAGCACAACTTTTCCCTTTTTCCTTTGACTTCCGTACACAGAGCAGGCCCAAAGCCACAATGTTTCAACCCAAATAATCAACATTATTTCAGTCGTTGATGGAGGCACAAACATTTCCAACGCCAAACTCTATCTGCTTCTTTACTTTTTTGGTGCTGTACCAAATCTGGGCAGCCCTGAGGCTCAGTATTCACTCTCAGCCCCCCCATGCATCAGCTCTGTGCTGCTGACCCCAGCCCGGCCACGGGAAGCCAGACAGGCACTGAGGGGTTGGGAAACCGTGTGCTGCCCCTCCCAGCTGGCTGTCACTGTCCCATCCCCTATCTGTATCACAGGAAAATCTTTATAGGAGACACTAACGGCCTTTTTCCCTTTTGCTCACCCTGCTGTAAGCAAGTGGCTGCCCTCTTTCTCCGTGGGGGCATCACGAAGCCTCCATGACTCTGCTCCACTCCCAAGCTGAATTTGGGAACAGCCAGACAGCTGCTCTCCGGCTGCCAGCCCCAGCCCAGCAGCAGCTCCAGCCAGCGGGAGGAGCACGCCCCGAGCAGCACAGATTCAGTGAGAGCAGGGGAGTTTTTTGTTTGAAGAGGAATACGCTGAAGTCCCTCTGAGTTTCAAGGGCTCAGGGTTGGACTGGGGAAGTAAGAGGCACTGAGCAGCACGGAGCCATGGAGCTGGCACGCAGCAGGAGTTGCTCCCACAGCGTGGGGCAGAGGGCTGGGGCAGCACGTCCCTACGGTGCTGCAGGCACAGCGGTGACATCTGTGGGGATCCTGCGACTGGCTTAGGCGGATATGAACCCATGCATCCACAGAAAGGGCTGTCCCTTGTCTTCCTCCTCCTGACACCCTTCCCAGTTTGGGTTGCCAGCCCCATCAGCAGGTCCCAAACCTGATTTTGGTTGGTATAAGCCAACCATGAGAGCACAATCCTGGGGCAAAGCAGGCTGGAGCTGAGCTGCTGGGCACCGACAAGGAGGGCAATGAAGGGGCAGCTCCTGAAGTGTCCCTGGGGCCTGAGACGCAGCACAGGGCATCACACGTGCCACAAAGCACCGCAAAGCACCCTCAGGAAACCATCCCTGGGAGGGAGGAAGGGAGAAGGTGAGAAGCCACGCACCCTGCGGGCAGGTGGCTGCTCCCAGCCCTGTGCTGCCCGAGGGGATGCTCCGGGGCTCTGGGATGAGCTGAGCTCAAGGGCAGGGCTCGCAGGGGACACGGTCAGGGACCAGGGCAGCACAGAGCACCCACAGAGGGCACAGGAGCTGACAGACACGTGGGGAACGCGTACAGAGAGAACGGAAGGGGACAGGGCAGCGCCAGCAAACTCCCTCGGTCCTTTACCCCAGGTGCTTTGAATGAAATACGGCCTAAGCCACACTGAAGCTGGATCTCCCCTGCCTGCACCGTGTCCGAAACGACCACAGAACCACAGCACGGCTGGGTCGCTGGGGCCCTCCCAGCCCCCGCCCCACACCACGGGCCGGGTGCCCCCAGCCCCGCTGCACAGGGCACACCCATGGCCTCGGGCACCTCCAGGGATGGGCACCGCAGCTCCCAGAGGTGCTCAGCGGGGACAGGAGGCGTGGGGACAGCTCACCCTGCCCCCTGGCCCGGCCGGGCGGCCCCGGACGCCCCACAGCCCCTCAGAGCCCCTCAGTTCCCCGGGCCTTCACCCCGCCGCTCCCCCCGCTAACTGCGGGGCCGCTTTCCCCCCCGTCCCCTTACTTCTCGATCTCGAGGGCCGCCACTTTCCTCTTCTCGTACAGCTTGTCGTTCAGCGCCCGCACCACGCTGGGCGCCAGCGGCGCCAGGTCCCGCTCCGCGTTCATGGCGCGGCCGCTCACCGGCACCGCCGTGCCCCGCCGCTGCCGGCGACCTGCCCCCCTCCCGTGACCCGCCCGCCTCACGTGTCCACGCCTCACCCGCCGGGCGCCCCCTCGTGGCGCGGAGGAGTGCTCCCTTAGCACGGCCCCCATCTCTAAATCACAGAACCACCGAGGTTGGGAAAGCCCTCTCAGATCCCCAAGGCCGACCCCAGCCCATCCCCCCATGCCCACTGAGCCNGCAATCCCACCTCCTTCAACCTCTACTCACCCCACAGGTCTCAAAGACCCCATCCCCACAGCTCTGTGCTGCCCATGTCTTTATTCCCAGCCATTACAGAGTCCTGTGACAGCACCCTGGCCACCATTAGCCAAAGGCCCCTCAATAGCTGCCATTAGGGAAAGTCCCCTCCGTTAGCTCCGGGCCTGAGGAGGCTGCTCCCAGCCCCATCACTTCTCAAGGGGCAGCCCCTGCAGGTAGTACACCCAGGAGATGCCGGCTCCCAGGCCCTCCACCCGGGCGCAGGAGACCACCAGCCGGCTGGTGACGATCGTCTTGCTGCCATCGGGGTTGCCCTCGAAGAAGACGACCATGAAGATGCTCTTCTTGGGGCGCAAGGTCTCGGTGGCCCGCACGGAGAAGGCTGGGTTCTCCACGGTGTACCTGAAGGCCGTGAGCTGGGGGAAGACGTTCTTGAAGGGGATGGAGGTGCTGCCGCCGGCCTTGATGAGGAAGGGGCCCTGCGGCTTGGGTGGCAGGGCGAGGCCGAAGAGCGGGATGGTGTAATCCCCGCCCGGGGGGCCCGAGAGCTGCAGCGTGGCCCTGGACTCGCCCAGCTGCCAGGGCTCGTAGGTCACCTCCACGCTCACCTCCGAGCCCCCCACGCCGGTGGCTGGCATGATGATGGTCTTCTCCGTCTGGAAATCGGAACAGTCGGTCTGCACAGGGGACAGAAGAGACGAGCAGAGGGCTGTCACAAAAGCAGAGCTCCAAGATAAGAACAGAAACAGCAGGGATGAAAGCAAAGCTCTCCCTGCATCGTGTTTTCCCTTGCCTGTCACTACATTTGTCCCCCCATGTCCCATGCCCCACACTTGAGGTCCATAGATACTGCCCAAATGTTCCTGCACCTGAGGCACCCAAATTCCCAGCGCTGGCTGCGAGGTGGAAGGCCAGGCACCATGAGATCTGCACGAGCAGCTGCAGCAAGGGCAGAGGAGAGAGTCTGCGAGGCCAGTCCAGCTGGGGACAGGCCCAGCTTTGGTGGGAAGACCCACAGGCTCCCATGGCCACTCCAACTGTGCCAGGCCAAGAGCATGGCAGGCTCACCTGGAGGGTGTACTCTGTCTTCTTCTGGTTGTAATTCATGATCTTGGTGGTGATGGTCTGGTGAGAGCCCAGCATGGTGCAGAAGTAGAGTGGCTTCTCTGGCTTGCTGGCTGTGGCTTTCAGGACCAGCTCGTAGTAGCACGAGCCCAAGTCGGTGCTGCGGAGAGTCAGGCGCCCAGTGCTCTTGCCCATCTTCAAGGGCTGGTACTCAAAGACAAGATTGGCCTGGGCAGGAAGAAGAGAAACGCCACGAGGTCAGGCAGAGGATGGGGGAAATCAGTCCCTGGCGTGCTCACACAGTGCTGGGAGGCAGCCCAGCCTGCTCTAGACACAGCCCAAAGGAGCCCACATGCCATCCCTTCGCCCATCATTCCTGCTTTAGCAAGCTCAACCAGCTGTGCCCTCGCTCTCCTCCCACACTGTGTCCCCAGCTCAGCACATTATCAAATTTGAGTTAGAAAGGACAAGCTGGCATGCACACACACCTGGTTTCCTGGGAACCCAGGGTGAAACCCCCACTCACACAACACCCTTGTGTTTCAGTGCTATTAGAGGAATAATTCTGTCTTTGCAGTGTGGTTCCAGCAGTTCTCAGGACAGCTGGGCAGCCTGACACAGCCGAGCACGCTGCTAGGGAGGATACAGGAGATGCTACTGACCCTGTGCAGGGACCTGGCCCAAACGAGAGCCCAAATGAGGCTGCAGGGCAGTCACACCTGCATGGTGGCCTGTGGGACGATGGTTTTGCATATCACAAGAATGACAGAATGACAGAACTGGGCAATCCCACTGGAGATACTCTCATGTACTTCTTCCCCTTTGGGTTATTAGCAGTGGGAGCTGTTACCCTTGGAGAGCAGCCCGGTACGGTCAGCACAGGGAGGGTATCACCCTCAACGAGCACCTGCTGCCAGAGAGGCTGTGGAGAAGAGCTGGGAGAGCTCTGTGCCTACCTCTGACTCAGCAGGAACGGTGAAAATTGGGGGAACGGTGACGTCGGGCACTTTGCAGTCAATGTCAAACACCACGGGGACAGGCAGAGGGTTGTCCACCTTGATGGTGGAAGACACGTTCTGCCGGACAGCGGTGCTCACTTCGACAGTGCCCAGGGGTCCTGAAGCAGTGGCCTTGAAAGTGATGACGTAAAACAAGTATTCCTCAGTCTCCTCATTGAGGAAGGTCACCTGAAGCAGAGAAGAAGGGAAGCTGTGGTCATTTTCACATAAAAATCCACCAGGTGTGCCAGGCCAGCCCCAAGAGCCTACAGCTTGGCACCCTAACTCCACAGCTGGCCATAAGCAGCCACCTAGGAATGCAAGACTGGGGCAAGGTATTTCAACTTTGTATTCTCCTAAATGCTTCCACCTCACCCATGTTCTGGCCAATCTGTGGTTTGCAGCCCTCAAGGGGACCCTCACTGACACCGACAGCACGAGGGGTACATGCAGAGGTGCCCCACAGTCCCAACCCCGGGCATGTGGAGGTATGAAAACAGGCACGTGGCTTCTTAGCCAGCAAACAGCTCCCTGCAGGACCCTGCAGCCTGGTGTCCACCTTTACCATGATGCTAAAGACTCCTTCCTTGTAGGAGAGGAACGTGAGCTTGTAGTTCTTCGTGCTGGAGCCAGGCACGTCGATGTATTCCAGCCCATGCAGCATGGCACCACTCTCCAGGTTCTCTGGTTTGAGTATGTCTGTCACCACCAGGAACCTGCGGGTGAGGAGGAGGCAGTGAGGAAGGAATCCCAGAGGATACCCATCAGATAGGGGACACCACAGCCCCTTTCCTCCTCCCTGCCTCAGGCAGAGGGAGCCAGCACCCATCTGCCCTAAAGCACAGCACTCCAGGATGGGTCTGAATGGGAGCAGTGTGACCCCAGCCATCTACGGCCAGAAGCAGCCAAGGATGGTGAAAAGCTTGCTGGAAGGACTCCCAGTTAGTGGGAAGCCCTTCCTTGCACTGCTGCAGGGATCATAGAATCATAGAATCATAGAATGGTTCAGGTTGGAAGGGACCTTAGAGATCATCTTGTTCCAACCCCCCTGCCATGGGCAAGGACACCTCCCACTAGACCAGGTTGCCCAAAGCCCCGTCCAGCCTGGCTTTGAAATTGGATTGCTGATGGGATGGGAGCTCCTGGTCCTGCCTCACCTCTGCGGTTTGCTCAGCCAGTTGGAGACAGGGAGGAGCTCGGTGTAGGAAGTCCTGCACGGCACCTCCCGAGAAACGGTCCCTGAGCACTTTGGGCCCTCAGCAGTCCCTTGCAGGAGGTAGGACAAGCCTGTCCCATCTGGCAATGGGAAGAAGATGGAGCCCTAGAGACAAGAAATGGGGCTGTTGAGAGCTCTGCTTTCAGTCCAGAGCAGTTACTGGTACTTTTGTGCACAGTGCTCATCTCAGGAGCCACCACCAAACGCCCTCTGTGGCATCTGCTGTGCCTCCAGAGCAGCCGAAAACTGCAGGACTTAATGTAAGGTTTTAAGTATGAATATCATACGTTAAAGAGCTACCAAGCAGATGCAGCCCTACAGGGCATAGATCTGCTCAGTGCCCTGGGGACTGACCCTGGAGATCTCTGGCCTCTGTACCTGCTCTGCCTTAAGATCTGGCTTGCTTAAGGCCAGCTGGAGCAGGGCAACGGGCAGCTGTCTGTCTCCAGCACCCCAGAGCCTTTCTCAACTGACCTCCTTGATCTAAGGGCTTGTCTCAGGAACAGCACCTGCAGAAATGGAGGGGGAAGCCACTCCCACGTGCCCAGCCTGAAACCTGCAGAAAAGGCTCCTTCCAAAGCTCCCACATCGCTGAAGGGGATCCCAAGAGAGACCCCTGTGTCATCTCCCACCTGACAGACAGCATGGAGGAACAGCAGTGCAGCTTTGCCCTCTTGTTGCAAAAAGACCCCAAACCTCAGCAGAGCCCAGCAGCACAGTGCTGGCAGAAGCCATGCCCGGGGCCTGGGGTCCCACAGGGCTGGACATGGGGGTCCCTGTGCTGCACGGGCAGGGACCAGGAGCTGAACAGAACAAATTTCATTTAATGGACTTTCAGGTTAGCTCCTCCAATATATTTAGTGGTCAGCCCAGACTTCCCACCTGTGCTTTCCCTATGCCTGGCCTGTAGGCACCTAGAAACCCACTTCCAACATAGGACTGTAGGATAATTCACATTTGGAGATGACCACCTTGTCCAACCTCCTGCCCAAAAAGCAGGGTGAGCTACAAGGGTTGTGCCACGAGGGTCAATGTGCTGGCCCAGCTCACGCACCTGATGCTTCCTTTTCTCAGAGCTCATGGTCAGGGGGCTGTAGGTGATCTTGTAGGGCTTGTTTTGTTGATGGGCCTCCAGGTGGACAAGTTCAGGCCCTTTCCAGTGCTCGCCCTCGATGATAGGCTTCATGGTCCAGGCCTCGCTGCTCGGGTTGGACAGGAGGATGGTCTGGCTGTGCTTCTCACGCACATCGCAGGAAAAAGTCAAGGTCTGCAATGGAGGAGCACATAGGGTGATTGGTTACCCAGAGGATTCCTTTCCACAGGGCTGGCACCTGCTCACCCACTTGCACAGGTGTCAAAGGAAGAGGCAGAAGCCTGGAGAAGGGTCCTGTGATGCTCAGAGGGCTGGGAGAGCTGAAAAGGACTCAGACCATGTCTACACCGGGCCCTGAAGAAGTGTTTTAGGAAAAGCCAAGTGCAAAATGTCCATTTGGGCCATAGCTTTTGGAGTCAATCTTGTTGGTTGTTCTTAGAGAAGGGAGAGAAATGAGTCCTTTGCTGCTGGCTGCAGCTTCTCAAGGAGAGGAGAAAGAAGATGGGGAGCAGGCAAGGGGCCTCCAGCCTGTGCCCTGGGAGAGGTCTGGTGGGATAAGGGGGGCTCATCCTGGCTCTGCTGAAGTTACCTCTTTGGTGGCAGGGGCCTCCGTGCAGCACCCTGCCAGCGTGAGGCGGAGCGGCTCGCTGCCCTGGATGAAGCACCGCAGCCCCTCGTACTGGATAGCCAGGCTTAGCTTGGAGGGGTGGAATCTCACCACGAAGGGGACGTCCATTCCTGGGGAGATGTAACCCTTCGTGGGGCTGATGGAGAAATCCGGCTGGAAGCTCTTCACATCCCACTTAAACCTTGCCAAGGAAAGCAGGGGGACAGGAAGGATTAGCAACTAGGAGGCTGTGAAGGCAATCTGCTGGAACCTACTGTTACTGCTAAACCTACTGTGCAGATCCTACTCCACAGGATCTGCAGTCTCAAGTTGGACCGGACTCAACTTGCACCCATCTCTAAATGAGCCCCTGGGTGTATCCCTGCTAACTGCCAGGGCCTTGGCTGCACGGCTCTCCCATGGGGTGAAAAAGCAGAGGGGAACTACCTGGGCAAGCTGCAGCCCCACCCACCCCTCGGCCCAGCACTCAGATGGGGCAGGGTTGGCATTACTTGACTCCTATGTCGCCCGTGTTCTGCATGGTGATGCGCCGGGACGTGCAGCTCTGCTGCACCACGGCTCCAAAGCTGAGGTGCTCCTGGTCCAGGCTCACGTGGACGCCCTGGCAGGAGCCCTGCACCATGAACAGGGAGCGCAGCAGCCCCTGGCTCTCCAGCATCGCTTCTTCGGTGAACGACGGGATGCGGCACTTTGGGGAGAAGATCACCTCCACTTTACAGGTATCTCCTTTGGGCTTCAGGCTTAGTTCACTGCTGGGGTGCAAGCAGAGAACCTGTGCAAAGAAATGAATGGACACCACTACACCTGGCCACTGAGCTGCAAGTCCTCCACGGTGAGAGTCAGAATGGAGTCTTCCAGTCCTGCTTAGAGACATTCCTGTTCTGTCCCCATCAATGTTACCCCGATCCACTCATCCCCTGGCACATATTCCTAAAAACCAAAGGTGTTTCCCTGTGACGTGCCCATCTGGCCACGGTGACCTGGACTACATCTTCCAAAGTCATTTTGTGTAAACTCCAGCAGAGTTGTACCTCTTGAGCATTAAAGACTGGTTTATCTCCCTTACCTTTCCATATCTAAAATACATCCTAGCACAGCGGTCTGAAACAGGATAGGGAATCCTGCCTGCCTCTCACTTGTGGCGATGAGGGGAGCTGTGGCCCTAGCTCAGATGAGACATTCCCATTGCAAGCATCCACTGGCTGAGCAGTGCCGGCAGGGAGGTCAGGACAGCACACAGCTGTGGTTCATGCTAGCTCCCACCCAGAGCAGCTCATGGGGATCCCTGCCAGCCCCACTAAGGGTTCTCCAGGAAAGGAAGGGAGGGGTCTTACCCCATCTTCTTGCAGCTCTGGCATGGTGGACATGAAACCAAGCTTAAAAGTGAGAGGGGCAATGCTGTTGTTTGCTATGGTGACAGTCTTCTTCACCGTCTGTCCAATGAAGAGGGCTCCCAGCTTTACCACCTTCCCTTGAGGTTCTACAACGTCCACCTGAGGCAGGAGGGATCAGTATGGAGCAAAAGGAGAGGAGGAGGAAAGGTTTTCTACCACCTCATAGCAGAAAACCAAACCATGGCAGGCTGGGGAAAGGAGATGAGGAGAGCCGTGCTGGCTGGCTGTAACCTGAGTTTTAGGATTTGGATTTCCTCTCACCTTCAGTTCTGCACCTCTTCCTTGGACCTCCACAGTCTGTTGATAAAGACCATTGATTTCAAAAGGGACGAGCTCATGGTAAGATGCAGCCTCTCTGGGATAGAAAGTGAAGGGAACCTTCACCATCCCTCCTGGGTGAAGGATGTACCCTGGGAAGTCCACCTGCAGGTGCATGGTGTTGGTGAAGCAGCAGCTCACACTGGCGGAAAGCACAGCAAAGAGAATCACAGAATCATAGAATCACAGAATCATAGAATGGTTCAGGTTGGAAGGGACCCTAGAGATCATCTTGTTCCAACCCCCCTGCCATGGGCAAGGACACCTCCCACCAGACCAGGTTGCCCAAAGCCCCATCCAGCCTGGTCTTGAACACTTCCAGGGAGGGAGCATCCACAACTTCTCTGGGCAACCTGTTCCAGTGTCTCACCACCCTCACAGGGAAGAATTTCTTCCTTATATCTAGTCTAAATCTACCCTCTTCCAGTTTATAACTGTTTATAGAAGCAGAGGTGTCACAAGGCTGTGTGTGCTCAGCAGGCAGCATCAGGGCTGCTTGGAGCTCTCCTGTCTCCTCTTGCTGCACCCTCCGGCTTACACCCCTGTATCTCCTTCCACAGCCCAAACCCTCTGTTTGGCTCACAGCCCTGCTCACTGCAGGGATGTGGAGCTGGCACGGGATAAGCAAGGGCTGATGGAGTGAGTGCGGTCCTACCTGACATCCCTGTCTGCTTTGTTGGTGATGACAAGGGTCTGCTGGGCAGGTGGCATCCCAGCCTGGTAGATGAAGCAGGCTCCAAAGTTGAGTTTGGTGGTAGAGAAGTGGACAGTGGGCACAACCACAGTGGCCAGGAACACGCAGGTGAACACGGGACCCTTGCTGATCTGGAGGGGAGAAAGACAGCATGAGCCAGCTGATGGGATGGGAACTGCAACCACAAACTCCAGAGGTGGGTGAGGAAGAGGATGAGGACAGCTGGCTGCAATGACAATAAGGAAAAACCAGGTGCCAAAGGACAACAGAAACCAAAGGTGGTCTGAGAGGGGAAGGTTTCTAGAGAGTCATGGCCTTGGGTAAGCACTCGCTACAATACTGAGTTCAGGAGCTGTCAGGCTCACCAGTTTGGAAGCAGGAACCTCTTTGCCCTGTTCAGGATCTTCAGAGCTGGAGCTCACCCCGAGCTCTGGGCTCCTGCTGCCAAGCTGGCACGTAGGGAAGGCCAAGGTCCCCCATGACACACAGCCTCCTCACCTGCAGCGTCAGCTCTACGTCCTTCAGAGAGCAGATTTTCCGTGGGTGAAAAACCAGCTGGGTGTCTGCCTTGCCCTCGGCACACACGCTGCCCGTCTGAGGGCTGATGGAGAGGAGCTGAGTCCGGGCTGCGGGGCCGCTCAGCTCCCACGAGAAGGTGAAGCTGAACTTGCCGTTGTTGCAGATGCTGAAGGTGCGCTTGGTGCTCTCGTTCAGCTGCACCTGTGGGGAGAAAGTGGCAAGGATGTGGAGCTGTGGAACATACAAAATGGCAGCTGACAGCAAGTGCTCCTTCCTCGTGTGCCCCTGGTCCCTTCCCATTTGGCTGGTGACCCCTGTGGAAGATTGGTCTCCCTCTCTCTAGAAACCAACTTACACACATAAAGGATGAAGCGCCTTCCCTCTTGTCCAACCATACCTACAAAGCTCCTGGTACGGTTGCTATCTGCAAAGCATCTCGTAGGGCTGCGTGGAGCAAGAGGTTGGGGTGCTGCTCACCTCCTTGAAATCGATGACGTTGGTCTCCTGCGCGCTGAGCTTGGTGACGCTGCCATCGCTGTCCTCGCACCGGACGGACACGCTCATGCTGTAGCCAGTGGCCTTGATATTCAGGGAGAGGGGCTCTGTCTTCCTCCTGACATCGCACTTGATGTTGAAGACCACCTCTCCTTCTAGTGTTGGTGTGAAGAAGATCATAATGGGAAACCTGGGGAGAGAAGATCCTTTTTCGGCTCCATCCACCCTCTGACAGCTTCCTTGGCCCCATACTGCCGGGTCTTGTTGGAGTTCAAGAACCATCCGGACAACGCTCTCAGTCATATGCTCTGATTTTTGGGTGGTCTTATGTGGAGCCAGGAGTTGGATCCTTGTGGGTCCCAACTTGGGATATTCTATGACTCTGGTTCTATGGTCCATGGGAGCTGTGTGATGGCTGCAGCGAGACCCCAGGCCTAGGAGAAGCCAGCAGCAGCACCCTGCCCTGCTGGGGCCCTCCACTATGGAGCAAGTCTTGGGGGAACTGTTGGTGGTAGGATGAAATGGCAGGGGATACCACACAGCAGCAGTGAGGATAACTTTGTCATCATTTTGGTGAGGGTCTGGGTCTGTAACCAAATGCAGCCAACCTGCAGAGGTGGAAGGAATTACTGCTGCCACAGTAACTGGTGCAGGATGCTCTGTGGCAAAGCTCAGCATCTTTCAAACCCCAGCAAAGCTGCCTGGAGCTGATGCATTCTCCTGGCACCTGGGCAGGCTGTGAGCAGGCACAGGGACATCCCTGGTGGATCAGCTGGTGGCCTGTGGTACTGCTTGGGCAGCTGCTAGCTCAGGGATCAAATGGTTAAAGCCCTGAAACAAGATTTTGTCTTCAAAGCCCAGAAGATCCAAGTCTGAACTTCTCCAGGAAGAGAGCCTAGAAGACCAGGGTACCCCAAACACAGCTACTTGATGGAGACACCTGCAGGTTCCTGGTGTCCCCATGGGGAAGGAGTGAACCAAGGTGGATGTGAGCTACTGCTGAGAGCCCCCTGGTGACTGCAGAGGGAAGAAAGTCTCACAAGCAACCTGACCACGCAGTGTTTGGCTGGCCTGGTAGAACCATGATGCTGCCTCATTACCTTGAGAGGGGAGCGATGGAGCCTTCCATGGGCTCTACCTCCACGGAGGTGTTGCACCCCTCTGAGAAGAGCGAGCTGTCTCTGAAAGCAAAGCTGAAGGCCTCCTTCTCGTCGTTGATCATATAGATGGTCTGGTGTACCTTGTGTCCTGGAAGAGTGATGGAGCAGCCCCTGAAAACCTCTAATTCCTCTGGCAGCCGTGCCACCATGGCACACTGTGTTCCTGCCCACTCACTGAGCCCAGTGGCAACTTGCAGCGAGGAGCATTGCCTGCAGCATGGCACGCACAGGATGAGCATGGAAAACAGATTCTGACCCCCTGGGCTCCCCGGCATCACCCCCAAATCCTCTCCTGGAAGCCCCAGTCACAGGCTGTGCCCCCAACACCCGTGTCTTCCTCCCTTCCTCTCCCTCTCCCTCCTGCAGTTGGGTCCAGGAGCTGGCTTCCATTTCCAGCTTCCTTTTGGGAGCTTGCTGGAACAGCAGCACTGGAGCAGTACACATCGGAGTGCACAGGGTGTAACCACGTGCTCACCGACCAACAGCAACTGGAAGTTCAAGTGGGACCTGTCCAGAGCCACGAGCGGGTCGGAGGTGTGCCCCACCAGCAGGAACTGCACCGAAATGCTCTTCTCAGGGATTGTAAAGGCCCAGAAGGACTCTGTGATGTCCAGGTGCCGGGAGATGAATACAAACTTGATCTGGGGAGAAAGAGGCAAAGGAAGGAATGTTGCTGCCCTTGGCAGAGGTAAGGGAGGGGAGTGCATGTTGTACCACAGAGGAACCCCTGACAGCTCCATCTTACATTTCTGCCAGCTTGGAGAGCCCAAAGCCATGGCAGATGTGGGGTATAGTGAGAGAACAGGTTTTCTGTCTGCTTATTTGTCAAAGGTTTCCTCTTGTCAAAGGTTTCCTCACGGTCTTGGCTAAAGCAAGCTCACACTGAGATCAGACACCCAGAGTGTAGACACAGCTGGTGTCAAACTGGCACACGTGTACCAGGCCTACACCCACCATTGCTTTCTTCCCAGGCTGGATCTGCCCTCTCTCCGTGAGGCAGAAGAAAGCTTTCTGTCCTGGTGGGTCTTCAGGGTCCTGGCACATCCACTGGAAGGAATACGCAGAACTGGTTGGGTTCATCACCATGAAGGACCTGGGCACACAAAGTGAAAAAGTCTGCTAAGGTGGCATTGGGATGTCAATGAGTCCATCCTGCAGCAGACATCAAGCACTGGGCACCATCCAGTGCTGGATGCAGGTGGACAATGCTGGAAGCACACACATCTCACCTGCTTTCTGGGAGACATGTTGGTCTCCCAGGTGGAAATAATACCAGCTAGTGAGAAAGAAATTAGTGAGGATATAGCCAAAATCTCGAACCTTAAAATGGTAAAATCAGATCCAGCAAAACTCCCTTGGAAGATGATATTCTCTGTCGTGGTTGCAGCCTTCATGGGCCCTGTGTGGTTGGTACCTCAAAGGAGCAGGAATGTCCCAAGGATGCTCTTCAAAGGGACCAACATTGTACACACAGCACAGGCTACATGGGGTTCTTTTAGATTGACCCCATGCCAGCTGAGGAGACACTGCCAGCTGTGCTCATTGAAGAAAAGAGCAAAGAGAACAAAAAGCTGGCCACGTGGTCTCCACCAGTCTGTTCCAGCCCCAGAGCAGACTGGTGGCCACGTGCCAGCTGATCACAGATGTGGTACAGATGTGCCACAGGGTTTGAGAGAGCAGCTGGAGAGCTTAAGGAGGGTGACAGGAAGTCAGTAACAGAAGCCATGCCCTCAGCTACCTGCTCTTCTTGCTGCCCACCCCGACTGCTGCAAACTCCATCACTCTTGTGTTGAGATCCAGCACTGCCTCCTTGGGCTCCTGCAGCTCTGGGTTGCGCCTCTTTGCAGTGATGTAGTCAGAGTCCTCCAGTTCAAAGTGGCAATGTGGCATCTGGCTTTTCCCCTTCACAGCCACCACCGGGCCCTTCTGATCTGGCTTCAGGTTAGGAATACTAGGAAGAAAGGGACTGATGTTAGCAGACTGTTGTTGCCAGACAGCAGCTGCTTGTGTTGCGTCCTCTCCCAGTGCATGCATTGACCAGCAAATCAAACAGAACTGAAATGGTAGAAACAGCAACAGCTGTGTGTCTAGAGCAGAACACAAGCTCCTGTGTAGATAAGGCGGTCGTGCTTGTCTGATAAAGAACCGCAGCTAGGGATTAGCGGGCTTCCTGGATCTCTCATTCCAGGTTTTACAACACTCCAGGAGCTTAATATTTCCTAAAACATCCCCACGCCTGCACTCCCACCCCACGCTGGAGGCAGCACCGTGACTGTTCATCAGCAGCATGAGTTAAACAGCTCCCAGCCCCAGACACTTCCTACCTGCAGATCATGTGGCTCTTAAACTCCCCCACGTACACAGGGGAGAACTTCATCTGGAAGAGCTGCTCCTGGCCAGCAGGGATGGTGCCGCTGGGGGGCTCGACAGAGAACAGCGGGGTGGCACAGCTCCTGCTCGGGGGTGGGCTCAGGGAGGACGAGGTGAACGGGAGCTTCACA
Source organism: Penelope pileata (assembly GCA_013396635.1). Classification (NCBI taxonomy): domain Eukaryota; kingdom Metazoa; phylum Chordata; class Aves; order Galliformes; family Cracidae; genus Penelope; species Penelope pileata. The sequence continues at coordinate 71,498 of WBMW01001091.1, forward strand.
GAGGCAACAGACATGGAGGAGAGGCAGTGCCCTGTGGGAAGGAAGAGGTTAGCAGGATGTCTTCTTTCAGGAAGGAAATCCACGATTCCCAAGCACCTCTGCCTCCTGCTGCAAGTGGACAGAAGGGAAGCCGGGATGCACCCAAAGCATCTCTGAGCCACGCTTGCAGCAGGAGGATTCCCAGTGGGGAACAGGGAGAGTGATCAGGTTGCTTCTGTTACTGCTCACTGAACTGTAACCCCAGAAAGTTTTAGGGATAGGTGTGAAAGCGATGTAAATACAGCGAACAGACCTAGCAGAGACCCAGAGAACTGCTTAGATCAAAACACACCGCTGAACATCGCTCTGTAGAAGACGCTGGGATGAAGGCTGCGTCTATGTCAGCAAATTAAACGAGCCCTGGACTGAAGCCAGCTGCTTCACTCCATGCTGCTAAACTCTCTCCATCTCCAGGACTGAGTTGCTGTAGGCAAATATCACGTGTGGAACAGCTTCTGGCCAGCGTTCATTCCCCAGCATCTCCAGGAACTACTGGGAGAGTTGGCCTGGGTTGGAGCGGTGTCAGCTAACAGTAGAGATCAGTGTGTTACACCAGCTGGGCAGGTTTCTGAGCACTACTTCATGGACAACCTCACCCCTTAGGGACAGCGTCGACTTCTCTAACTGCTGCCCAAGACAGCTGATGGCACAGCCCAATGCTCCAGCACAAGCATGCCCTGTGCAGGGGAGGAACCAACACCAGGACCCACAGGGAGAGCTGAGCACATCCAGGTAAAACACGCTGGCACCGCCAGCTGCCAGGCAGAGCCAGTTCCTCACCCTCCAGCCTGGCTGGGAGCAGCTCCCCAGCTTGGCCCGCTGCCCTGCCATCCCCCACGTCCGCCATCCAGGAGAACTCCAGGGCCACGTTCCCCGTGTTGGACAGCCGGAAACTGAAAAGCAAGAAGGAGGGAGAAAAAAAAAAAACAACAATGTAGGCTGACAGGGCCAAAATATTGACAAGTTTGGAAGTTAAAGAGGAAGGTGCAGACATGGTGCCTGAGAGACTCAATCCAAGGGGCTCACTGCAGCCTTGCATCTGAGATTGGCATTGTTTAGACTGTAAATTTGTCCCTGAGCAGATGAGGACAGGCAGCACACACTGAGAGCAAAACAACCATGGTTGTTCTCAGCAGAAAGGCATGGAAGAATGGAACTCTCCTGCCACCATCTCCTGCTTGGTTTTGTGTGCAGATACGTGGGCCCCAGTAGCCATCCCATGAATGATTTGTTTGAAGGAAAGAACAGCAGGTGAGGCTGAATGTAAAGCTTTAGAGGAGATCCAGGTCCAGGTGTGGGAGATCTGGAGACCCCCAGCCGAGACCTCAAGCCCAGCAGGCAGGAGCATCCCTCTCCAAGGCTGATCATGGAAATCAAAGAGGTTCAAGAGGTGCCTATGCACTGAGCAGTGCTGGTGGCACATGAGTACAAGCAGAAAGGAAAGCAGGGGCCCCTGGAGCCCATCATGGCTCTGGGAAGCAGACACCAGCTGTGCCAGCCCTGGGCAAAGGAAGCAGTCCCTGCTCCACCTCCGTCACTCACGGGAATGTCCTCGTCTGGAAGAGCAAGGTCTCCTTGAACCGAATGGTGCTCGTATCCAGCTGGAAGTCGGCATAGTCAACGACGGCGCTCAGGCGAAGCTCCACTTCACGGCTGCTCTGCTCCAGGATGGTGTGAGCTGGTTCTGGGTCTGTCTCGATCACCTCCAAAAAGGACAGGGAAGAAGCACTGAGCAGAGCCCAGCCTGAGCAGGGAGCCTCCAAGACTCCAGAATCAGCCACGTACAGGAGCTAGGAAGGACCATTTCCATTTATTTAGATAATAATGCTGCTCAAAGCAGTCACCACCATGACTGTGAACACCCCCATGGGGACTATTGGAACTGGATGGCTTTTGAAGTCCCTTCCAACCTAAGCCGTTCTGTGATTCTATGACTACGACCAGGTATCAGTCCCCATGTTCAAATCCTGTAGGATGTCTGACTTTTGTCCTGGTCCCCAACAAATCTGACAGGTTTCTAAATCAGGATTAAGCTCACAGAGGGATGGAGAACCAATGAATGAACAAACCTATAAAGCACCTCTCCTTGTCTTAGAAGAAAGTACTTTCCAAATGCTACATGTGGGACAACAGCCACACAGGCACCTTGGGAAGGGAATGAGTTCACTAGGGAAGTCTCTGGCTCTGACAGAGAAAAAAAAATGGTTTGTAGCTCTCACAATGGTTCAGAAACCAGGGAAGAACCATCATTCAAGATAAGAGCGCTCAGAATCATGGAATGGATTGGGTTGGAAGGAGCCTCAAAGACCATCTGGTTCCAACCCCCTGCCATGGACAGGGTTGCCAAGCCACACTCACCAGCACGTCATGCTAGGATCAGGTTTACAGGATTAGGCTAAGTGATAGCAGGGACTCAGCTTGGGGCAGGCACCCCAAATGGTGCTGGAAACCACAAGGAAGAGACAACAAGCTTGGTTCTCTGAGGAGCCCCTCCCGGGACTAGAAGCTGCATGGTTAGCTACATTCTTCCATTCCAAAAGGTGTGAAATAGTGAATTACTGACTATGTGACATCCTTTTCAGACTTAGTTTCACAGCTACAGTTACTAAACAATTAACAAATTGAAATGCCTAATATTAGTTGGTGCTGGACCAAGAGCTTCTGGATACAGTATTTCTCTGAACTCCTAAACGACCAGGACACACTGCTGGGGCTGCCCCATAATGGCACAGTGGCTAAAACAGTTCTCATCAAAAACCTTCCCATCTCATGTGGGCGTACCAGGTCACAGTGAATCCATCTCTCCCCTAACACGCTCCACTGGTCAAAATCACTGTGGGGTTATATTTCAAGAGGAAGGAGGCACTGCTAAGCCAGCAGAGATGGTGGTCTGCTGTTGTCAGCAGCTGTATTTATGGGTTGGTTTTTGCTGTTGTGCTGCTTACCTTCTTCTTGACAGGCCACGTGGCTGCCTGGCCACTGGTGGCATCCACCCACTTGACGGTGCGCAGGTGGTCGTCCCAGTCGGTGACCTGCTCTGGGGGCAGCTGGAAGGTGATCCTGGCCACATTACACTTCACAGGGTGCGTTTTGAAGGTGACTGCGACGTCTGATTTCAAGGTCACTGCGATGTCCTTAGCACAGCCAGCATGGAGGTGTCCCACCTAGGGAGGATGGAAGCCAAGACCAAACTGGAACCACAGGACTATCAGCAAAGGGGTTGATGATGCAAACAGAAGATGCCATCTCCTATAACAAGGAGCCTTTTAGGTGCCCCAACAAAGCTCTGTGTCCGGCAGAGCCAGTGGTTTGCATATCCTGCATGGCACAGAAAAATAGCACCAGTAGATGGAAAGGCACTGGTAGCTCCCGGGAATCTGTTTGGGCAGTGGGAAAGGCAGAGCTGCCCGAGCTCACCTTTGGGGAGAAGTGGAAGGGGGTGTCTGCCAGCCACTCGAACCGCATCGCCTCTGCCCTGCTGCGGTTGGTGAGCGTGAAGGTCACCTGGTAGGGCTTCCCGATGTGGCAGTCCCCAAACTGGATGTGATCCACTCTGGCAGCTGTTAAGAAGGAGAGCAAGGGATGCCAGCGTGCAGCAAGGTCCATCCACCCCTTGCACATGCATGTCCAATTCCTTTCCCTGCTCCAATTGCATCTCTGGGAGATGCAATTCCCCAAGGCTACACTACACCACACTAGCCCAGGCTGAGTAGAAATGTGTATTTTCCTATTCCTTGCCCCGTCTTGGCAGCCTGTCCTCTCTCACCTTCGATTACATCCTCCTCCAAATTGCCCTCAGTGTTCTCAGTGCTGTCTGCCACGAGTCCATGGATGTTATCCAGCGTGAAATCATCCTGGTAGCCCTCGCCCACCAGCTGGATGTTGGTCTCCTCGTAGGGGTTGTCCACCACGGACAGGTGGATCTTCCCTTCCACGCGCTGGGGCAGGCTGGGTTTGAAGAGCACGTCAAACTCTGCTGATTCCCCCTGGTGCAGGACCAGGGAAGCAGTGTGGGGCTTCCTCCCTGCAGCAATGGAAGTCAGAGGCAGTGAAGGAGCTGTTCAGAGGAAATACTTCCATGGGATATAAGAGGAATAAGAAGTTGAAACCCAGTGGTCTGTAGCACAGGTTCTCCCATCAACGGCTCTACATGTTCCTCTTATGTTCACAGGACTATGATGACAGCATGCATATCCTTAAGTGTCCTAGCTTCTGCTTAACACCTGGCCCTCAGCCTTCCTCCAGGCAGCTCTTGCCATGCCTGAGCTGAGTCACAGTGTTTTTGGCTTCTGTTGGCTGGCTGTGGGATCGAGGGCTGCCTTCGGTCAGGCTGGGAGCTCCCCACAAAGACCTCATGTGGTCCATTCAGGTGCTGATAGCTCCCCAGAGCTTGCTCACAACTCAACCCATCATATCCAAAAGAGCAGAAAAACTTCCTATGGCTTGCTAGGAAGAAATCCTGGAGCAGCACAATTTGTGGTGCAAAGAGACCACAGGAAAAGGCAGGGATACAGGGAGCCCCAGGAGAGAAACTGGGCCTAATACCCAGCAGCAGCTTGGTGATGCCCACACTTCATGGTTAATGCATTTACCTTCTCCAGCAGAACCCTCCTTTGTATCTGCAGCCTGGTAGATGCAGTGCGTGGTGGGCCTGGCTCTCAGGAAGAAAACTCCTGCTTCGTCCAGCAGATCTATCAGCAGCTGAGAGAAGGGAACACAGCACAACCGCACCGGTGAGGGCACAGGTTGGCCCATGGACTAACGCTGCTCTGCTCCAAACACAACTCTTAGCATGAAGTTAAAGTAAAATCAAACGGAAGAAGTGTTTACAGGTGATGGAACGTAATTAAAATATAACTAAACAGGACAAAGTATTAAAAAATAATGAGCAGAATGGAATTAAACTACGACCCACTTTTGATTAATACGCAGTAAGATGTGATTAAATAGAATACAATGTAAGTAGGACATCACACATTTCCAAGTGTGGGGAGGGAAGTGGGAAGGGGACACAGTGTAGCAGCACCTCTGTGCCATGCTTTCTGGGGCCTCTCCTCCATGGGACGAGGACTTGTTCCCAGAGCACGCCCCACGCAGCTCCTCACCTGGGCAGGGAGGATGCCATCGTTCTGAAGGAGCAGAGGGAGCTTTTCGGAATCACCAAGCAGCAGCTTCTTGAAGAGGAGCAGAGGGTTCCCTCTCTTATTGTGAAGGGCTGGGCGCAGGACCGTCACCCGCGGCAGGCTCCCGTCTCCACTGATACCAAACACCAGGCTTTGGGCTTTAATTGCCCCTGGGCTGCAGGAGGGACAGAAGAGAAATCACTGTTGGCTGGTGCTGCCTCATTTTCCACTTGCCAAGCAGTGAAGCGGTGCCACCCACCACGTTCCCCTGGCTGGTGCAGCCACACACTCCTCACCCCAACACCCAGCCCCCTCGTTCCCCTCCTCCCACGTCCCAAGCACAGGCTTCAGGACAGAGCAGCTCAGCTCCAGCTGCTCCTCTGTCTGCAGCATCTCAGTGTACCTGGGGTTAATCACGTGTGGTCAACTCATTTTAACAGCAGGAGGAAATAATGTATGCTAACTCTCTAGCATAGAAACCACCTCATCCAACTCTTTGCCTTGTGCACATTCTCAGATTTTTCTGATTTACTGACTTCTAGTTGGCTACCTAACATTAAGCAGTCTTCACAGTTACTAATATAGGCAAAACCATGACTATTGTCAGCTCTGTCTTGTGGTTTCTGCTTCCTGCATCATCTCACACATCTTCTAGCAAGGGCTTCTACGAGAGCTGGGGCTGACAGCTCTGCACCCAGAGGAGAGGCAGCAGTCACAGAGGTCCCCCCCATCTCACAGGGTGTTACCTTCCGTGGGTATCAAGGGAAGCCTCGAACATGCACTGGTAGCTCTGCATCGTTTGCGGAGTGAAGGTGACCGTAGCAAAGGCGTGGGAGCGGCTGGGCACGCACATCCGAGCGGGATCCACCTCGAAAACCTCGCTGCCACGGCTGCTGTGCTGGAGGGACGCACACAGAGGGCTGTTAGGACAGAATGCCCTCCCACGTGGTGCAGCCTGACTCACATGGGCACCAGGGAGCAGGGGACAGGGCACTGCCAATGCAGGAGGTGACTCCAAAGCAGTGCTGGCCTTGGACAGGGGCTGCCAGAAAGCCCAGGGGAGAAAAAGCTTATGTTAGAAGTGGGGACTGCATGGCAAACCCTGCAAATCATCTGGAATTGACTTTTAAAGAGATGGAAAGATCAGGGAGCCAGATGAAACGGCCTCCATCGAGCCCAGGTGCATCAGCCTAGTAGCAAAGCCCCCTCAGCATGCTTCCAAGAGAGATCCAGGTCTTCCTCCACAGGCACAGAGGAACGAGCCAAAACCTTGAGCCAATGTCAGCCCATGGGACTGCTGCTCTCCCCTGGAGCTTTGTGTGCACGGAGCTGGACTAGACCAGGCAAGCTGGATCTGGAGAGCAAGGCAGGCTCCCACCTTAGAAGAACAGCAACCACCTTGCCCCCTTCTTCTTACCTTACTGGGCATGGGTTTGATGGAGAGGACCACGTCGCAGGGCACCTTGCCCACGTTGCGGATCTTGAAGCGGGCCGCGGCCCGGCGCCCAACCAGAACGTTGGTGAAGATGAACTTGTTCTCATCTGTGATGAACACGCCCTTGTCCTGCATGGTCTGCAGGAGCTGGCAGAGGTTGGTGTTGCTGCAGATGCGATGCTCCTCGAAGATGGACGCGATGTCGTCAAACACAAACGCTGTGGGAGGACAGGAGGGAGGGCTGAGGAGCCTTCCTGCTGAGGTTGTCTGCACCCTGTTGGCCTCATGGAAGGCTGCAAGACTGAGCCTGGGAGCCAGGCACCCTCAGCATTAAAGAGCATCACTTTCTGCTTGCCCATCCATGTATCCCTCCCAGCCTCTCTCTACTGATGGACTCAAAAATGATTGGAACCTCTGAACACTTCAAGATGGGACTCAAAGCCCAGGGTGCCCCTCGGTCCCAGCAGTAAGTCTGGGTGCTCAGCAGCAGCAGCTCTGGCTACAGGAACCTGTGGGTGGTGCGTACCTGGGACGCAGGACTCGGCCAGCAGGGTGTAGGGGATGCCAAGGGGATGATCTGTGGGGTCTCTGTCGCTGATATCGATTGATAAGTGCTCCTCGCACGTCCCCACTGCCTCTGCCTCGCATTCCACCGTGATGATCTGCTGGCCCCCAGGGCAGATGGAGCCAAAGCCAGGGTACACCGTGAACATGCCGAGGGTGAAGCGAGCCTGCAGGAAGAGCCCGGGATGAGGCTGATGGCTCACAGCCGTGCCTTGAGTGTCCTCAGCAAGGAGCCACCCCTTGGCCTCCAGTCCCAGGGCACGGAGGGGTGAGCCGTGGCCTAGGCATGGCCCCAGGACATGAACAAGCCAGGGGGATGTGCAGGCAAAGTGGTGATGAGTTGACGCTTGGACTAGAGGATCTTAGTGGTCTTATCCAACCTGAATGATTCTATGATTCTAAGTGACACAGAGAAAAGTTTGAGCGTAAAGGGGGAAGGTGGTAGCTGGGATCCTTCAACCTCCAAGCATAAAACAGGAGAGCAGAAATAAAGGTGAGATACAAAGCGAGGGGAGAGGGGGCCTAATGGGAGGGGAGGGCAGGGAGAGCCCTGTGTGGCTACAGGTGTGAGCAGGGAGGTGATGGACTGCAGCTGCCCACACACACAGACCATGTCCCATCCCACGGCCACCCACCTGCATGAGGGGGTTGGTGTCCTTCTGCAGAGATGACCTGTTCTGCTTCCCAGAGTTGTTGTCATTCTCGTGGGAGTTGTTGGGCTTCCCATTATTGATGCTGAGGGGAGAAAGCAGAAGATCCATCGTGCTGAGCTCCCTGCCACCCTCTGAGGCCAGATGCTGACCTTCCTCCCCATGGAGGAAAGCCTCCCTGTTCCTGATGGATCCAGAAGGGCTGCCCGGCGGTGGCCACGGCGAGCTCAGCTCTACCACCAGCTCTGTCCTACACGAGGCAAGTGAGGCATTTCTGGGTCCCCTTTCTCACAAGCCAGTGATGCCAATGGACAAGACCCCAAGCACCCAGTGGCTGGCCGCACACCAGCCAAGCTCTCTGCTTCACCCACCCCCACCCACCTTTTCCTTGCCGACGCAGCCGCATCCTGCGCCGCTCTGTAGATGAGGAACTTGAAGTCGATGCCGCCTCTGTTCTCCAGTGTGAAGGTGCAGGTTTTCTTGGTGCCGTTCACCATGGCCCCGAAGCTGATGAGCGAGGTGGGGGTGATGCAGTACTTGCTGAACAGGGCCTTGGCGGACACCCTCACTGGGATGACAGCAATGGTCTCCCCTCCTTCGCAGAGGCTGGGCTCAATCACCTGCAGCCAGAGGAGAGTTTGGTAACACAGCGAGGAGACCCTCTGTCCCCAAGTGCCACCCCATGCCACCTTCAGCCTACCAGCACTATTTAAACCCAGCTGCCCCAATGACTCCTGCAGAGCCAGATTTTCAGCTCTGCTCAGGAAGCATCGCCAACAGCTTCTAAAGACCGTCTTGTACACATCTAAGAGAGGATTCCCCAGCCAAACCCTTCCTACAGGAAGATGCACGTCCTGCTAACACCCAGCTCGGGCAGCTCACCTGGCACTTCAGGATGGGTTTGTCATCGATGCTGATTTCTGCCTTGGGGTGGAAGACCAGGTGGACCTGCACGGGGCGCTCGGAGGCAGACAGCACCCCTCTCTGCGGCTGGATGGCAAAGTGGGATGCCAGGTCCGGGATGTCACTATCTTCTATTGTGAAACTGGGGACAAAGGGAAGGGACAAAGACCTCTGTGGTTAAAGGTACTGGGTGGCAGCAGCACAGCCAGGACCTTGCATAGGACATTAAAAAAAAGGGGGTGGGGGAGAGAAGAGTTCACTTCTGCTTGGGGAAACCCCAGAGTTTGACACAGACTGGAGAGTGCCATAACCTCGCTTCAACACTGATTTTTGCATTCCCTCCTTTAAAGAGATTCATGAAGACAAAGAGCAGACCCTCAAAGTAAGGGAAGCAATGTCAGCAGTGGGGGAGCTTAAATTTCAGGGTCTCTCCTTCTGGTTCCTGCTGAGCCATGAAGAACCGTTGGTGGCTGGATTCTCTGCTAAAATATTTGAGGTAAGAGAGCCCAGATTCTGTATTTTCCCAGACTGTGAAGAAAGCAGCATGGGCAAAGGTCCCAGCCATGGGCAGACCGGGATGCAGGGCTGGGCAGAGGGTGGCACCGTGCAAGGACAGACGTGGACGGACGGAGCAGTCACCCACCTGTATGCAATCTCGTACTTCCCTTTGTTCTTCAGGATCAGCACTTGCCTTACATCATCCTGCACCTTGAGGACTCCAAAATCCACGTTGCCTTCTGTACCTGCAGAAATGCCACATCAGGCAAGAGATGGTCAATATCTGAGAGTTGCTGTAGGCTACCCCAAGGGACAAGATGCATATTTGAAGTTCTCAAGTGGCACAAAATCCTCTGCATGCTTCCCAGCCTAGGATTTTTCTCTAGCTGCTCTGCTGCCCTTTCTCTTACTTGGAGAATATCTGCAGGGCTTAGCAGACAAGGAGCTCAGTTTCCATCTCCTTGCTCCCAAGCACAGGTCCAACAGCTCCACGTGCTCTGCTGTGCCTTCAGGAGCTGCCAACTGCTTTTTCACATTGCTGTCATTTCAACAAACCCAAATCAATCTGCATGTGAAGTGACACACTCACAGCTGGGACACAAGAGGCTGAAGGCTCTCTCTGCCCTGACAGTGCTTCACGCCACGCAGCTGGAAGGACACGTGCTTTATGGCCATGCTTGTGTGCCATCCCATCCCATCCCATCCCATCCCATCCAATCCCATCCCATCCCATCCCATCCCATCCCATCCCACCCCATCCCAAATGTTTTGGCTAAGGCAATGCCATGCATCTGGACTGCTTTGTTTTGGGGCATCCACTGACCTTTTGAAATGGTGATGCTCAGAGCAACATCATAGGCCTCTGCGTGGATTTGGATATTTTCTATCTGAACAATCCCCAGGACATTTTCTGCATCCGAAACCTGAGGCAGCAAAAAACAAACACTGCTTGGACAATTCCCTTAAATTCTGTTGGTAGATGACAAGAGTCTTCATCTCTGCTGGCTGCTTCCACCCTGCTTGGTGGGCTGCCAGCCTCTTAGCTCACCCAGCATCCTGAACAAAATGCAGCCCCTAAGTCATGGAGAACTAAATCCCAGGGTGAGAGTTTGCTGCCCTATGTTAAGTTGGACTCCAGAGGCCATGTAGGGGTACAGCAGCTGACCTCGGACGCGGGCACTCAGGGATGCACTAAGAGCCTTGGTCACCTTGCCCAGGACAGCAGCATCCCCTCACCTCCAGTCGGATGGTCTTCTTAACGCTGAGAGCCTTCGTGGCCTTGAAATGCAGATAGATGCCCAGTTCTGCGCAGGGCCCCACGATGCCTTCGTGCTGTGACATGGAGAAGTCCTCGCCAAGGTTCTCCAGCCCGCTGAACCTCCAGGCTGCGGGCAGCGGGGTGGGGTTGCGCAGCACCAGCTGCTTGCTGTCCCTCCTGCAGAGACACAGAGATGCTCAGCACTGGTGGCTCAGCAGGCATCCCAGCCTTGCACCTTGGAGCAGCCCCATCCACAGCATGGAACCATGATTAAATAGTTTCTCTCTGCCATAAGCCTGAGAGGTGAGGTCCAGGGGGAGAGCACGGTGGTAGGAACGTGGCCAGCAGAGGTAAGGAGGAGCTACGGGATGCTGTTGTTGGTCTGCTGGTTCAGCTCCAGCTCTCCACTTTCCACACTGTGACACCGAAGTGGCATGGGGTGGCTCAGAGCAGCCACAGCACGTGGAAGAAGGACTTCTCCAGCCTGTTGACCTGGAGCACTGGAGCCTGCATAGCTCTGCTGTGCAGCAGGAAGCATTGCCCAGCACTGAGCTCGTGGCCACCACGGGATATCCAGCGAGGGATGGTGAGCAAGAGGCTGGGAACTGCTGGGGGAAGAGGGACGTGGCTCCAGCCTCCAACCCAAAAAAGCTAAAGGGGACCTGGCTGAGCGCTCCTGCTGCCAGCAGAGCAGTTGGTGGCTGACCTGTGCAGCAGCATCTTGTCGAAGTGCAGCTGCTTGGGGCTGACCCCCAGCTCCACCCGCACCCCCTGGCAGCACAGGCGGAACACCACCGGCTCCGGGTTCTCCTTGATGCAGCACACGAGGTTGTCTTCCATGAGGCCGGCCGAAGTGGGGTATGCCCAAATGCTCAGCTCCTAGCCCCGTGCCCCAAAAAGAAACAGAGGAGAGGTTTGGTGAGCAGGAGGAGCAGCCCGGGGGTGCTGCCCCCACAGCCTGCCCGCCCCCTACCTGCTTCTCGTTGGGTTTCAGCGTCATGCTGGGAGGGTCTAACATGAACGTCTCCGCTTTGAGGTCCTGCTCGAAGAAGAAGTTCACCTCTGCTTCCAAGGGGGTGATGTTGAGGATGGTTAACTTCTCGCAGTTGCTGGGATAGGGCTGTGCCTTGTACCTGTCCACAACAGGGAGAGGGCTGCAGCAGAGGTGCTGGGGCTGTTGCCTTTATCCCCCATCGAGGGGACTGTTGCCTTTGTCACCCATGGAGGTGACAAGCACTGCACTCCGGCAGCAGGAGCCTGCTCCCACCAGCCCAAGAGCGTGGCAGTGTACACACCACTTACAGGAGCATTTTGCAAAATGAAAATTCAAGGGTTTCTGCAAAAACAAAAGCAGGTCAGGCACATGGGTCCTGCCTGCTCCTGTGGTCCTTCCCTGCAGGGTGCAAAGAAAGGCTTTCGCAAAGGGGTTTTAAAAATTAGTCCAGCTTTTCTCATCCAGCAAAGCCACGAGACTGTGTTGCGTTTGCTCAGAGTCTCAGGAAGGAAAAAGAAAGGATGAATTTCCAAGAGGAATGCTAAATTTAACAAATGTCCCTTCCCTAAGGCGTGGAAGAATTTGGAGTGAAGCAGTTAAAAAGGAAACAGAAACCCGAGCGCATTCATTCATCAGGCTGGCTAAAGGTTCCCTTTTCTTTTTAAAGGGTTTTCATTTCATTTCCCTGGGTTGTAACACACCACTAGATCTCCAGGGCTCCCATGAAGACAGGGACTTCATTTCCAACATGAAAGAAAGAGCAAAATTAAAAATAGAAATGTGCCAGCAGCTGCAATGACAACCTTCTAAGGCAGACCTTATCCAGCAGGAAGGTTCATAAATCCCATTTTTCTTCCTCTGCAGGTCACACACACACACTTTGGCAGGCCAAATCAGAACGTCTGGCTAATGTAACAGATTCATCAATGTTTTATGCCACCATCAGCATGGTCAGCTAGCCCATACAGCTCAGAGCACTTTAAAAAGCACTGTTAACTTCATGTTCCTAAGTTGTGAAGCTGGGATGTGGAGGGAGGACACAAGCTGCCCAAAGTCACCTTGGGCCATCGGGACAGCATGGCTGCAGAGCTGCCCACACAGGGCCTGGTGACCCCCCCTCCCTAGGAGCAGGCATGGCACCAGCTGCCTGCCCAGCAGCACGTACCAGTCCCTGGACTTCCCGCAGAGCAGCGGCCCGAAGTGGAACACACCCGTGCTCATGACAAACTGCTTGAAGATGATGTCCTTGTCGGCCTTGCTTTTCCTCCGGCGAGGAAACACCAGCCTGGGAGGGAGAAAGCAGGAGGAGGAGGAGCCATGAGATGCTCCAACCTGGCCAGAAAGCCATAACCCTCAGCAGCAGCTGAAGTTCTGAGCTCCAAGAACAGGATGAGACGCTTGGGTGCTCAGGTAGCACATGCTGGACCCACCCATGGGGCTGGGCAGCCCCAAAGGAGTCGTAAGGTGGTCACTGGGGCACAGTGGGCAGCCCCAGCTCCACGGCCAGGGGGAGGCAGAGCAGGAGGCTTTGGCGGAGCGGCCTTACCTTGGGTCCTGGCTGATGGTGGGGTACATGCAGGTGCCCCTGCAGTGCAGCTGGTACTGTCGCTTTGCCCCCAGGACCTCAAAATTCATCGTCTGGTCAAACTGGCCTGGCACCGTGGAGCTGAAGTGGACCTTCAGCTCAACCTGGCCATTGGCAGGCACGATCCACCGGTAGCTGCTCAGCCTGGGGGTTACAGAGGATGCTTCAGATGCTGGTAACAAGCCAAGGAGACGAGGAGGAGGGCTGGGGACTCCCCACCCCATGTCCTACGGGACTGGCCACCCACTGGCGAGATGGCTGTAGGGACCATCTCCTCACCTGATGGGTTTCTCCTGGGGGGAGGCCACGTCCACATAGCTTTGCTCCACGTCAGGGGGACGTGTTGATGTCCCTGTGCCCGGAGTTGGGAGATTCTTCTTGTTCCGGGCAGAGGTGCGCTTGTCCTTCTTCATCTTTCCTTTGGTGGGGGTGAGTTGCTCCTCCAGCACCTGAGCAGTGGATGAAGAAGAAGAGGGAGAAAAGCTGAGACCTGCCCCAGGACATCTCCATCCTGGAAAGCAAGCTGCAGGTTTGCTGACAAACGTGCAAAAGAATAAATAAATAACCAGCATCTACTGGCTCCACATCTGCCCAGCACCTTGCTCTTCACTGTGAAACCTCTCCACACCCCATGTGCAGCAGTGGGGCTTCGTGTTCATTATTCTGAGTGTTATTTCAATGTTTCTTCCCTATTTTTTCTTCTTCTGATCAATCCCCACCTTCTGCCAGCTGACACTGAGAAGCTGAACAGAACCATCATGGTTTCAAATAAGGAAACTGAGGGGTTTTAGGGATGTTCTTCTTGACTTAGAGAACTGCCCCACGTCTTGAGCAGAGCTGCAGTTTCTGGACAGTGACAACAGAGGTGTGGGATGGGCGTCACCCATCTCATGTTTCTGTAACACTGCAGTAATTGTCACAGGGTCACAGGAGCCACCCACCAGCTGGCCACACTCGTGGGGACTTCTGGCTGCACCAAGGCCTCCATCCTTCACCACAATGGGGTTTGTCTGGTTGAATCAGGCCAGAGATGCTGCTGTGGGTTCCTGTGGACATGGGGCCCATCACCTCTTTGCTGCCCTTCTCCAGTGGTCCTTTTCCATCCCCCCACCCCACCCAGCCTGGCCCTCAGCCCTGGCACCTTCAGGGCAGGGGTGGGAGCCTCCACAAGACTTTCTGGTTCCTTCTTTTCTTCTTCTGCCACCGCACCTTCTGGCACAACAAAGACAAAGTGCTTGAGGGCTTCTCCTGCTGGGGCCACCCGCTTCTCCGGGTAGCGGATCACGGAGTAAAATGCAGTAGGAGGGATGGGAGGCCCCGAGGGACCCAGTCCCAGCTCATCCAGGATCTAAAAGATCAGAGAAAACCTTGTTAGTTCTCAGTCACCTGCACCCTCACGCTCTTTCCTTACAGACACTGAATGTTGGCAATGTTCTTGTACAGAGCACTGTGCTTTTTTTATACCCAGTGAGGCAGACAGGCTCCAGAGCAGTGCCAGCACCTACCAATGGGACCTAGAGAGGAATACCTTCCCTGAGGAACACAGCTGAAGGAAACAATGACCGCAGGCTGCCCTGCTCTGGGACCATTTTTAAGGATTTCTAGACTAGGAAACTCTCTGAACAGACAAGATGCTTGAACAGAGCATGCTCCCTCTTTACACCCATATGAGGGACACAGAGGACCTGCCCAGCCCCACAGCTGCTGGGGAGCTGTGGTGGAACAACACCACGGCCTGGGACAAGGCTCTGTGCCATCATCACCTGGTGGGGCACAAAGCACCAGGGCCCAGACCACGGCAGCTTCAGCATTTGAGCCCCACGGAGCTTCACCTGCTCTGCTGAGGGCAGCTTGCTGCTCTCCAGGACCTTCCCAACAGCCTCCTCCACGCTCAGCTCCTGGATGTCCAAGCACGGCACCCCGATGTCCTGGCCTTTGGCTGACCCTTCGGCACCTTCCCCTTCCTGCCCAGATAATCTGGCTTCCTCGAGAGCCTTCAGTTTCTCCAGGCGCTCCTTCTCCAGGCGCTCCTTCTCCCTGTCCTTCCTGCTCCTGCGGCTGGACACCGGCCCGCTCTGCTCCTCTCCCTGCTGCCGCATCTCCTCTGGGCCCCACGGGGACTGCAGCACGCCCTGAGCCCTGTCCCAGCTGGACAAGATGTGCACGATGTCTTTCTGCGACACCTCGTAGATCTTAAACCTCATGGCCAACATCTTCTCGGCGTCACTCAGGGGCTTCTCCTTGGCTTCCTCCTGTTCTGTGGTGCTGGGTTGCACGGTCACCGCTGGGCTGGGGTCTGCCAGGTGGGCCTTGCTCCGCTTTTTCTTATCGTCCTTCTCACCTGCAGAGAAGTCTGTGTGCTCCCTCGCAGACCCCTTCTTCTCTGCTCCTTCGCTGACGTCTGAGCGGTTGCCGGTGGACATGTTGGTGTTGCTGGCGGACGTGGTGGCATTCTGGGCAGGAAAGGGGAAAAGAAGTGAAATCAAAGCACCGAGTAAAATGCTGTGGGATGGTGGTGGCCATTGCAACAGCACCCCAAACCTTGGGTGGGACTGGGCTGGACACTGTACAAAACTTAGACCACAGCTGGTTACCAGTTCAGCTGGGATCGTTCCTGGTGTGCTGGCATCCCCATGGCTCGCTGACCTGAGGGAGGTCTGCTAGCTAAGGAATATGTTGTTCTGGGAAGCTGCAGCTCAAAGCCAGCGTGGTCCTAGCAGAGCAGCTCTGCCACAGCCCCACAGGAGAGCTTCTCTGGTGAAGGAGTGAACACCGGTGTGCACTGATGCTCCCAGCACAGCTCCACGTGTTTGCCATGACAGGCACCCATCCCTGGGCACAGCAGCACCGGTGCCCACTGGCACAACTCAGCAGGAAGGTCCCCGGTGCTTCCTCATCTCTGTGAACACAGCCACCCACCTGTTTGCCTCCATGCTGGCTTTTCTTCCCCCCAGCATTGTCTTTCTCTTTTCCAGGCTCTTTCTTCCCCCGCTTAGACTTCTTCTTCAGCTCTTCCTCCTCCTTCAAGCGCTCCAGTTCCTGCCTGCGCTTTTCCTCCAGCTCTCGTGCCAGCTTCTCCATTTTCCTTCAGCAAGCAAGCAGAAAGCATCCCTGAGAGCCACCATGGGAAACCAGGGCTCACTGCAACCCCAGCTGGTCCTGTACCTCATTCATTGACCCCGAGACTGAACCATTAGACCACATCCAGGGATTTCCCACAACCTGGGAGACTGAGAACATCCGAATTGAGGAAAGGTCAGGAGGGACCTCCAGGGTCAGCCACATCTGGACCTGCTGGGGGTCAGCCTCTGTTCCCAGGTTAACAGTGATGGGATGAAAGGTGATGGCCTCACATAGTGCCAGGGGAGGGTCAGGGTGGGTATTAGGAACAATTTCTTTGAAAGAGCGGCCAGGCACTGGCACTAGTCCTTTCCTCCTGGGGAAACAAGCTTCAGCCTCCATGAACAAAGTGCTGAGACCTGTTGACTCGTGATGGGAAGCACTGCGAGATTGGTACTGCAAGGACTTCACCTGTGGTGGGACTGGTGTGGAAACCAAGGCAGCCCAGCTGCTCCTCGCTGTGATCCCTCTCGTTTGGTGAGGGCAATGGAGAATCAACACAATTAACTCAGAGAGACTTGCAAGTCAGTGGCATGGCAAGCTCAGCTGCCCGCAGCCAGCACCTAGGCTGGAGGGCTGTACAGAGGAAGATGTCCTCATCGCACTGGAGGAAGCTCCTTCCTCCTTTGGGATCAGTGAGGTGGAACTGGCCCTTGCTGGTAGCACTTTTGGCCCTTCTGAAACCCCTCTGAGCCCAGCCAAGCACACAGCAGCCTGCCTGACCCAGCACCGGGAGGGGAAGAGGGCAGCAGGTGGGTGCTCAGGGATGGGATGGGAACAGGGAAGCCCTTCAGGGACGCTATACAGGAGAGCTGCCCATGGAAGGCATACAGACCTCTTCCTCTCACGCTGGGCTTGACGTATATAGTCATCAAACTGAGCTTTCTGCTCCTCAGTGAGGGCATCATACTCTTCCTCATCCATCTCCTGGAGGCGTTCTTTCTCCCTCTTGGCAGCTTCTTCCTGCTCCCGTTCTTCCGTGCACATGGGAGGAGAAACCATCAGCAGACGTGAGCAGAGCCTGGTGCTGGGGTGAGCACACCACCCTGCCCAGAGCCCCCAGCATGCTGCCCACAGACTGCAGAGCCCCGATCCCTGCTGTGGTCAGATAATCCCCCAAAGTGCTGCTGCTCTACAAGACCCATGCCCCAGCGTGGTGGTTGGATGCTATGCCATGACAGCTTGCACTTGTGCCCGAGCTTTAAAGCTAGAGACTGTAAGGTAAGGGTTTTGCACGCTGTGAAGCTGGATTTTAAGCAACCATGAGCTGAGTGCTGGCTGCACTGAGGCAGAAGGTGGAAGGGTTAAAAAAACATTTATCTCAAGTTCTGCTGGTAACGTCCAGATGGACACATGGGCAAGGCTTGAGAGAACATTTGATTGGTATGGAGATGATTCTCACCCTCCTGCTCTCTTGCAGCCGTCTCCTTGGCTTTCAGAGTGGCATAATCCCGGAACAGGTTCACAAAGTAGATGTGAGGCCGGTTGCTGACAGCTCGGAGCAGGCAGAGGAGAGCAGATGCCATGCTGCGTGCAAAGAGGGTCTCCAGGCCATCGAACACCACTCCCTGGTAGCAGTCACTCAGCTGGGAATAAAGCCAAAAGGGAAGAGAGTCAGCAACAGCATGCACTAGGCTCAGCTCAGCAATAAAACCCAGTGTCAAAGGGCACAGGCCATCTTGTTGGCCATCAGCTTGGAGCTGGTTCTCCAAATCCATCACTCCGCCAACTGACGGCATCTGTATCTTCACCAAGGGTCCTTGCTGGCAGTCCAGCACTCCCTCCAACTGCTCCCTGAAGCCTCTTTGTGCCTCTCTGCCCCAGGAACGGGATCACTTGCCCCCACCCTCCTGACCCTGAAGGCAGTGGAGGAGATGTGCCGTACCTGCAGCCTCTCGGAGAGGATGGCCCCCAGCACGTCCTCGGGCAGCACGCAGCTCATCAGCCCTGTCTCTCCCACCATGCTGTCCCTGATCCTCAGCCACTGCTGCGCAGGGACGCAGGGCAGCAGCGAGAAGTGTTGAGAGCTGGAGGAGCCCTGCAGCATTGGACACCACAAGATAAATAAAACTCTTTGGAAAAACTCCAGGCAACTCCAAATGCTTGGACTTGGTTCTCAGGTAGAACAAAGCTGCAAGGTAGAGGCTCCAGGAGACAGCCCTGGAGGGCACATCCCTCGGCCAGCAGAGCCCCAAGCTTGGAAGCTCAGCATCCTGCAAGCTTTGCCCATGCCAACCAGGGCTGCACCTCGCCAACAAACCGTTAAGACCCAGCAGAGGTTTTCTGATGGAGCACAAGGTTTGGTTCCCACCTTGAAGTATACCCAGCCTGCCCAGCACAGCCCAGTGACACTTGAAAGGTCCCATGCATCACCAGTGTGACCAGTCTTCACCTGTGAGCCTGTGTGCTCCAAGGGATGATGTTTCTGGGATGCGCGGCTGTCACCTTTCCTCTTGCCTGTCGCTGCACTCGCCCGGCTGCGGGAGCTCATGGAGTTGATCTTGTCCCCAGAGCTGGAGAGGCTGGTGCTCGGGCTGTGCCTGCCCTCAGCACTGAGCAGCAGGCTGATGGGAGCGTCCGTGCCTTGACCTGCAGAGGGGACAGAAGCTCAGCAGGGCTAGTGGTGGGTGCTGCTCGTCAAGTGCACCTTTGGTTAATGGGTTTTAAAGGCAGAGGCTTCTGATGCGCACCCTATGCCCTTCCTAACAAATGGGCAGTGCTGGTGGACAGGCTGCATGGTAGCTCCCCTGGGGATCCAGCCAAGGGTTTGCCCTCCAGGACCATCCTTTCAGCCATCCTGCATTCTCCCATGGACACTCTAATGCACAGCCTTGCCCCAGCTGCCACCACCAGTCTCCACTGGAGATCCATCTTCCATACTGGACATTCCAACCCCTCCCATCTGCTCCCAAACAGCTCCCAACTCAGTCCAAGGCTCTGCAATGCAAAGCTTCCCTCCAGAGCTGGGGTCTGCCCTCAGCCAGCCCTGCTAGGAGCACCAGCTGCCCCACAAGCCACCCTGAAAGTCGCGGGTCTCGTGTGGAGAACAGCGTAACATCCACGAGCTGCAGGACCTGATGGTGCACACAGGAAAGATCTCTGGAGAGCAGAGCCCATCCGCAGCACCTCTCTCATCTGCAGCTCCTCAAGGAGGCTGTTCTTCCCCTTCTCTCATGTTTGTGAAATCACACTCCAAGTCAGACATGGAGTGCTTAATGAGCTACTTCAGAGGGCTTTTTCCTCTTTAAAATGGGCAGCGGTTGTGCCTGATGGCCAGGAGGAGCAGGCTGAATTCAGCTTTGAGGAAATACTAAAAACCCTGAGAAATACGCAGGTGTGCTTCACCACTCTCAGGGAAAGGGACATGTGCCACACAGCCCAGAGGCAACAGGAAGCGTCCCAGTGTGAGCTCTTAAAATAAAGAGATTTCAAACAACTGGAGATGGCTTATGAGTTGGCTTTGCACTTCTACACAGTGCTCCCTAACAGAGCTCGGGGCTGACAAACTTTTGCTTTTGTGGAGGAAATAGATGTGGGTGCTTGGGACGGCTCTGGATGTGTCTCAACGTACCGGCATCCTCTGCTTCCTTCTGGCTCTGCTCTATGGCGGCCCTGATGCACAGCTCCCGTGCGCGGAGCCCGGCCGAGCTGCTCCGGTCGGAGATGGCCTCTGTCACCACCGTGTCCAGGGACAAACAGGCCGCACCGTAGCGTCTGGAGAGGGCGACTGCTGCTGATGTCTTTCCTGGAGGGAGAGGAAGGCTGTGTGGTGACACTCGCATGGGATCGCCCCTTCCTGTTGTGCCCAGGGAGTGGTGGGGTCACCGTCCCTGGAGGTGTTCAGAGCCGTGGAGATGTGGCACTGAGGGACATGGCTCATGGACATGGGGGGATGGGCTGGGGTTGGGCTTGGGGATCTGAGAGGGCTTTCCCAACCTTCATGATGTTATGATTCTATGATTCTGAATTGTGCAGCTCCTCTGAAAGGCTTGAGGAGCCCTGCTCCTAACAAGGCAATGTGGCCACAAGCCAAGGTGCTCCCATGATGCAACATGGATGAGGCCACCTGGTTTGGGGGAACGCAAGCCCAGCTGTGCAGACACAAGAGGAGCCACTGGCACCAGGCAGGGAAAGGCCCGGGGCTCTCCACACACCAGCAGATCCATGGGCCACCTCCCTTCCAACGGTCAGCCAAGCACCACGGCCCACCAGGACACCTCTCGCCCAGCTCCTCCGCTCTCTGTGTGGCACACGTACCTGTCAGGGGTGTCCCGTGGACGATGACAACGATCCCTCGGCGCTTGTGGGCCATCTGGCCTTCAGCAGAGCTATCGATGCCGAGGTGGCGGGCGATGGCTCTCTGGACAGGGCTGTCATCCAGCTCTCCTGCAGCCTCCTTGCTGCTGCTGGCACTCTGCTGATGCTCTGCTGGGTGAAACGGGTACAAAACCCAGAGCTGGAGCCGGATGGTTTAGGACTGTCACACCAGGAGGTCAGGCTGGGCTGTTAATTCACCACCACTGCATGGACAAGGAGCTCCAGCCCTGCCCCCAGGAGGTCAATGAAAGCCATCCTGGCTACCGGTGTCACACAGCAGAGCGAGCACTGCCCTGCCCAGCAGCTCTTGGGGACAAAGGTGCTCATTTGGCAGAGCTGGGGAGGGTCTCCCTGGCCTCTCACTTGTCCCTGGCCCCAGATCCTTCTCAGGATGCTAACACATTTATATGCAAGAGAGGATTCAGGTTCTACGGGAGTGAAGATGGCACGAGGCTGCAGTGAAGTGACAGAGATGACACTGAAGTCCTCCACAAAGGCTCTTTTGCCACGGTGGACAAAGAAGAGGTCAAAATGGTCAGGTTATTACCTGTTCCATGTCTTTTCTCAAGATCTTCCTCCTCTTCTCCCCATTCAGATTTAGAGTCCGCCTTGTTGGACTGGCTTTCATCAAAAATGGACAAGGGGATGAGCGAGCTATGAGACGAGATGGTTTGAACGACCCCAGCAGAGTGCTTTCCTCCTTGGTCAGAGAGAGACTGGACATCTTCTGCACTGTCTGAGGAGGAAGGACAGAGGGAGGGCAGCTGATGGTGAACATGGCTGGGCAACCTGCTCTTTGCCATTTGTTGCTTTACATGGCCACATGCGCCAAGATGGAGAATTCCCCAGGAAGGGAGATGCTCGAGGCACTCAGAAGCCTGTCCAGGCTGTCTCTGCCTTGGGGGAAGTTTGAGCTGGTGCTTTTGTTGTTAGAAAGTGAAAGTTTAAAATACTGGTGATGGTGGACCTGGTCTTACTGGCTGAAGAACCCAATCTTTGTGGGAGAGACACAAGGAGATCTGATTGTCTAGGGGTATTTCCCCCGTCCATGGCAGGCAGGGATGAGCATAGGGCTGGTGGAGGACACGTCACAGGACTTTCACCCTAGCATTTCTCCATCCAGTCCGATGCCCACCTTGGAGACATGGGTAGAGTTTATCACCATTTGCCTGGTGGGGTTGAAGGAGGCATTTTAAGCCAGCTTTTAGTTGGCTGCTTTTTGTGATGTGCAGCCATGCAGCCAAAGCAGCCCTACCACCCCAGCCGACTGCTTCCCTGTGCTTACAGGGGAACTTCTGGCATGGATTGCTCTGCATTTCACAACAGGGTGAGGTACTGTGCTTGTGTCTCCTCAAGGTGACGTGAAGCTGAGGTGGTCTCTGCTTCATGCTTGCAGGCTCAGAGACTCAGACCTTCATCCAGGGACAAGCTCACACAAACGCCTTGGTCCCTAGCTATTCCCCAGGCAATGGGCAGCTGCTAAAAGTATGGGCTTCCCATGGAAAACAAATTTGTGGAGTGCTCGGGGTAGATGGGCTGGACTCTTTTCTGTGTCCACACTCAGGACAGCCAATGCCAGAGCCTCACCGTTGTCCTGGCCTGCTGGATCCCCCGTTCCGGACTTGGCCTGCTCATCCTGCAGCCTCTTCTGGTCCTGATAGTACTCCAGCACCTCCAGGGGCAGCTTCTCACCCGGGGCACGTGGAGGCAGCAATAGGGTGTTGTTGCAATCGTATTCCTTCAGCGTCCTCAGGATCTGCATGCATGGAGAAGAGAAACCAACCAGTACATGAAGAAAAGGAGATCTCCACTACACAGCTTCCCCAGCCAGCCTAGGTCTTCTCCCTCATTCCTTCCTCCCAACAACACAGACCATCCACGTCCCTCCAAAGCCTGCCAGTTTGACCCCGAACGGCCACCAGACTTTGCCCTGGGGACCTCCTCCACCTCCCTGGCACGAGCCTGGGGAGCTGAAGTACCGTGAAGGCACGGCAGCACACATGTGGGGATCAGACCTCCTCACCTGCTCCTCGGCAAGGTACTGCTGGTCGAACTCCAGCGAGTAAAACTCAATGGGGAACTCGCATGGGTTCTTCACCACCACTGTCCCCTCTGTCCCACTGCTGTACGGCAGTATTGGCCTCAGCTCGAGCACTGGGGGGTTGAACTCCAGATGTGGCTCCAGCCCACGCCCCGAGAGCTGCAGCTGGAGGTGCTGGCTGCTCTGGTAGATGTTAATCTTCAGCTCGCCTTTGTAGGACCTCTGTCAGGAAAGAAATGCAGAAGGCTCCTACATAAAGTCTCAGGTGACAGGGCTTCAAATTCAGCCCTTGCTCCAAGGACTGTTAGGTATCTCTAAGGCGAAATGACGACACATATTTACTCATAGCAAACAGCATCATGCTGGGATGAAGCCTGGCAAGTAGGACTGGATACTCTGCTATCAGATGAACATAAAATGATCTAACAAATGACTTCCTCTAGCCATGCAGGAGTGCATTGCCCAGGAGACAGGTCCTCAGGAGTGAGCTCAGCTCCTGCAGGGCACACTGCTTCACCTCTCTGCTTAGGTTACGTTACTCAAACACAGCCCTGGCACTGCTGCATCAAGCAAACAGCAGCTGTCACATGGAGGCAGATGAACTCTCACTGGCTAGGAGCACCTCAGCTCAATGCCTGGCTCTGCTCAAAGCCATGGGTACATCAAAACTAGAAATTGAAACACACTGGAATCACTTCCAGGCACATGAGCACCCATGTCCATACTGCCACACGCTGCCAGGCTCTGAGTCATGAGGATTAGACAAAAGCTATGTTTTGGGAAGGTTCCCTGGCTTGTGCTGGCTGCCAAACTGCCTGGGTCAGATGACAGGGACTGTTGGCAGCACAGCAGGGCAGATCTCTGCGCTGCTGTGCTCAAGAATGTGTCTGATCACTGCTTAGTCTGACACCTCCAGTTCCCCACTGACATCTCAAAGAAGAGGGTGCTGTAGGGGAAACTGAGGCACAGGGGGCTTGCAGAAAGCTGCATGTGGCGGCAACGATGGTGGTGGAGGCTGACTTCATCTCCTGCTCCCTGCACTGGGCTCTCATTATGGCACTGCCCACCACTGCCCACCTCACCTGTTCAGTGGGTGAAAACCTGACCCGCAAGTGGCATCGCTGCCCTGGAGCGAGGTCCCCAGCCAAGGGCAGCACCTCAAAGGCGCAGGGCTTGGCCTTGAGCTCCTGCAGCAGCTTCTGTCGCACGTTCGCTGGCAAAAATTTGTCCACCTGGGCACAGAAACCAACCCATGAGGCCTCCTTGGTCTGCAAGGACAGACCCTTCATTCCTGTAGGGCTCAGACACAGTGCTGAGGATGGGGAGGCACTGTCCCCAGAGCAGAAAGAATGGGTGCAGGTGGCAGACAAGTGGAGCACCAACTAGCAAACAGGTCCAGGTGAACCAGCCTTGCTCTGTACCCTCCAAAGCCTCTTCATGTGCTCAGGCAGTGATAGGGGCAGAAAAAGCAAGAGAGGCCAAGGAAACCCAATCAAAGAAGAGAGGTCAAGGAAACCCAACTGGGAAGCTACGTGTTACGTGTTCTCCTTGCTTTACCTTCTTCACAGGCTCCTTCACAGTGATGAACCATTTACAGGGGACCTGGAACTGATTGTAGAGCTGGATGGTTTCCTCCTGACACTGCCCACACTGCACACTGGAGAACTCCAGGCTGTCCCTGGAGACGCAGAGCAACGGCGCAGTTACGGTGGCACAAAGGGAGAGGTGAAACGTGGGGCCTCCAGCGACCTGATGAAGAGCAGAGCGTCCAGCTCAGAGCCCAGGTGAGTCCTGCTGCCATGCACTGCCTGACACGGGTGGCAAATGGTGACAAGAGGCACAGGAGGGTGAGGGAGTGGTGGTACCTTGATGGGCAGCAGCACGTTGGCTGCTCCCAGGGGCACGTTGGCACTCAGCGGGTCGAAGCGCACCTCGAACGTCTCGGTCTCGCAGTACGGCAGGTTTGTCACACGGGGTAGCTCCATGGCAAAACCTGCATGGATGGAAATAAAGCAGCTGAGACGTGTGAGCAACATGAAATGTGTCATCAGCACACTAAGGGCATACAGGTCCTTTGCAGCTCCAGAGAAGCTTTGTCACCACACAGGAGAAAGGGTTTTCACAGCCAGAATTCAAGGTCTGCATGGTTAGAAGGAAACACATCAGCTGAGGAGCACCAGGAATCCTCCAGCAGGCGCCCAGGGAAGGGCACACAGATCTCTCCAAAAAGGATCCCCAGCTAAGGCTCCCTCATGTAGTGGAGGGACAACAACTTGGAGGAGGCACCTGACCATCTCAACACGGTGACTCATGGTTTGGTGGAACTACAGCCTTACCTCAAGGCCTGTTTGGGAAGCCTACTTTGATACAAAAGAGCTTTGATACAAAGCTCTTTGATACAAAGAGCTTTTTGCAAGCTCTTTCCTCAGTAAAGGATGAACAGGAGTGTTATGAATGACACTATGAACTGTAAAGCAAAACATTCCTCAACCACAAAGGGCCCTTCTGTTTGCAACACAAGCCCACAGAGTGCACAAAACCTCCTGGTAGCCAAGAGCAGGAGATGCTGAGAGGTGCCCCAGGTGATTGGGCCACCTCAGCCCTGCAGCCAAGGGTTAGAGCAGCCACAGGCAGGCCAGGACTCCGCCCAGAAGAACTCAGGCTCTAAAGCACCAGGCATAGGGTCTGAGGAGGAACAAGCCGTACAAAAAAGCACTCGAAACCCTCCATGTATTCACACACCATCATAGATGGCTCCTTCAGGCCCACGTGAAGCACCTCCATCCCTGTTACCTGTGTCACGCAGGACCCGTCCGTCTGCGTGGAAGGACACGGGCAGCTGCCCAGTGTTGGTGACCTTCACAATGTGTGTGTGGATGTTACCAAGAATGACATAGCCAAAGTCCAGGACGTACTCAGGCAGCTGTGCTCTGAAAGCAGGAAGAAGGAGAGTCCTTAAACCATCTGTCAGCTAGCAACAAGACCTTAATTAAAAGCAGATTCCTTTTAAATGGCGCAAGAGTGCACGGGTACTGGAGTCCATGGGCACCAGCTGCTCTGCTGTGAAGGCTGCTGTAGGTATGTCCACTGGACCTCGGTGGAGCTGCTGAGCCTAGGGTACAGCCCAAGCCTGAAACTGCTCCAGCAGCTTGTAACATCTGACCTCACAGGAAACCTTCACTGCTCTGCAGCCAGATCCATCCCCAAATGAGCACTGGTAAACACAGTAACCAACACCCATGAGATTCATGACAAGGGCTTCTTCCAGAGGAATCCCATGCAGGAAAACACATAAACCATCTGTTTTGCACAGTGTCTTCTTCCTCAGCCATTTGTTGGAACAAAAATGCCAGCTGTGAGCTGCCTCTTTCAGAGCTGGTCAGCAGGGATGGTGCTGTGGTGCTGCATGGGCTTCACAGTCTGCTCTGGACACCCCCAGCTCCAAGAATGGAGCAGTGGGGAGCTGAGCACCCAAAGCTGTGGGCAGCCCTACAGAGGAGGACGCTCAGCTGCTCACAGACAGCACGGCACATCCCTGAGGATCAGGCCCTTCCAAAGCCCCCAGCCAGTCCCAGTTTTGCAGGAGCTCCCAGGAGCAGGGTGCTGGGTGTTACCTGGACGTAGGGTCCTCACAAACCTGAGAAGCCTCTGACGAGCTCGCTGGTCAAAGACCACGTCCTCTGGGGGACAGGAGGTCAGGAGTTTCTGCTGTTCCAAGGCGTATTCCTCTACCAGCATCTCCTCCATCAGCATCTGCAGCCAAAGGTTGAGCTGCAGAGAGCAAAGGCAGTGGCTGGTCAGCCAAGCTCTCCCTTTTCAGGCACAGGCTGGGCTCAGAGGAGCTGCTCCAGCGTAATGCAGTGGCACCGTGTTTCAAACACCCTCTGGCATCCTAATAATGAGTGCAGCAGGAGAAGGGGCTGCCATCTCACCTGTGGGACCTGGGTGGCTCAGGAGTAGGGGCAAGCAGGGCTGCTGGAACCCAAATCCCAGCAGGGGATGCTTTCAGACTAGTCACAGAGTCACAGAATCATAGAATAGCTGGAAGGGACCTTAAATCCCATCCAGTTCCACCCCCTGCAGTGGGCTGGGTGCCCCCCACCAGCTCAGGCTGCCCAAGGCCCCATCCAGTCTGGCCCTGAGCACTTCCAGGGACGAGCCACCCATGTCCTGCCATTGGGCTCCACAAACCTGGCAAGGTTGGGGACACCCTGCATCTCCATCACAAAGTCCATGAACTCAAGGATGATGCTGAGAGGAGGTCCCAGGTGACAGCAAGGTGCACCCAACCCCACTTCAGGAGGGTGGCACACACCAAACAGGGCAGCACCATGTTCTCACCACGGTGTCCAGCTCATCCACGGGCAGCTCAGTGGCCATGGCCTCCCCCAGAACAACCACTTCGTCTCTCTCGCTCTCTTTTTCCATCGTTGCCTTCTCTTTTTCCATCATTTCCTTTGCCTTCTGGAGGATATTCTCATACTTCTCATTTCCTGAAGGAAGAAAACATCCAGAAATAGAAGTGGGGGTGCAGCACCAATTTCATTTAAGCTGGGAAGTCCCTCTTCCCTGACACCGTCCTCTCCCAGCAACACTCTGCACGCAGTCTACAGCAAGTGGGTGCTGCTTTCCCTCTGAATCTGGGTGTTCACTTCCACCCATCTTCCTCCCCACACAGGAACATCTCATCCCCTGCAGTGTGATGCAAACCTGCCCCTGCCAAACACCCTGCTGGTCTCTAGTGCAGCTTTCCTAAGCACTTCTGTCCAGCATCATCTTTCCAGTGGATACGCTGGCAAGCCCTGCACGGTGCTTTTGGGGCAAAGCCCACGTGGCCACCCCCAGCAGAGGTCCAAGAAGCAGCTGCAGGGCTGAGTGTTGGGGTCTGACACCGCCTCCAGGTGGGTGACAGCTGCCCTACAAGTGTACGACACAGTAGGAAACCAGGGGACCTTCCTGGGTACAGAGAGGCAGAGCTTACCTTTGATATTCCTCGGCAGATCTAGGAAGATCCTGGGAAAGCTCCCCTCCCCTTTCAGGGTGATTGTTTCTGGCTCCAGGTGACCCACTTGGATCTGGAAGGTCCTGCAGAAGACTCCCGGCACTCCCGGTAGTAAGAAGACCTTCAGCACCTGCTCCTTGCCAGGTCCGACGTAACCCTGCGGGGTGTGGGGAAAGGAGGGGGGAAGGCATCGCCAAGAGGGTTTGGCAGATGGATGGTGGATGTTAGACCCCAGCAGGGAGGCAGAAGGACCGGCTGCTGGGGCTGATGCTGTTACAGCCAGTCTCGGCTGCGACTTCAGGAGCTCGCAGCAAGAGGGCATCAGCGTGTCATCTTTGTAGGAGACAGCGATGCTGCTCTCCTCCTTACCCCCCTCACTGCCCCACAGAGCTCTGCAAAAGAGCTGGATGCCCTAGCAAGAGAGCAAAATGCACGAGCTCAGGCATCACTGCTGGGGCACCCGGGAGGTCTGGTCCCAAAAAGCAGAGAGGAAACACAAGGAGGAGGTGCTGGAGCTGCACAGGGGTTAATTCAGATCTCTGATTTCTGCCACCAGGCTTCTGCTTTAGGAGCTGGTGCAGGTAGGTTTGTTGTGGGCTGGGACGAGGAGGAGATCCCGCCTGAGGATGGTGAGGGAGAGATGACCCCAGGAGGAGCCACCACTGTGCAGCTGCAGGCAGAGAGCTCTGAAGCTGGGGCACTCCAGCTACGTGACAGCAGAGCATCCTGCTGCCAGGCTCCACCAGGGGACTTCATTCAAACCGCGCTTGCCTGACCTTCTCTGCCCCACAGCAGCAACTGCTTATAGCCCTCTGCTGTAAGCTGGCTTTGTGGGGCTTTGCACTTTTTCCTCCCTTTTTTTCTACCATCCCTCTGCCAGGCAGCACAGCACAGGGCTCATTGCTCGTGCTGCCCTGTACTCACCGTGCTGGGCAGCACCAGGGGCACACCAGGCAGGGGGCTGTCCGCAGGGGCCAGGCTGGGGCTCAGCACCTGGTACTGGAACCCCACCTTGCCGCTGTTCTGCAGGGTGAGCTCCGCTTCGGTGACCTCATTGAACAGCTGTGGGGGGACAGAAGATGGGCACTGACCCTCCCAGGTGGGACAACGCTGACATGGGGAACCCACGGCCACAGGACATAGGAACAGGTATCTGGTAGCTTGCAGAGGTGAAATAGCAACCACATGAGCAGTGCTGCTTTGGGCTGCCCTGGGCCAAATATCACCAAAATCACAGACAGACCAGGACAGCTGCCCAGGTCTCATGACTGTTCTCTTGGTCATTATCCCACAACTCATTTGTAGGACATCATTTATCCTTGGCAAAGGGGTTTGTGTGTTGCAGTACCTGGATGGACAGCTGACTGCAGCTGCTGACAGAGCTAGCAGTGACAGCAAGAAGGGGACAGAGTGCTGCATAGGGCCAAAAGCTAGAAAAATCTGAACGGGTTTTATCTGAAAATAGGGAAATTAGGGGTTATTCTGGGAAAGTCTCTCCAGCTACAGAGGCTGGGGAGCACAAGTTAATCTTCTCCCTTGTTTATTTTGTTGTTTAATCAACAGCAGTAGAAAAGAACATCTCCTTGGGCTACAGCCTTTAGGAGCTGACCAGTGGGTGGATGTCCTGAGGACATGTTCCTCTGCAGATCAACACCTTTCTGCCCAGGGAAACCTTGAGGAGGAGGAGGAATTCGCAGCTCTGGGGGGTGGAGATGGCCATAGGAACAACAGCCTGGATGCAAGATGTATTACGCAGACACTGGAGGAAGGCTGCAAGGAGGGCAGAGGGAGCTGTCCACCCAAAGCAGCTGGAAAGAGAGCCCTAGACCTCACTGAAGACAGGAGCAGCCCCAAGAGAAGCAGTGGTACCTGCAGCCCACAGTCGATCTCCGTGATGTCGAGGTGGTAGCTGATGAGCGAGGCCTCCCCGCTGAGCGTCACCTCGTAGGTTGGGCCTCCCTGCACCTCGCACAGCGCCGTGACGTGAGCCACCAGGCTGGTGTGGCCAAAGAAGGTGAAGGTGACCCACTGGCTCTCCCCCGGCTGCAGCTCGCCGTACAGCGGCAGGATGTCAAAAACCTGGGGAAGGGGAGACGGGGATGGGGAACATCAAGGTTGATGCAGAAGGAGAGCCATCCTGTCCTGGGGTGAGGCTGGAGCTTCGACTTGGAGTGAAGGATGTGGCCAAAGGGGCTCTCAGAAACACAGAATCATCCCAACCTCCTCCTGCAGCCGTTCCACTTTCCATTGAAGGGACCATGGAGAAATCTCCCATACTCTCTAATTAATGCTTTCATTAATACATTACATTAACATAATTTGGGAGGTCTCCTGGCAGCAAGGCAGATTGTGCCTTTAGAACAAGATTTAATTGCCTTTAGAGAAACACGAGACTTGGAGATGAGAGTCCTGGAGCTGGGAGGGCTCCAGCCCAGCCCAGGTGGCTCCTTGTCCACTGCAGAATCCACTGCAGAAACTTCCTACTTTCTACTTGATTAATGCCAACAAGATGAGTAACGCCCACTCGATTAATGCCAGCAGGATGAATAACGCCCACTGCAGTGGCTGCACAGGTGAGGTCCCTGGTCAGCCCTACGTGTCCTGCACAGCCTCTCCCAGGGTCGGTTGATTCAGCAGCACTGCATGATGCTGTGCTCGGAGGGCTGTGAGGCCGCTGTGAGCAGCACCAAGGGCCAGCAGCACGTGTAGGGGCCAGGCAACTGCTTGCCACACTGTAATTGTGGAAGTCAGATCAAGAAGATAGCTCTTACCTCTTCCACACCCAAGGCAAGGGGCTCGTTCTCTGCAAACGCCATCAGCTCCTTGATCACCAGGCTCTCAGTCTCTGCAGCACTCTGTAGTTTCTCGGCAGGAGGTGGGGGCTGCTGGAAAAAGAGCTCCAGGAGCTGCAGCAAGGGGCTGGCTGCCCTGGGTGACACCAACCTCAGGAGATGGACTCAGTGATCCCTGTGGGTCCCTTCCAACCTGGGATATTCCATTACTCAACGATTCCATCTGCTGCCACATCCACATCCCACCCACAGAGTGTCTTCTCTGAACCAACAGTGGATATCTCCCCAGGATTATTTCAATGGATAAGGAAGCACCTCGTCAGCTGAGATGGCACCCAGGCACAAATCAAGCACGGCACAGCCCCTCCATGTGTCTGGTCCACCTGCACATCCCACGAGGAAGCTGGGGGCAGTTGTGACAAAGACCTCAGGGGGACCTTGCACTCCATGCAGATGGACCAGACACAGACTGTGTGAGTGACAACCCAAAACTCATTCCTGCAGTTGTCACTTCAAACCCTGCTCCTTTCCTTGACACATCAGCACCGAGCTCGTGCCCTGCAAGGGAAGGTCTTTGTGATCCCTGTTTGTAAATGAGAGCTTTGTAATTAATTGCTCTTAGAGTTGAAGAATATGCGCTCCTTCCTTAATTGGAAGAAGTGTTTTGTGCTATGGTCTGGACTTCAGTAATAGCTGCAAGAGCACTTATGGGACATCCTTAGACCCCATTAGAGGCTCCATCGCCCCAGTAGATAAAGCACAGGGGAGGGCTGAATTTTCCCACGTTCCTTCTTCTTCTCAGGAAGAAATTGCAAAATTTGGCCTTGCTCAATACACTTTGCAGAGCATAAATAAAGGTTTTTTTGGCCTTACATTGCGTATTTTTTGGTCCACAAGCAGTCACAGAGCTTTCAGCTAACACACAACCACGCTGCTTGCTTCAGCAGCCTGGGACCCTGCACACAGCTCTCTGTCCTCCTCCCAAACCTATGACAGGGGCCATTAAGGGGACCACTTCCTTCCCAGCCCCAACGGGACCTCTCCAAATCCATGGTCCTTGATGTCCTTCTGCACCACACGTATGCCTCCTGGTTTCAACACCCTTTCCATCAGCCCCACACTTTCAAACCTAGCAAAGCTTTACCAAGCATGTATTCCCAAAGATGCCAACCACATTGCTTCCAACCTCACGACCTCCCTTCTCCCCAGGAAATTTATGCAGATATTGCCTAGATACAGCGACATAAGCAGAAGATCAAACTGCAGTATAGATTTGAGGCAGTTTTGGATTCTACTTAGGCACATCCACTTGGATTTCCCTGGTTTACTTGTGCCTACGTAGCAACAAAGCATTAAATCAAAGAGACTTCATGCTTCTAACTCAGCATTTAGCCACGCTGTTCTTCGCAGCCACAGGATAGCATTGCTCCTGACTAAGAAAAAATGTGCAGAGTCACAGTGTTAACGCTGCAGAGATCAGGATGTGAGCAGGTGCAGCTATTTTCCTCGAACTTAATGCTAATTCTGGCACTTCCTGACCCTCTCCTGCTTTCTCACATCCTTTTTGTTGCCCAAGCAGCAGACTAAGGCAATGCATGTGCTTGGTGTATAGGAGACTCTACCTTTGTCTCCAGGGGATCATCTGCATCTGCTGGCTCTGGGGCAAGTTCTCCTGCTGCTTCCACAGCTTGGGCTGGCTCCTCCACGCTCACGCCCTGGTTGCTGCTCTCTGTGGATTCTGAGGGCTCCATTGGGGCTCCCTCTTCCTTAGGTTGGGGACTGATGAAATATTTAGGCACCGGAGGGCTGAATCTGGAAAATAAAACGTGCCTGAACAGGGGGCTGCAGAGGGAAGCCTGCATGGCTTATAGGACGAGAGGGGATGGCCTCACGTTGTGCCAGGGGACGGTCAGGTTGGGTATGAGGAACAATTTCTACTCTGAAAGTGGTGATGCACTGGCACAGCTGCCCAGGGAGCAGTGGAGCCATCGTCCCTGGAGGCGTTCAAGAACTGTGGAGATGTGGCACTGAGGGACACGGTGGGATGGGTTGGGATTAGACTCGGTGATCTTAGAGGGCTTTTCCAACCTCTGTGACTCTATGATTCCATGGGACAAATGAGCCCATTTGGCCCCTTGGCAGGATGGGGCCCCTGAAGCCACCAGGGCTGGGCTGGGCTGTGTGCCTGGGGCAGCTCTGGAACGAGGACTGAGCAGGGCAGTGGTAACAAACACCAAAGCAGCAGCAGTCAGTGCTTTGGGGAATGAAGTCTTGGCCATTTTTAACCAATACACTGCAGACCTTGTGTGATGAGGATCAGCTCCCCACCAGTCTCTAAATGTAAACCGAGGACCAACTGAGCAGACGATGCAGCAAACAGCTCAGTGCCTCGTCTCACAGGTGGATCTGAGTTTATAGCTTGACCAGCAACTGTCAAACATACATGGTGTAACACTTCCAAATACTCCCAAATTATTTAAATTATTTTCCCTGTCTTAAATTGCAGTACACGCTCATGGTAACTCTGCTCTGTTGGGGTGGACACGAGGGACACGCTCACTGCTGCAGGTGTTCCCTGTGGCTTAGCAAAAGCTTTTGCATCAGCCTCTGGTGCTCCACTCCTGGATGGCAATTTGGTGCCTGCCCCTCTGTAACGAGTACTGGTGGCACACCAAAGCACCAGCCAAGATCCTAGCGAGGGGAAGGAACCACGGCTCAGAGCTGCTCGAGATAAATACTGTGGGTTAATAACTCCTGAGGAGAGGCAAAGCCCTGAGATGGAAAATCCATAACCATTTATTAAATTACCTCTAGTTCTATAGAATGGTTTGAGGCAACTTCACAGCACCGTGGTGCCGCGACAACAACAATATTTTTCACGCTGAAGCAGACGTCCTCTGGGACCCCGGGAGATGATGTGATCAGCAAGTCCTGCTGCCAGGCAGCACGCAGCACAGCTGGGGACTGCTTCCACGGGAAAGCCAAAGTGAGCAAGAGGAAAGGGATGCAGTGAGGTGCACGCGCCCCGACAAGCCAAGGTGTTGATGGTGGTTGGGCTAGATGATCTCAGAGGTCTTTTCCAGCCTTGATGATTCTATGACAGCTGCTGAGTTTCTGCATGCTGGGGCAAGAAGTCTTCCCGAGGAGAGGTCTTAGGAAAGCAGGAGGAAGGGGGAAGTAACCTCAGGGTCTATCTCACCCAGTCCTGGCCACCCTCCATTGTTCAGGGACCCCCACTGCATGAGTGGGGAGTGCAGCTCCCACGGAGTGAAGAGGAGACGGAACAGGAGCACGGGTGGATGGACACCAAGAGAGGACTGGGCTGTCCTCAGTCTCTGGGATGTCAGAAATAAGGCTCTGCTCGCCTCCTGCCTGCTGAGGACACAGCTTCACACCACTTCCCACACCCTCCTCCTGAAATAGAGGAGCTAGAAATCACACTGCTGCTGCAAACCCAATGTGACGAGGCAGGCGGCACAGCGAGACCCCGCCATGGAAGCAGGGATGCTGTTACTGCCGAGAAATGTTCCTGTGGCAGCAACCAAGGCTCTCCAGCACCTTTCAGAGGGAGCCACAGGATCTGGGTTTTGGGTGCACTGGGAGCCCTCCGCTCCTGCTGAAGCCCCGGGAAAGGCTTGGTGCATGTACCATCACCTGAAACCTCAAATGACCGATCGCTTTCCACGAGAAAAATCGGAGAGGGTCTTGAAAGCTCCTCCTGCCATAGCTTCTGCCTCTCTCGGTGTCTTTCCATGGGATCTGGCTACGTGTGCAGGTCCCCGGCCACCTTGGTCCAACCAACCCAAGCCATGTTGAGCCAGGGCAGGACCGGGCATCATGGACACCTACAGGTCTCACCCTGCCCACGGGCATGAGGAGATGCAGGAGGGGTCTTTTGAGGAGGTCAATCTATGCAGCACTGCTTTCTTTTCCCTCCATGCCTCTGACAAGTTACCAGACAGGAGGATGCTTCTCAATCAGATCTGACCAAACGTCTCCCCGACCAAATCAGCAGTTCTAACAATAAACACAATTTGTAGCCTTTGTTCACAATTAAACAAGCCACGTCTGCTGTCATTTGGAGGTGCTACTTCAAGCAACCAGCAGCAATTACAATCTTACCTGCTACTTCAGGAATTAGCTCTGCACTGACTCCAGTAACTGACTGTGAAGGGGGAGAGGTGCTCCAGCCCTCTTCGTGGCAGGGATCTGGAGCCTGGCCCTTCTGAGATGCCTTCATGAGGGCAAGAGCTTGGCAACGATGGAGGATGTGGTTCCTAAAGGCATTAGGAAATGGGGAGCCAAGAAAAGTTGAGCGTAACCTGCTGAGAACAGCAAGCTGGTGAGTGAGCTCAGAGGAGGCTCTCAGCCTGAAATAGAGATGTTCCCTATCTACCCTCTCCATAGCGTGAATGCTGAAGAAGACCAAAGCCAGGTTATTTAATGGCCCTCTGGGGGAGCATCTCAAAATAAGGCAGACACTGGAGCTCCACTCTGCTGAGGATGCTGCATTGCCATCCATCCCTGTCCAGAAGGAGATGGGTTTGTCACGCCAACAATAAAATTACAGATGGATTTAAGGCCATACGTGATTTTTGCCATGATTTATGGGGCCTGTGTAAATGACTAGTTAGCATCACTGCTGAGTTGTTATTGAAGGTCACAGTACAACATAACCACCCCCTGTTGTATCAAGGGCAAGGCAGACACATTCCCAGGAAATGTGCCCATGGCTGAGCAGTCCAACCTCATTTGGGATGGGGGCAAGGGATGAGCTGTGAGGTGGCCTGGTCCAGGGTCACCGGGGACAGACCAGGACAAGCACAGGATGATGGAGGCAGGCAAGGGAGCAGCGGGTACCAGTGAAGAGGAAGGAGGAGGATCCCTAGGGTGAAGCCAAGAGGTGCTCATGGGAGGGAAAAGCTGACCAGGGTGAAGGGAGGACGGGAACGTCGTCCCAGATGTGAGGATGCGTGGAGGGAAGGATGAAGATGTCAGAGGGATCGAGAGGAGGAGCTGCTGCTCTGCCACCCCAGCTGCTCCTTCCCTTGGTCCTGCTGGGCTGAGCACCCAGGAGCTGCCCAGCACCTCGACCAACCAATGGGCGATGGGATGAGTTAACTAACCATGAGGAGCCAGGGAAATCAGCAACGCCCTCGAGGCAGGGGAAGAGGATTCCAAGGATGGGGCTTTCACTTCTCTAAGTTTTGCCCACAACGGTTTTGCGGAGCCCCATTAAATCTCCCTGAGAGCCCAAGCCCTCTCCAAACTGCTGAGCTGTGAGGAGCAGGATTCACACTTGGCTTGAGCCCCTTCTCCTAAAGGTTTAAAGGCTTCTCAGCCACTCTGTGAGGACAGGGCTGATAGGGATGCATCAGGAAGAGCTCAGTGCAAGAAACAGCGCTCACAGAGTGATGTCAGCAGGTTCCAAAGGGTTTCCCTGCAGGAAAACTGCTAGATGCACAGCCTGCAGGAAGCAGAAAGAGAGAGAAGAGAGAGAAACAACTGCAGAAATGGAGAGAAACTGGGTCTGGGACCGCTGTGCTGCCTTACTTGCTGCTGGCACACGCAGGACAGCAAACAGACATAAATCCTGGGCATGGGTGTACTGGCACTTACACTGAGAATGATGCTGCTTGCAGTGCAAACCCAGCACAGGTCCTGCTGAGTGCCCTGGGTGATGGAGGTGTTCAGGGAGCAGAGAGAAGTCGGGTGCTCGTGGAGCATTGCTGGCAGAGCAAAAAGCCTCCACCTGCCCTACCCCAGTGTGTTCCCCCCAGTGCCCTGGGACTGCTCTCCAGCCCACCACCACAGAAAATGGAAGCACTCAGAGCTGGTCACTCTTGGGTAAAGGAGGAGGCTGAGCCTCAGAAAACCCAAGTACAGCAGTCAAAGTGATTCCCACAAAGGCATTCTGGCCTCTGGGCTCCATGGTGAACCCATGGTCAGAAGCTCTGGGACAGCAGAGATGTCTCAAACTTGCTGTCACGTTCCCAAGGGGGAACAGGGAGCAAATTTCCAAGTTGCCCTTTCCTCAGCATCTCTGAGCTTCCTGAGAGCTGGGCTGCACCCCAAGCAGAAACGGCTGCAGGACTCCACACGGAGAGATCCCAGCCCATGGGGCTATGGGCGGAGCAGAGCCCTTGGAGCTGCCAAAGCCCCAGACCGGCTGCCCCAAGGGGCTTGGGACCTCAGTGAGACACAGCACAGCCCATCATAGCACTGGGGGAAGAGGGGCTACAAGCTCCTGTCCCTCAGACTGAGGCTCCCCAGCATCAGGGCACGGCCAATGTGTGCATTTCAGACGTATCTTTTTGCTACCTCTGTCCTCCAGTGGCTGACAGAGCACTGCTGTCAGATTTTTGCCTTGCACAGTTTTTCACTCTCTATATTTCCCATTTTATCCTCGTTATAAAAACAACCAAACAAAGGCCCCATCAAGTATAACAAGGAATTGTTTTTGTCAGTAACGAAGC
Source organism: Penelope pileata (assembly GCA_013396635.1). Taxonomy (NCBI): domain Eukaryota; kingdom Metazoa; phylum Chordata; class Aves; order Galliformes; family Cracidae; genus Penelope; species Penelope pileata. Next base: position 108,295 of record WBMW01001091.1, read on the forward strand.
AGGAGCCGGGCTGGCAGGGTCCCCGCCGTGCAGCCTGCCAGGGGACATGGAAGAGAGAGGGCAGAGGAACAAGAAATTATTAATGCCATAGAAGACCCACTTGGGAGGAGACAGACTCCTTGTTTGCTCAAAACAAATTGGTGGAGCAAATCCTGGATAGAAATGAAAGAGACATTTCCTAACTGTTCAGCTCAACAAACCCTTTCCACTGGAAGGATCTGCTGGAGAATCGTTGCTCTGGGTTTGCAGCCGTGAAGTTCCCACTCCAGGGACATCAGATCGAGGCAGGCTGTGGGTTTGACACATGCCATGGCAGTGCAGAGCTCCCTGCTGGGCTGTCCTGGAGTGAGGGCCACACAGCTGTGCTGGCTGCATCCCAGGAAGGTTTGTGTCTCACAAGAAGAAAATAGGGACAGGGACAAAGGGGTCGTGCAGGAGCAGCAGTGTGCAGGAGCCATCCTTGTCGTTTGCTCCAGTGAAGAAGAAAATTCTGGAGAGCAGCTCACTGTGGGGTTGGGCCTTTGGCAGTGGCAGGCAGGATGTGTTTGCCACAGGTGTCTCCAGTTACTCCCGAAAAGCCTCGTACAGCCTTTGGGTGCAATGCCTTCCTTCAGATGGGAATCCCAAGCCAAGCTGAGGAGCTGGACACTTCCTTAGAAAGGGGCACAAGCCAGTCATCGTGAAAGAAACCTTAAGGATAAGAAATATAGTGCTGGAATTTGGCTCCAGATCTACCATCTCCTGCCGGGACATTCTGGAAATTGATCCCAATGCAGCTGAAAACACTGTGGTGCAAAGGCTTAACTCAGCTTGGAGTTATCAGAGGTGAAAGGGAAAGGGAGAGATTGATTTCAGCCTGTCCCTGCCCATGTAGTTCAGGGCAGGAGTAGCCCCAGGAGGCTCAGGGCTCAGCAGTGCCAGCGAAGGGGCGTGGGTCGGCATGACCTGGGCACGTCCAACCACAGCAACGCCTGGGCTGGGCTATGTGATTGCTCTGCTCAAGGAATTGAAGAATATGGAGGAGGAAAATAATGCATTGAAAAATTTGAAGAAAAAACCATCCATGCACAGTCTTGTCCAGACAGAGAAACAACATTTTTCTCTCTTGGTCAGAATAAATATGTGCCTGATTGATGGTGGGAGGCTCTGATGCTGGGCTCCAGCGAGGTTAGATATATGGATGGTTAAATTCCATCCATCTCACCTTCATGGGACCTGATGTTTGATTCTCTCCGTGTCAGGCTCAGTTAGTTTGATCTGATAATTTAGAATACCAACAGTGCTTAATGTGGACCAGAAATAATATCTGACATGCTGCCCTTCTGCTGGGCTCTTAATGAGCAATTTGAGGTGTTAATAGCTTGGAGACTGTCTTCATTTCCAGCTCTGCCACCGAGAATCACATGGTGTCTGCTGAAGGACCCAGGGAGAGTACGTTACTGTTTAATTAAGATGCAGAGCAGGAAAGGGAGCTGTCATAATGTCCCCATCGCTAACGAGCCAGCGGAGGGGCTATGCCAAAGACCACTGGAGCACGGGCTGCCATGCTGCCCAGTGCTGAGCCCCCTGGCTGTGCCCATCCCGTGGGGCTGGGTGACTCAGCATCCTCTGCAAGAACCACAGCCTGCAGGCTGGGGTCCAGCAATGCTAATTTTAGGTGGAGACGAGGTGATTAAAAGCCGAAAATCTGATCCAGCAATCACATTTCCAAAAATTCAAAAGAGGTTCTTAAAAATGAGAGTAAAGATAAACAGGCAACCGGCCAACAAGTGGCCCCAGAGGAAATTAATTCCACACAGGCTTCGCTGTAATGTGCTTGTTTCTCTGTTATTATAAAATACAAGCATTGTTCTATCATCAAAATTAGATTCTCCCTTTGGCTTGTAATTAAACTCTAATCTAATTTACCGGGAGATGACAGGGGCCTCCAAGCAGCGACTACAGCCCTGCTCCCCTTCTGCCTGCCCACCTCCCTCTGCAGGGTTGGAAACCTTTAGGGCCCCTTCCTGAAGGTGCCATGCATCAAAAAGGGCCCCTGCAGATGCTCTGTTACTTGGTTAGACCCAGCTGTGATCGGGCTGCCCAGAGCCCAGATCTTCTCCCCCAAGCCCTCCACATAGCCACAGCTAATTTCCAGTCCCCAGCAAGACTCCCGCTCTGAGCCAGGCCCCAATTCCCCAAACAAAGCTGCTTATTGATGATCTGTATTATTTAGAGTAGCAGCACTTCAACGCTCAGTGGTTAACTTTGCTAGGTTTCCTAGGGCATTATGGAAAAACCATTTGCTACTGTAATTAAAACCATCCAGACTAGACTTTTGTACTGTGCAGAGAGGTCACAGTGGGAAGAACGGCTGGAAATGCGCTCAGAGATGTGCTCCAGCCTGACTGCAAGCTGGCTCTTGGGCTTGGGATCCATGGAGCAGCTCTGGGTAGCCCTGCTCTCCAGGGACGTTGGGACAAGTGCTCCCACCAGCATCTGCATCTGCACCCAAAGCCACAGCAGGACCTGCTGGCTCGCTGTGAGATGCCAAGGAGCTGTTTTGTGAATGGGACATGCAGTTTAACAGTTCAAAACTCACTTCACCAAGGCCAGGAAGACTTGAGAGACCATATTTTCTTCCATGGGGAATCAGTATGGCAGCTACAGGACAGCAGCAAGGGGCTGGGAGAGCTGCACACTGCTCTGCTGTTGGCTCTTGGTACAAAACAACAACAAATAAGGCTGGCAGGGAAGGAAGAGAGGTCACGTTATGGACCCACTTGTCCAAGTGCCTCAGCCATAACATCGTAGCTTCAGAGATAAGAAAGTGAGATTCTAGGTTATGGGTTAAGGTTGAAGGGTTGTAGGTTCCTATCTAGGTTATGGTTTAAGGTTGAAGGGTTGTAGGTTCCTGTCTAGGTTATGGGTTAAGGTTGAAGGGTTGTAGGTTCCTATCTAGGTTATGGGCTAAGGTTGGAGGGTTGTAGGCTCCTGCAGCTGCAGTTGGCTGGAGAACATCGTGTCCCTCCCAGCCTCAGTCTGGTGGAGGTCACCTCATCCCTGCGCACCCACCCTGACCACGGCTGGTAGGCGATATTTCCAGATGGGGGAAAGCAATTTGTCAGATCCCAAGCAGACAGCCTTGGGCTCTGCAGATGACAAACAGGACAGAAGGAAGGAGGAGAGGAGAGGAGAGGAGA
>WBMW01001091.1:111678-206736 GCA_013396635.1 Penelope pileata
AGAGGAGAGGAGAGGAGAGGAGAGGAGAGGAGAGGAGAGGAGAGGCTGCACATACCTCATCTGGCTCACAGGGCCACCCGTCAGGAAGGACCAGCGGTACCGGACGGGTATGGGGCTGCAGTTGGTCATCTTGACGTAACGCATGTCCTCGGTGTCATTCAAGATACAGCCAAAGTCCACGGCCGTGGTCTCGATGTGGAGATTTGGGAAGTAGACTTCTCCCCGAACTGTAATCTCCTTCTCAAGAGGGTGCTCAAGAAATCGGATTTTCAGCATCTCCTCTGCTATCCAGATATGCAAACCCTCTCTGTAAGTGGGGTTAAACCTGACAGAGAGGTGAAGTTCCTCCCCGATGTCCAGCTTCACTGGCTGCAAGGAGATGGGGTGTTAATCAGCAGTGTGATGAAGTTCCAGGTCTGATGGCATGACACGTGTGAATGCATGGTGTTCTATGTGGGACGCTGATGTGAGCTTCTCAGTTCATCCCTCACTTCCTTTACAGTGTTTGTCTGACCAGAAGCACCACAAACACTCATCTGGGACCATCTCCTGCTTACATTTCTGCTCTGTGCAAGAGGGAAATAAGTGCTGGTCTGCTGAATCCTGCATCTGAGAAAGCTGTATGCCAAAAACCCAGCCTCTCTGGCAAGCCCTGACTCTTGAATCACAGAATGGTTGGGTTGGAAGGGACCTTAAAGCTCATCCAGTTCCAACCCCTGCTGCGGGCTGGGTGCCTCCCCTCTCCAGCTCAGGCTGCCCAGGGCCCATCCAACCTGGACTTGGGCACCTCCAGGGATGGGGCACCCACAGCTCTCTGGGCAACTGTGCCAGGGCCTCTGAGTAACAAATCTGAAGAATTCCTTTATCCTCACACTCAGCACGTGTGAGTGTGCTTACAGCAGAGAGGGAAAAATCCAAATTTACTCCTAAGTGTTTTATGCTCAGGAAGCTTGTTTCCTTCAGCAGCTCATTCCAAATCTGGTTTAGCTCAGGTTTGGTTTATAGCCTGGTTTGGCCAGGCTGCCACTGACCCAGAGACCGAACTCCTCCAGCTCCTGTGGCTGCACCACGAAGCCTGGGCTGCTCACCTGGGCATCTGCAGGGAGCAGCTGCTGCTCCGCGTCGCAGAGCTCGAAGGGCTGCTCCACGAGCAGCACGATGCTGAATGGCAGGGAGGAGATGTTCTTCAAGTGAAGAGGCTTGTGCTGAGGAGTTAGGACATCACCGACGTGCTGCAGAGACAGAAGACAACAAAGGGTGAAACCTGAAGCAGCAGCCATAGGCCTCCTTCCCTCTCTGTTGCATTTCACATTTTTCAACCCCTCAATCACAGATATCTCTATTGACCATGCTGATTGCTTCCTGCCCTTTTAGAAAGCTTTTCTCAAAGTCCACCAAACACTTCTCTTGTTCACAAGACTGGAGACAGCACTGCCTCATATGAAGGAAGGAGCAGGACCTGAAAGGGGGCAACTGCTTCGGTTAAGGCCAAAACAAATCCAGATCATACATAGAATCAGAGGATTGAGTTGGAAGGGACCTTTAAAGGCCCTCTGGCTCCACTCCCTGCAGCACACAGGGACACCCACGTCAGGTGCTCAGAGCCCCCCACTGACACTGAGTGCCTGCAGGGATGGGACCCCCACCTCTCTGGGCACTGTGCAGGGCTGCACCTCTCTTATCGTAAAAAACTTCTTATAACCAGCCTAAATCTGCCCTCTAAATCTTTGTGTCCTCTCTTGGGCTGGAAGGCACGAGGCTCATTTCCATTTGTTTAACCTGGATGGCGCTTGGGAAACGAGCTCTACGTGTGTTGCTCTCAGACATCTGCAGTGTCATCGCGCTCGGCAAACGGGAGCGCTCGGCACCAGGCAGGACCGAAAAGCTCCTCATTAAATCCGAGCTGCTCGCAGGATCGTGGGCTACTCTGGGAGCTGGAGGAGAGACCTGGAAACACCAAAGCTAAATAACGAACTATTTTCTCTTTTTCAGACACCTTGTGTGAGAGGGAAGCGTGCTGCAGGAGGCAGGATTTAGAGACCAAAGGGCACCTGCTCTGCGCTGCTGTTATGATCAGCACAGCTGAAGGACGTCTGTGGCTCCTTTGATGGGGAAATGCAAAGAGCCAGCATCCCTACCCACAGCAGAGAAGGCAGGAGAGAGACAAGAGACCACGACAGCTTTTCCTCATCAATCTGAGCTGCTGACAGCAGTCTCAGTTTTCTCAGCCTCCCTGCAGGATCAGTGTTCAGACTTCGGTGTGCCTCGGGGATCCTCAAAGCCCTCCTTTACACCGAGCACAGAAACCGATGTCCCTCTAGAAGTGGCCCTGCTCTGCCTCTGCAGGGAGGCTGTCATGCCCTGTTACGTGGGTGAGGAAGCAAGGGATGGTCTGACTGCAAGAACACCCTCACCTGTCCTACCTGAGAGCATGAGGAGGGTGAGGAGGGGCTGTGCCTCACACCACTGCAGGGCTCTGCTCTCCAGCAAAGCTCAGAGCCCACGCTGTTCCCGTGCCCCACAGCTCACCCTTGGGTCAGCAGCTCAATGCTGCCTCTACAGCAAGACAGCCAGACCAGGGGGACCAAAACAATCATCTCTGTGTTCATGGCAAAAGCTTGGTCCTACTCAAAGCAATAACCAAAGCCCCATGGACTTGGAGAACATCTTTAACTTCACTAAATATAAGCAGGCAGCCCGAAGGCTTTGGGTCACCAGCCCCACCACTGAACACCAGGACACAACCCAGCCACTTACCTTCTCCACCTGGAAGGTGATTTTGCTGGAGGAGATCTCTAGCATAGGGGCAATGAACTCGCACGTGACATCCACCTGCATGATCTGGGTCTTCCCTGCCTTGCTGCCTATGATGGCGTGGCACAGCAGCCGCTCTGTCACCACCTGCAATGTGACAGTCCCACGTCACCTGATGGGTGCTGACAGGCGTTGTGTGTGCTGCCCACCCAACCTCAGGCAGAGGATTTGACAGCCTGGGTACACACCCTGCCATGGGACTGTGGCCATCAACTGGCAGCAGGTATCACTGCCCTAAAGACGCAATAGATGGTGTCTTCTCAACAGCCCTCAATAACTACACCAAGGGAAAGGGCTGATAGGAGGGCTCAGCGCTGGCAAGTCTTCCCTTGGAAGCTCAGGGTGAAGGATACATGGGAAAAAGCCAAAGTCATCCCTCATTCCTACATCTGGTTTGAAAGGAAACCTCTTCAGGAACAAGATGCCCCAGGTGGCAGCTCTCTGCCCGAGCTCAGTGCTCGTACACTCTGACATCTCCTGGCTCCTCCTGTGGTACCACTTCCTCCAATCTCCCTCCTGTCCCCCATTGCAGCCCCACAACCCAACTCCACACAAGGATGTGAGAGCTTTCCCAGGGGCTTGGCTTTGGCCCCAGGGTCCCCAGCAGAGCTCACAGATCCCTGTTCAGCTTTCGTGGTACGACATCCTCTCCCGTGCCCTGATCTTTGTATTTCCTCCCTGGTTCCTTTTCCCTCTCTCCTGCAAAACCCCAGAGCTCAGAACTGCATAGAGATGTGCCTGGAGTGTCCTGTAACAGTATTACCAAGTCTTCCTCCAGTACCACTCTAAAACACCTTTCAAAACTGCTGTCAGTGGGGGCATGGTGCAGATTCAGCACCACTCATTCAAGCAGCTGTACCCAGTCCTGGAGCTGGAGAACGCACACTGGTACCAGCTGCCTGCTTCCCTGCACAACTCCCTCCCAACCCAGGCTGTTCTATGATTCCATGAATTGGGCTTTCCCTGGCAAAAGGGGGGCGTGCAGCGATCCCATTGAAGCACCCCTCCCTGAGCTGCAACCCACGGGTGCCGTCCTGCGGGACAGCCCTCAGGATGCTGGGGCTGGTGTGGAAATATTGACACAAGCCCCAGCTGCCAATCGTAACGATCTCTGGGAGCAGCTCCCCACGTGGAGGACGTCCCTCTGCCATCACCGGGGCTGCTCATTTCTCTCCTCCGCAGCTCGGTGCCAGACAAGCCCTCTGCTTGTGTTTGTGCAGTGAAGAAAAATGCTGCTGCTCCCAGACACTGCACCCTCCGCAGGTGTTTCAGATGCTTTCCCCAGATGCATCACCTTGCTTTTTTTTGTTTAATTATTATTTATTTACTTCCTAATCTCTCGGAGCTTAACTCCTTTCTCTGCCCTACCCCTCTGCCCCAGCATGGGATGCCCTGTAACCTAACGTTTGCCCCCTAAAGCAGCACTTCCTTCAGCCCATATTTTGATATCAGCAAGATGGGTTTATGGTAGCTATAGAAACAAGAAAAACCTTAGCAACTGATGGTGGCCAGCAAGGAAAGCAACCGGTGCTGCCATGGTAACTTGTGGCATTTAAACACTTCTTGAAGGCAATTGCTCATTTTCTCCAGCGACAGCCAAGGGGCACTGAGGATGGCACCCGATGGGAAGGGCTCACCCCGAGCCTAACCTTACCCTTGGCGTGCTGGAGAAGCCTTCCAGCATCATCTCCATCGTCCTGCCCGGCATCAGCTCCATCCTCAGTGGCCAAAGCTTAAACACGGGGCCCTGGGAGGTGCTGTCCTTGGTGCCACCCGCAGCGGAGGGGTGGTCGCGCTGGCGGAACGGGGGGAAGCCTTCCGTGGTCCAGTAGAGCTGGTGGACGCGCCTTCCCTTGTTCGTTATCCTGAAGTGATAGCAGCAGGGGCTCAGGCTGGAAGAGAAGCAGGGATGGAAATTGGCAGGGAAGCTATTTCCCCGTGGTCAGCCAGCTCCAGCACTCTGCTGGCGACAGCAGAAGACAGACTGTGGTCTCCCCAAGGTTATCAGCACCTGGTCTGCTTGCAAGGAACAGTTTTGCAAAGAACGTCTCAGCAGCTGGGGGAATCCTGGGAATCTGCTGTTTGCAGAGCATCACTTTGGGGCTCCACACCCGCAGTGTTTTTCCCAAGGCACTTCCCTGCTTAGGGAGCACCAGCCCTGAGCCCTGGTGCTGTGCTCTGGGAAGATAAATGCAGTCTGGGAACACGGGATCGATGGGAGCTGCCCCGGTACAGCCACGGCAGTGAGAGCAGCTCTGGCTGCAGAAGGAGCCAGCAGGGGGGAGCTGACGAGAGCCTAAATGAGCGTTCAGTGGAAATTGATTCCTCCACGTACAGCAACACTAACTGTGGGCACGGCTGGAGTAATTATTTTACTCTTTATAAATCTCAGCCCGGCCAGGAAATGAATGGTTCCTGGAACAGTTCAAAACCAGCACAAAGCGTGCGCCCGCCGTAAGCAGCCAGATACCAAGACGGAAGCAAACAACTCTTTGAAAGGCTGCAAAAAAGAGCAAGAACTCGGTGTGAGATGCCATGTCTTGTGGAGAACTCGGAGCAGCTGTGCCAGGTGCAGGAGCTGAGAAGCTCAGCGGGGTGCCCGGGCTCTTCCAGCTCGTGTGGTCACCTCATGTCCCGTCCCCTGTGTGTCTGCATGCAGCAGGACAACACAACCCTCCTGCAACCTCCCAGCTAAATAGAAAACCCCTCAGTGTCTGGCCTGAACACTTCAGTAAGATTCATCTGCTCTTTCCATCCAAAAATGTTGGTGTCAGAGCACTGTTTGCAGAGAGGGAAAGGAACCTCAAGGTGATTCCTTGTGCCCTGAGAGGTCTCTACCACGAGCCAGGTGAGCAGTACTTTGTACAGAACTGCCTTCCTCCCTGCTGTAAAGATACAGAGCCTCTCCTTCAAGCTAAGCCCTCTCAATTAACACGTGATTTATCCTGCCCAACCTCAGCAGACTTCTCTCTCTTTCAGAGTTGGTCATGGAAAGGGTCCCTGTGCCCATGGGATGTGCCTGTCCCCAGCCACCAGCCTGTGCCTCGGGCTTCTGTGGCTGTGATGGAGCAGAGCAGGAAAAAACCTAAAACTAAAAAAAAATAAAACAGGCAGGAGAAATGAGGAAAGACTACATCTAATAATGATAAGCCCAGCAGGGAAAGACAAGTGAGCTGATCAAGGGCAAAAAATGCTGTTGCTCCTCCAGCACTGCCAGGCAGAGGGGAAATAAAACAGCATCATTAATTTCACCAAGGAGTTGCTAACAAGCTACCTCCAGGTTTTCCGCTGTTGTGAACTGATACTCCACAGTGAGTGAAAAAGCAAGCAACGTTATTGCAAAGGGAAATATGTTTATATTGGTAATGTAGCATTTTTCAGCCAGAGGCTTCCGGGACCTGCTGTTTTGCTCCAAATCTTTATTTGACAAAGTGAGGAAATGAATGCATTATAACTAAGGGCAATTCAGCGACAGCTTAGCAACTGGCTTGGTTTCCATTGTGGTGGCCGTTGAGGGCGAGAGCTTAACGCTTTTCAAAAGGCCATAAGGCATTTCTAAAGGAATTCCTGCTGCTCTTGTGTCAGCAAAACAGAGCCAGGACCTCAAGGGGAAGGTCTGACCTGAAGGACCACGGCACATCGCAAGCTCACAGCACCCCAAAGAGCCCCTACCTGAAGTGTGGCCCCAGGTTGAGCACCGGTGCAAAGGGTTTGTCGGTGACGATCATGGTGCCGATGCCAACAGCCTGGATGGGGATCATGTAGGTGCTGCTGTTCTCTATGAAGATGTTCACGTTGCCCTGGAACTTCTTGGTGTCGTCCAGGTTGGCTATGACAGTCACCAACACCTCAGTCTCCGGGGGGATGATGCCTTGACTGGGTTCAACCCTCCACTGCGAGTCTTTGCCATCCTGCAAGCCGAGATAGGTCAGCTCAGGGTGGGAGCTACTTTATTTCTCCTAGCTCCATGACAACACTGGCTGAGTTTGCATGAAGGCCCAAGGATGGACTTACTGTGGCAGCCCCACAGCTGGGGGGCACAGCTGACAGCCTAAAGAATGACCCCACAAAACCAGCTGGCCAAAGCCCCAGCACCAAAACCTTCTTTCCCAAAGCTGGGCAGCATCTCTCCACAGTGCCCAAAGAACCAAAGTACCCAGATCCCACTGACCACCAGCTGCAAGGTGCCCCAGTGCCAAAAATTCAGCTATAAATGTGTTTATAGTAGGACAATAAAGAAATAAGTGGAAAGAGAATTGCCAGATATGTGCCCTGTGGGCATGGCCAAGGCTTCCCAAGCATTCCCCTCCCATGGCTTCTCATGGATCTTCCTCTGCGGTGTTAGGGGAACACGTAGCACAGTCTGGTGCTGTGTTTGGGGTGATGGGCACTACCCACTCACTCAAAACACTGCAGTATTGTATAAAAGAAGAGGGTTTTAGTTGTTTTTTTAAATTTTACTTTTTAAATGAAAAGCAAAGATGTGCTTGCAGGCCTGACAATCCAAGAAACTCTTGCTTCAAGTGAGGCTCCCATCCACCAAGCTGGGGGCACTATCCTTTGGCAGAACAGCATCAGAAAACCAGGCAGCACTTCCAAGGCATGGAGAGCATTTTAAATAGCCCCAAAAAGATCTCTGCTAGCGACAAGGGCAGGACTAGCTGGAGAGCAGGAAGCAGTAACTGGCTGGGCACCCAGGTCCCAGCCTTGGTACCTCCTTGGGCTGACTGTGCCAGGTGGGCCTGGAGTGGAGCATGCCAAAGGCAGTAAGTTATTCAGGTATTGGCAAATGTAATAGACTCAGTTCCATCTAATTTGCTCTGCCGAGCTGCCAGAGAAAGTCTTACAAAAATAAAAAAAAAATAGGAAGATGAGAACAGCAAACACTGGGGTCCTCCTTCTCCAAAGAGAGCAGGGCAGGCACAAGCTAACTACCCGGATTTACTCATTTATTTACTCCTACATCTTCCTCATTCTTTATTATCTGCAGTTTATTCTTTGAGTTTTGGATCAGTTGAAGCTTCTATGCCCATGGATGCAGAGGAACAGCGGTGCTGGAAAGCCATGCTGAGCTCAGAGCACACAGCTGGGTTGGAAGATGGCAAACAGAGCAGAACCTGTCTGTGGAGAGAACTACAGCCCCTGGGCCTCCTGACCCCCCACCAAAACCAGCACCAAGTCCATCTGCACCTCCAAGGCTTCGTATCACAGCACCCAGGCAGGTGGGCAAGAGGAGGTCAACCTCATGCAGGTGATCCCATGAACTGTCTTCTTATCCCCACATCCCTTGCCACCGCACTGCCACCAGCCCGACAACACGCCCGAACCACCCAGCGGGTGTGAGATCTTCATTGACATTCAAGCACGACTTTTCCTCTGATTCGTGCTGACATAGGGTAGCTCGCTTGAAAAGGAGACCTGATAGCTCTGCTCCAGAGGTGAATCTGCAAGTCTGCTACATGACAAAGCTCATTTATCAAAGCTTGGCAGCAAGTCGGGCGGTAAATTGTGCCCAAGAAACTATTGCTGAGGAATAGTGATAGGCTGTCTGGATGGAGCCAGGCTCTGAATTCCTGGGGTGACAGCGCAGACCCACCATGCCTGGGCAGGTCAGCAGCTGGGTCTGGGGGAGGAGGATTTGCACTGTGTCCTCATTCCTGCATCAGGGCTTGGTTGCAAGGGCAGCACCCAGCAGGAGACCTGCCAGGACCAAGAGGTCGTGCCGGGCCAGCTCCACGTGGGTTGGTAGAACAGCTCCTGCCCACACCACCCAGGCTGCCCCAGAAAGCCCTCAAAGATCCAAATCCCTTGGAGCTAGGAGTGAGTGGTCCCACATATTCCAACTATAGAAACCCCCAGTCGAAGAGCTGACTTCTGAGAGCATCCCTGCTTCCTGCTAAACGCTCTGGCAAACGATGCAATGGGCGCGATGCACTGAATACACAAAGATAGTGGCTATTTTTGTCCCTGCAGGAGCTTGCACTATTGGGCAGCAGAGCCTGAGTGCTAGGCAAGGGTTGGGATCAATCATTTAATCAAGAAGCTCAACGCCGAGATCATTAGCTCCTCACAGGACAGACTTCCATCGAGAGTAGGAGCTGCCAAAATCCGGCTGTAATGAGCACCAGTGAGCATGGGAGATGGATGGCAGCCCTCAAGGAACGACAGGGAAGCCACCACACTCCTGAAACCACTTACAGCTAGTTAATTAAAGGGATCCCATCCTCCTGGCCTCGCACAAGTCAAAGGGGAAGCAAAACTCAATAGTCAAACTGCAGCTGTCCTCCTGCCCAAGCCATATTTCTTTAAGATCAGTCAGCTGAGCAGGGACAGGGCTGATGCTTTACCCAGGATCTCAGCCAAGCAGGGGAACTTTCAAGAAAACATCAGTTTTGTCTTCTGGCTACGGGTACATAAAAACACTGAAGCAGTGACTCTGGGAAATCAGTGCCATCTGGGTAATAGGTGAGGCAGGCAGGAGTGATGCTGCAGAACAGCCCCTGCTGGCTCCAGTGGCTCTGGGCAGGCGCTGGCACAGCTGCCCAGGGAGGTGGAGGTCCATGGAGGTGTTCAAGAGAAAGGAAGATGTGGCACTGAGGGACATGGCTCAGTGGGCATGGTGGGATGGGCTGGGGTTGGGTTTGGGGATCTGAGAGGGCTTTTCCAACCTTCAGGATTCTATGATTCTTCTCATGTACGCCAGGGGAAAAAGAAGGCAGAAGAACCCACCATATCACCTTAGCTCAGAGAGCATCTTCCACTGCTGCTTACAGCTGGGCTGCAGGAGATGGCTCCAGGAAGCAGCAGGTGCTCTGCTCGCCAGAAGGAGAAGGCTGGGAGAAAGCAAAGGGCAACCAATTTGACAACGCCATCTTCCCAGCAAAAGCACCAGGAGAAACCAGAAGCAGCCAGAAATCTGCCAGCTTTTCACCCACAAAGAGCAGCATGGAGAAGGCAGGTGGAGCACTTGGGTCCAGCTTCAGCCCCTCTGCACCATTAAGGGGATGTTCTACAATAAGTAAAAAATGAAAACTGATGTGTGTCCCCCTGTCCCAGCTCTGTGCCTTGGGACTCGCTGGCCAGGACACAGCTGCAGCCTGGCTGCTCGCTGCTGAGCAGAACATTTAATAACCAACCCCTCTCTGATCTCCTCTGGGAAAAGCATGCAGCTGAGTCACTCTTGCTTGGAGGAGCATAATTGCCCTGAAGACTTCTCCCCTCCTTTAATTTGTCTGGCCAATGAGTGCAGCAGAACACTATGAGTTTTGTTTCCCTAGATGAGCAGAATGACAATTTCTTTGTTTACTGAAATGCAGCAATTTTGAAAGGACATGAATTCATGTAAGATACCGATGCAACAAACACTTTCCTGTGGCCAGGTTTCACGTGCCCTCCCCAAAGCCTCCTCCAAACCCCAGCTCTCCTCTCTAAAAGCCACGTGCCCTGGAGCTATGCACAATCCATGCCCTGGGGAGGACACAGTCTTCTGCCTTCTTCAGAAGGCTTTGGTACAACTGATCACCAGTACAGGGCTGCAAGATCCCAGCCACAGCCCTCATTTGTGACTGATGCTGTGTTTCTAGGCATGGTGTGCTACAAGGAACTAACTGGCCCCTCCAGATTTGGCAAGACCAAAATCCAAGCTGGGTAGAAATCAGCAAGTTAGTATTGCTGGAAGACCAAAGGTTTGTGCCTTTTTAGAGCATGAGTCTCTGGAAAGAACTAAACCTGTGCATCTCATCTTCAAAACCTCTGCTCACCTTGGAACAGTCCCTGCAGACAATGCTGCCCATGCCCTGGGAGGTCAATGCTCATCTCCAAATAGCTCTGCTGTTATCTCTGCCTGCTCACGCTGGGGGCACAGCACTGCCTGTGCCCTGCTATGAACAAATGCTGATGGGCTGGATAATTATTCAGATGCTTGGGGAAAAGAAAAAAGGGGAAAAAAAACAACTTACAGTACACTTCCAGCAGCCACACGGAGTGATAGGAGCACCAAAGCAGCAGCTGCTTATCAGCACAGCTTTACGTTTATCTCTGTGTTTTGCTGTCTCTCCATATGGCTGTTTGGTTATTAAAGGGAATGGTGGCTAAAGCTCGAAATAATAAGCAATGAATTAGTAAATGAAACAAATCCTGCACTAATGAGGAGCGAAGCAAGCACGCAGATGAAAGCTGTGTGTTCCCTCCTTGCTCACACTGGGTTTCACCGGGAGCTTTTTTACATTGCCTTCAAAGCAGTGACTTTGCACCAGTCAATCCCAGGTAGAAGACAGCCATTCCTGTTTTGGTTTGGGTTTTTTTGTTTGCTTGTTTGTTAGTTTGTTGTAAATTAAAACTCTGTTTTTCTCCAACTTCGGCACCAGCTGAATCCCATTGCAGCCCATCTCTGGCAGCATGGGAAGGGAACTGCTCACTGGCCTCTCCTGTAGAGGTTCTCTCTCTCCTCCCTACAGATGAGGAGCAAGCAGGAAACGACCCAAGATAGATGCTTTTTCCTATTGCATCTCAGCCTTTTCACAGGGAGAGCAAACGCTTCCGTTAATCGATACAAGTGCTTTGTGCTTGTCGATATGGCAAAAATCCCCAGGAAACAGGAAAAGAAGATGACAGCAGCAGTGAGGAGAAACAGCCACCTCTTCCAGCAGGTCACGTCAGCCGCCAGCTAACTTGTCAGTCACCTCTCCTCTGGTTTTTTATCCAAGAAAAAGACAAATCCTCCCCATGCTGGATCCAGAGGATTCTCTTCAGCAGACCAGGCTGTCTGGCGGCTGGGAAAACAAGCTGACAGGTAAAAGCACCCAAACAGGATTCAATGGGCATGGGATGATGCACTGTACCAAGGCAGTGTGCATGCCTGATAGATGTGTGCACGTACTCCTCTATACAGACATGGCAGACCAAAGCCCATTTGCACTTGCACATTTTTACACCAGTATTTCCAGCATGGAGAGGATCTGCTTGCCAGCCAGGACATGAGATGCAGCATCCTGTGCTAACCCTTCACCCCACGTTCTCCATGTTCCTCCCATGTCTTCCAGACCCCAAGAAGGCAGTGCTGACAAAACCACAAACCCACAGCAACCAGCACCCGCTTTGGAAAGAGGCACGGACCCAGAGAGTCCAACAGAGCTGCCCCATCTCAATGCACAGCTTTGGAGATCCTTCTTGCAATTCCAGCCTGCCCTGCCTCTCTCCTGCCTGACCCCAAACCAGGGATGCAGCTCCTGAAGCTCACGGCTTCAGGACGCACACATCAGTGCCAGGGATGCTCAGCACCACTGCCAGCATCCAGCAGAGAAAAGTGGAGATGGGTACAGAGAAGCCCGTGCACTGGGGGTGTTCCAGGTAATCCCTTAAATCACTGCTCAGCGTGAAATGATCTACATCTCAGCTTGCTCTTTTCCCCCATAAATCAAGGAGAAAGCTTGACTTGACATGAACAGCAGTTTGCATGTGATGGTTACCACCACCACCAAGGGTGCAACATGGCCATCTCCATTACAGCATTTTCCTCTTTGTTCTGAACAAGACACTTGCCTTCTGCCTTCCCTGCCACTGCCCCTTAACTTAACCTCATTCACTTTGTTGAGCTGCCAGTCTGCGCGCTGTAACGTCGCTGCTGTGAAAATTTCAATCAATAGCTCGTTCCTCTGAGTGGGGTCTGTGATCTACAAGCCTCTAACAGCCACAGTTGCAAGATCAGCCATCAGATGGGAGGCAGGGAAATGCCAGCACACTGTCCTGCTGCACTCTGCAAGCAGGAAGTCAAAGCAGCAGCTTCAGCACCTTGGAGAACATGAGGCTTCTGGTCAGGAGCACAGAAGAGTGATGGATACTAAAGTCACCCACTGATGCCTCAATGTATCTCAAATTTTAGCTCCTAAACTCTTCAGACCCCTCTTCTTCACATCAAGAGCAGCAGCAAAGGGCAAAGCTCCAAATGAGACAGCAAAGCAGCACCAAAGAGGCAAGAGGAGCTCGAGTACATCTCTCATGCTGCTCCATTGGAGAGGCTCAGCCATGATGTCTGCAGAGATTGCAGGGAGCCACGGTGGATTTATCACCCAGAGCCATCAATCAGGGCACTGAGAGGCAGACATCCCCTGTAAGCCCCACAGAGTTCAGCTGCATAAGAAGGGAAGGAATTGCACTAGGATAGCAGCCGCAAGTACAAGCTTAAGCAAAACAGCATGCAAAACCCCCCAAACCCATCATTTATAAACCAGCACCACCCATCCGAGGTGGCTGGCTGGCTGCAGAGATGGAAAGCAGACTGTCCTCGTGGAGTCAGAGAAAATGCCTGGGGGATCCCCCACTTTGGGGTGACATTCATCTACCTGGGCAGGGAAACAGGAGTGAGGCAGCAAGAGAGAAACCCAGCCCAGGAGGCTGAGCCCATATTAATTCACAAAACAAAGGGTGAATTTGTAGGAATGATCCAGACTCATTTTCTCAATTCTCCACTTTAGTAGGAGCACATCCAGCTAAAACTGTGCTCTGAGCCAGAACCCCTCTTGCTGCTTGATCACAGGATATTTTGCTTTCTCTTTGAGATGATGATATGAAAATATCGTGCATAAGACCAAGTCCCAGGCTGCTACAGATAAGTCATGGTAGGCTGGAAAATAGCCCCACAGACACTTACCACCTCTGCCCAGAACGGTGCAGGGATGACAGCCTGGTTGGAGAGGTGCAGCGTTTGGGAAGCATCTTGCAGAACTGGGATACGGCCAAAATTTATCTTACTCGGATGCACGTAGACAACTGGGCCTTCTCCAGTGCTCACTAAATGGATTTTCTGCTCCAGGAAGCATGTAGAAAAGACACAAGAAAACAGAGAAAGGTTAAAAAGATGAGACAGTGCTCAGAGTACTCCTAGACTGAGGGAGAATTATGTCTGTTTGAAGCTTTTAGTGTTGTAACACTGACACAAAAGACCTGCAGCAAGTGTAGGATGTGGGGTGATTCCACTGGAAAGACATCAGATCCCTTTATTGGGGTGAATAAACACAGCTTCCCTCACTTTTTTCATGCTTGCATTTCCACCTCCTGCTCTTGGCTGGCTTTCTTCTGCTGCTCTCACCCCTTTTATTGCACAATTTGCCCCAAATCACCCTCACTGACTTCTGCTGCTGCTTGAGTAGGAATTCCATGAAAGTCAAAGCTACACCTACAAAACCAGGATACATCAGGAGCCAAGCAGGCACTTCAGGATAAGTTAGTTGCCTTTGAGTTGTATTTATGGCTATTCCTGGTATTACAGGAATAACAGTCATTAATTATTAATCACATCATTCAGCATTTTTCTCCTCTGTCACTCTGTGACCCGACAGTTTTGTTCTTGCAGAACTGGTGCGGGCTGTTGGAAGAGGAATGCAGATCCCTTTACTAGATTGCCTTCTCACATTGTTAAAACAACGAGAAATCACCCAGTCTTCCTGGTTTCCATGCCTCCCAAATACCCCAACGAGGCCTGAATGCAGAGAACTCCAACACCAACAAGGTGCTGTGTGATTCACTGGAGGGCACGGAGCAGGATCTGACCACAGAAACCCAGCTGCCGTGATGCAAAACCGTTAATGATGTCTGACTGAGGGAAATGGCATTGACAGCTGTCAGAACTGCTCCTCCAGCTCAGCCAGGGTCCCCATGACAGGACACGACTGCATGCTGTGAGAGCCCCAAGTCACGCACCGAGGCTGCACCTCAAAACCAGGGGCTGAGCGAGGAAGGGGAGCTGGAAACCCATCTGGCTCCAATTAGAGTGTGATTAGCACTGTCATGATACGTCCTCACCAACACAGGGCTCCTATAAAAACCCTTCATCCACAGCCTTCTTGGAAGAGGCAGGAAAATCCCTGTTCAGCAGAGCTAGAGGCACTGTGACACGGGCAAAGGGAGCGGTTTGGGGCTGCACCTAAAACCATAAAGACTTGGCACCAACCCCAGAAGGCATGAGCTGGGGTGGCAAGAGCAAGCTCCCTCTTGGTTTTATGGGAACGCATTGTGGTTGCTCCACTGAGGTCAGCTTTATAGCAAGGGATCCCTCTGGCTAGGACATGCCACCAGTGCAGCATGTATGTAGAGAAATGGAACTAGGTGATCTTTAAGGTCCCTTCCAACCCAAGCCACTGTATGAAATAGGGAATCCACATCCCAACTATAGGGCAGTCCTATAGAAAATGCAAAGAATCTAGCCTGGCAGCAAGAAACTCACTTCTCATTTGGGAACCAGAGTATAAATGCTGCACACTACAGACCAGCTCAGTGGGCACAGACGAGCTCAGCCTCGTGCCAGCCACTGCTTTAGGGTCAGCTAGGGTTCTCCAGCTGAAATTCTCACTGTTTGGGCAAAAGACGGACAAATTCATCTCCAAGCAAAAATAAGAAATGAAAAAATTAAGGTAAGGCTTGAAACAAATTGTTAATCCATGGGTAAAAGCTTTGCAGGAACACTGCAGTTAAAAAACAGACTAAGAGCTGAACCACTGGGTTATTCTAGTGGGGAGAAACCCTCATCTTTAAGGGAAGGATTTTTATAAGAAAGTATTTTGCCAGGCGTCAGGTTTTGCTGCAAAATTCCCCTCCCTGCACTGCCTGGCCTTCCTGTTGACTGGTTTACGTTCAGACCCACGAATGCCTGGGTTGAGACACTCAGCAGCATCCAGGGGATTTAGCAGCATCACTTCCATTCATTTTAATGAAAGCTTAAATCCCTCGAACAGCTTTCAAAATGTCAACCTCCCTTTCTGTTACAGAAAGCTTAAGGTTCCCAGCAACCCTCTGACATCCTACTTCATGCTCAGAGGGATGACAAGACATTTTAGCACAGCTACTTCAAAGTTAATATCACTTTAAATTAAAGTTTAATTGGCTAAATTTGTTCTAGATCTCAGCTAGATGAAGCCAGGACACTACACAAGATTCTTTTGCCTACGTTTTGTTATTGCTGTTGTGTATATGTGGCTAAGAACAGCAAATTTTAGGAGGTTTTTGTCCAGGAATGCTTTGCCTCATCCATTTCCAAGCTTGGGAGAACAAAGCCTCCCTGTGCTCCAGATGCATGAGTGCAGATGCCATGAGTGATGCAAAAAGTTCTGTGCTCACACCAGTCCTACATGGCAAACCTGGCATCAGCCTGCTCCTGGCTGTGTTTGGAGCAATGAGTTCCACCATGCAATGGTGGAGGAAGGTCATCAGAACCACCTAGGGTAGGGTCATTAGAGTCTGGGGTAGGGACATCAGAAACACATGGTGCAGGGTCACCAGAACCTCCTGGAGCAGGGTCAGTGCTGTCCCTTTGCTCAGGGAACTCTGGCTGTATCATTTCTGTGCTCCTTTGGTCCTGAGCTTTAGCAGAAGGCATACAAAAATGCCCAGCTCACTTTTGCTGCATTGCTTCCTGTAGATGCACCATCTCTGGGGACGCAGCCCGATGCGACACGGAGCTCCTGTCACTTCCTTTGCTCCCAGGACAAACAAACCCTCCTCAGCATATGGCAGCATCTGGCCTGTGCCCACGCTCTCCCCTCCCCAGCCCGGCTTCCCAGGCTGCCGTGCTGATTTAAGCGCTGCACGCAGCCACGAAGCACCCAGTCGCTCTCCCCAGCGAAGCAAGAAGCAGAGATATGGATTCCTGCCACCCCATCCATCATCACCACAGCTCTCGTTTGCCCAGGAGGAATGCCTGGAATGAGCACCCCACCAAGATGAGCTGTACCTCTGGGACTCACCAGCGGGGATTCCTCTCTCCCGAACACTGCGATGCTCGCCACCGTCAGATGCTCGCCTGTCACCTGGGCCTCCAGTGTCACCGGCACCTCCACCACGCCATGGGGCTGGATGATCCCACACGGCGCGGGGCTGGAGTACCGCACGGCAGCACCCTCCTCCTCCTCCTGCATGGGACAGACAACTTCAGAACCCTCTTGGAGGGAAGTTAAAGATATGTGAGTCGTTGTGATAAATGTCAAGGATGTACAAACCCCTTGGAGAAAGCAGAAAGGCACACAGCCAGATGCAAGGCTTGTGTGTGCTGAGCATCCCGAGGGGTCCAGTGCCGGGTGTGGGGACACACAGCTCCCATCCTCATGCTGAAGGTGCTCAGTGGCAGAACACAATGTGTCCCCTCTGTCCCCTCCCCATGGGCACGAGCAGCTCTCCCCTTGCAATTCCCTCTGCCAAAGCACTGGGCTAAATGCTAAATGCATTTAGGTAAACGCTGTGCTGCATCACCCCTGCGCTGGAAGCCTCTTTGCAGCAGCTCTTGGTGACCCCCGAATTCTCCTGCATGAAAGCACCCCCCAAAGTCTAGAACTGCTTCCTAAAGCAAATATACACTTCTTAGGAAAAATAAAAATAGAAAAAGATCTGGATAACACTCGTCATCTGTTATACCCAGTTATATACCCAGGCAGGTTCCCCATCTCAGCAGCCCCTCGGTAAGGGCTGGGAGGAGGAGGAGCAGTGCCAGACCTGAGGCAGGAGCCCGTAGCAGCCGGGAACGTCGCCGTCGTTGACCAGGGTCAGCGCCTGCTGGTAGCGGTGCTGCAGGAAGCAGCGCCCGAACGTCACCACGGGGCTGAGCGCCCGCAGCGGGGGAACGATGCACCTGGGCACAGAGGAGGGAATTAGGGGTACTGGGGGAAGGATGAATTTGTTCATTCCCTGATTTCTCTGAGATCACCTCCTGCCCAGGAGGCTCACGGGGATGTGTGCCACCCTCCCGACGGTCCCAGCAGCAGGAGCTCTGCGGGAGCCGTGCTCTCCAAGGCTGGAGGCATACAGCACCCATGCATTTCAGTAAAGACAACTCCCTCCTGTCCCATACCACGCTCTCCCTCGCCCAAAAATCTGGCATTTGTCATAGCCACGGAGGGCAAAGCCACCACCTGCTCTGTGCCATTTTCAAGCATCTGTGGCTACCTCGCTCCTTCACCCATGGGCTCACACTCCCTCTGTTCCCATTTGCATTCATTTTACAGGACAAGCTGGGGGGAGGGAAGACCACCACCAGTCAACAGTCACCAAGAGCCCAAAGCATGGAGGGGGCATTCCTGAGCAACAGCCTCACAAAATGCCCCAAACCTGCCCGGCTACTACCGTGGGTGTCATCCTAAAATGACACCCTTAGGTGTCATTTTATGAAGGCTTATGAGGACAGGAACATCATCCAGCATTTTCAAGTAACTAGATATACAGGGTTAGCTGCATGTCAGTTGTAATCTGGACTCAGTTGTCATCAGTTGTAAACCAGGACTGAATCTGGCTGTATCAAGAGCAACTTTTGGCTTTAGACACCAATGGTCAGAATAACCAGAGGAGAGCAGAGAAACCTGAGCTCACCCTTCACACCAAGGACTCCTTTCCTCCTCCTTTCCCATCTCACCATTATTTTTCACTCACCAATTCTGCCTTGAGCCCCTTCCCCGTTTACTTTTGGCCTTCATGGTCACTGCTCAGCACAAGCACCCCCCCCCCCCCCCNGAAGAAAGGGAGGTGGCTCTTTGGAAATATGTTACACCTCAAGAACCAAAACCCAGGCCAATCATGACTATAATTACCATTCCCTCTAGAGAAACACTCAGGGCCAGGCCTGTTTGTTGAGCACAGGTGCTTTTCGATACGCAGTGCTGCTGTTCTCACAGCTGATTTAGCTCCAGCTGGGCAGAACAAGCTCATTAAGCTCTGCTTCTCATTTGGAGCCAGACCCAGCAGCGTGCTGGCGGTGGAACCCCAAAGCCCCAGTACCTGGCTGTAAGGAGGAGTGCCAGCACCTCCATGCCAACGCCGTCCACATCCACCACCAGCGCCAGCTCGTATGTTCTCACCGTGTTGGAGCACAGCGTGACCTGGCAGAAGAACAACATCCAACACTTCATCACCCCCAAAGGGTTCATCCATCCATCCATGCATGAGATAGGCTGGGATTGAGGGGTGGGGGAGAGAGCATCGCTGAAGGATGCTCCGACAGCTGGGGTGTCCAAAACTCTGAGGAGCTGTGGAGTTCCTGGCCCAGGAAGCACCTCACTGCAGATTAGTGGGAACCAAAGGGGAAGGGACCAGAATCTGAGAACAACAAAGGTCCCTCCCAGGGAATTCTATTTAATGTGATCCAACTTTTAACCCCCAGCCTGGAGTAACAACACGTGAGGCAACTGATCCCAGATGATGGGAGTGAGACAACGAGACTCGCTGCTGGGCACAGGGTCCTCCATCCCCTGATAAGGAAAGGGAGCATTTGGGCCTAATTTTGTGCTGGTCCAGGCACAAAGCAGAGCCTCTAGGACAAACACAAATCTGATGGTGTCCAAGTTGTTAAACACACCTTGCAGTTGTCAGAGCTTATACAAACCAAGCTGAGGCACAAACAGACTACAGCTATTCCCCCTCTACTCACCACTGTACAGAAATTAGTCCCTTAATTTTAAATCTTATCTACAACAACACAAATCCAGAGGGTATCTGCTGGCTGTAACAGAAGGAGTTTGACTTTACAAGGGGAAAGCATGGCCCAGCACAGTTTGTGGCTGCCACAGCTTCTCCTGTCCCCATTACAGATCACTGCAGTCAGTGCAGCTCCTTCTGCTCTGCAGGAGAGGAGAAACAAAGCTAAGAAGAAGAGCAAACTTTCACACAATGACATCTCTCTAATAGCCACCTTCTGTCCACCATAAATCAAAGAAATTGCTCTAAGGAGCTCCCAAAAAGAGGTATGAATGGTTTGGCCATACGGTGCACAATCTCCAGCTTGGGCTTTTGGAAGCAAAACAGTGCTCCTTTAGAACCATCCCAGTCACAAAACCCTGACACTTGTGCATGAGTCTCAAATGTATGATGCTCAACAATGGTGGACGGAGTTAAATTCATCTGTGTCCGGTCATGAGCGGGGTTCCCCAGGGGTTGGCATTGGGCCCACCCTGTTTAATATCTTTATCGATGATCTGGATGAGGAGACTGAGTGCACCCTCAGTCAGTTTGCAGATGACACCAAGTAGGGAGGAAGCATTGATCTGCCTGAGGGCAGGAAGGTCCTCCAGAGGGATCTGGACAGGCTGCATCACTGGGCTGAGGCCAAGGGGGTGAGGTTCAACAAGACCCAGTGCTGGGTCCTGCACGTGTCACAACAACCTCATGCAACACTGCAGGCATGGGGCAGAGTGGCTGAAAGCTCTCTGGAGGAAAAGGACGTGGGGGTGTTGGTTGAGGCTTGGCTGCACATGAGCAGCAGTGTGCCCAGGTGGCCCAGAAGGCCAGCAGCATCCCAGCTGTGCCAGCCATGGTGCAGGCAGCAGAGCAGGGGGTGATGTCCCCTGCACTCAGCCCTGGTGAGGCCGCACCTCAGCGCTGTGCTCAGCTCTGGGCCCCGCAATGCCAGAGAGACATGGAGGGCCTGGAGCGTGTCCAGAGCAGGGAACGGAGCTGTGAGGGTCTGAGCACAGCGCTGGGGGAGCACTGAGGGAACGGGATGGGGCAGGGGGGGCTCAGGGAGAGCTCATGGCTCCCTACAGCCCCTGGCAGGAGGTGGTGGTGAGGGGGGTCTGCCTCTGCTCCTGGGTAACAGTGATGGGATGAGAGGGAATGACCTCACACTGTGTCAGGGGAGAGTCAGGTTAGATATTAGGAACAATTTCTTCCCCACAGAGTGGTCAGACACTGGCACAGCTGCCCAGGGAGTGGTGGGGTCACCGTCCCTGGAGGTGTTCAGAACCGTGGAGATGTGGCACTGGAGGACATGGCTCAGCAGGCATGGTGGGATGGGTTGGAGTTGAACATGGTAATCTCAGAGGTCTTTTCCAACCTTAGTGATTCTATGATTCTGTGAACAGCAGTGCTGAAGTCCCCTGGTGACAGCACAGCTCCAGCTGCAGGAGCACGCTCCGTACCTGGACATCCAGCGTTCCCTGGGAGCGGATGGTCCCTCTGCAGGGCGTCACGGTGAATTCGGTGGGCTTGGGGTGAGCTGGACAGCCCTCCCTCCAGGAGAGGAGAGTGTTGTCTGACACCTGCACAAAGCTGCTCACGCTGGGGGCTCCAGAGCCGTCCCCGGGAATGCGGAGGTTGAACGTCATGGGCACCAAGGAGGTGTTGCTGAGGCAGCACGACAAGGTGCAGGGAAAGCCTAAGGAAGGACAAATATGAATTTATGGTCAATTACCCCTCGATTCCTGCTGTGAATATCCTGTTATAAAAACCTGGGCTTGGAATTGAGCTTGCTGACAAATCTGAACGGCAGCTGCCTGAGAAGCTGAGCGAGGAGTTAAGCTCAGGTCTGCTGTTATGCCGTGCAGAGATCACTGCCGTGCCCTGCTCCCTCCTGCACTGCCCATCACCAGAGGCTTTTCCTTCTCTAAGGGCCAGGAGCTCTGCCCCTACCCCAGGCAGCACCCATCGCTTCTCATTTATGGGTGTGCATCCACGCAGACTGAGTTATTTATTCTGAAAACTCAAGCAATAAAATTCAGCAGCTCAGGCTGAATGCTATCTTAAATCCAGGAAACGTCCCATGATCTTCAAAATATAAAAGCAGTGTGTTGCTATCGAGGAGCTTCCACAGCAAAATAAAAAACATATAAATAGGAAAATAAAAATATGTAATATATAAAAAGGAAAATAAAGGATGAAATTGGGAACTACAGCACCACGCAAAGCACTTTGATGCAGTTTCTTACGATCCTATGACAAATACGTGATGGAAGTCCACTCAGCTTCATTGTAATTACAATTACAACACAACCATTTGTGCTCAGCACGATGCGGGATGCGAAGCAGCCCTCCTGTTCCTGCAAACTACGTTTGCCAGCTGGAGCTCGTGCCCATGCTGCCTGTTGCAGCTCCTGCCCATGTAACACGCTGGCTGCACGCACCCTGCAGCATCGCAGGCTGAAGGACAGAAGCAAGGCTCCTCCAGCTAATTGCTGCGAGCACAACGCTCCCACAGTGCTTCCTTTTTGTTATCCGTTGAGATTGACATCGATAAGCACAGCACCTAGGGATGCTAGCTCAGGCAGATCACGGGAACGTTTTTTCTACCTCTAATTCCATCACAGCTGGATTATCTGTATGGACTAAAATCAGCCCCCAAAAAGCAGATTCAGCACCTGCTGGCAAGAACTTTGGATTGAAAGCTGCATTCACACTCCTGTGCTCTCACTAACGTGGCTTCACAGACTGCTGTCACTTCTTCCCTGCGTCCTGATCCCCCCTGGTTCTCCACCCCTCTGCTCCCAGCTCCTGGAGAGGATTGCAGGATTGCTTCTGCAGATGCACACCTGCCCACGTGCTGCCAGTGGCTTGCAGCCTGGGCTGAGGCAGAGTGATTTCACCCCACTGATGCGTGTTCAGATCCCAGTGCTGTCTTGGAGCACCACTTTCAATCTCAAGCTGGTCAAGAAATTGCTGCCATTTCTCTCTGCACAGAGCTAACTCTGCTCTGCAGGGCTGGGTAAGAGCACAGATACCAAGCAACACCTCAGGAGACCCTTGCAGATGTATGTGCTGGTCTGGAAAATATAGCACAGATCTTAACAGGACACCCATGTCCATCTGGAGGAGGAGCTGGAGGCTCCTATTAAAGCATCTCCTATTCTGGGGCGAGCAGGCTGAGCAGATGACAACTCCCAGCCTGCTTCACAAAGAGCAAGCCTGATGCTTAAACATTAGCAGGAAATACGCTGTGCCTCAGCTAACAAATTGGGACATAGCATCCACGCTGGCTTTGATTGCTGCCTGTGAAGGTTTACATCAGCAGCTTAGCTACAGGCTGGCCATGGTGAGGACATCTCCCACCGCACGCTTACCAAGCACTGAGTCCAGGTGAGGAGGAAAACCAACTGCAGGGAGAGCAGAGTTCATCCACACCCATCAGCAGGGAGAAATGCTCACCTCCTGCAAGTACCAGGGAGGCAGGAGGTGCACAAAAGGGACAACCACTGACTTCACAGAGCCCCGAAGCTGCCAGATGCAGTCTTTAGCAGCGCAGTTAAAAGCAGCAAGAAACACAAAAGCTGCCTTCTTCAGCTGAAAAGGTCTCATTAATGAAATCAGACTGCATAGGATGAGTCTTGTGTTACATAACCATATTTCTGCTGGGTGTGTTTCTTGTTTTATTTGTTCAGAAGGAAATAAAGTGAAAAATGGTGATGCAGGGAGAGGAGGAAGCAGCTCAGAAAAGGTAATGAGTTTTCTTAAAGTCCACGAATGGCATGAAAACACAGAGGCATCCTGGGCACAGAATGATAATGGCCCTTCAATCAACCCACAATTGATTTCACATTTAAACTTTATATCATCTCAGTATAAAGCCTTTTGTGAGGCTGAGCTGGAGAGTCAGAATCTGCATTTCAATGGAAGCTCTGGATGCTCAGGCACAGGCTGTGCCAGCAGAGGGGCAGGAGCCCATCCCTGGGGACACCAGTGCATGCCAGGTGACATGGGACAACAAGGTGTCCTCATAGCACGCTGATTTTTTGCACTAAAGTGACCCAGAAGAGCTGGTGTGGGGTCCCAGCTCCCGTATCCTGCAGTTACATCTCCTGGGCACTCCTTGGATGCAGACTTTCATGTTCATTCTGCTGCCAAGAACTGGGAGCTTGGGGTTAAACTGCCTTGAGGGATGCTATAATACATCAGCTTCACTTCTATTTGACCTCATGATGGCCTTCATTTGCTTCCAACAACACAGAGGACAAATCTGCTCAGTGCCAGTTTCACCACAGCTTTATTTCCAGAGCTCTGCAATGCAGACTGAACTGATGGGAAGCACTGGTCACTTACCCCTCCCTTCATCACCCCGAACTTTTAAAGCCATCCAATGCCTCTTATTCCTTTTGGACACGTGGCCTGGAAATTTGCTCTCACGCAACAGCACATCCATACTTGCAATGAATGTGTGTGCAGTATTAATAGCACTGCTCTGCCCAAGCAGCCAGCAGCCCTGGTTTTAACACCCCAAAGCAGGAATGCGATGCTCCTGCATTAGCTTGCAACGCACTGACTGGTAGAACAAACCTCCCCAGCTGGCAGGCCGAGCCCAGGGTGCACTCACCAAAGGGAACGTCGCCGAAGCGGAGGGAAGGTACATCGAAGTGGAAAGTCGGTCCGATGACACAGCCCCTGCAGGGAGAAAGGCAGAGGAGGCGTGGGGTTGGTTAAAGAGAAGGGCACGGTGTTTGGATCTCATCACCCCTGCATTCAGCACGGCACCTGGGTGGGTGGGAGGCAGCCAAGGAACAGCCATCAGCTGGCCCAAGTAAGTGATGAACAAGTGACGGCTCCGTGCCTCAGTTTCCCCCATCCCTAACAGGAGAACTCAAGTGTCCACATAAATTAAGTACAATCATTACTGTAACTTGACCTCCCACCTGTAAGCTCCCTGCTTTGGTATTTCTTAGCTGGAACTGGTGCTTCCATGGAGTAGATAAGCAACCTTTCCTCAAAAGACCTCAATCACACAACACAGAATTTTGAGGCATGGATGCAGAGAAGCCCAAACACCCATTGATCACCACCAGAACAGCAACAGTGCTGGACCTTGGACAGCTGAATTGTGGAGAAAAGCATCAGCTTGCCACCAGCACACCAGCAGACACGTCCATGAGCAACACACATCTTAAACCACCAAGCACGGCTGTCCTGAACCCAGCACATCTTCTTGCCCGCCCTCCGAATCCAGCAGCTGGGCTCCAAACTCCAAAATTCACCCACTGAAATCACCACCTGGATCTGCACAACATCCATTAATCGATGCCATGGCTGGTGCCAATCAGTGCCAGCTCTGTCTTTTAGTTAAATTGGGGAGCATAGAGAATGGTGCCTTCTAGTTTTATCCACAGGTGCCATCGTGCCTGCTCTGTACATGAACAGACCCCAATGCCCCACGGGAGGAACCTGCCTCCATCCCTGGTGTACCGTTCCCACCACCCCTTTCTAAACACCAAAGAAACGAGTGTTCAGGACTTTGTCAGGTTGGCATCCAAGTAAGAAAGAACCTCCTGCGGTTCAGGCATCTTCTGATCAGGTAATCAAAAAGAACTGGTTTCAGATGTTTCAACCCATCGCTAACTCTCAATTCCTTGGAACTGAGTCAGTTCCTAAGATTAATCCAGTTCCAAATCCCTGCTGGTGCAGAAGGTCCCTCCCCAAGGACCTCACATAATCACCTCCCAAGCCCACACAGCTTACTTTGAACAGAGCAAAGGGAAGAGACGTGCTTCCCATCACAGCCCATGCCAGGAGACGACGGAAAACTACCCCCACGCCAGCCACGGCTGGGGGTGATGCTGGAACCTGCCAGGGCCGAGCCTTGCCAGGCTGCCATCCCTGCTGAGCAAGCTGTGCCCGTGCTCAAGCTAAGCCTGAGCAGCTGCCCAGAAGGCTCAGGCAAGCAGCCAACCCCAGGCTCCTTGCACAACAGCTGATAACAGTACAGCTTGCAGGAAATGAGGGGAGAGGCAGTGGTTTTGGCCACATTTTGTCTTACAGCAGCATTATTTAATGCACGTGCATAGGGAAAGCAGGGTCACTGCAGAGCAGGAGGGATAACACCAGGTAGGAGAGGAACCACGTGAGCTCCCTTCCTTTACAGCCCCATGGCCCACTAGCCAGACCTCCTCCGAGGAGTGGGAATTTTCTCAGGACTAAACTCAGGGCACAAATCCCCCTGAAGCTGAGGGTCAGCTCAAGCTGATGGGTGGGCATCTCAACAGAGTTATGGGGTTGGAGAACGAGAGATAAGGGCTGGAAAAGAATCTTTCAAACAAAGTGGACCAAGGAGGCAGATGTCATTTCAAAGAAGTAAATTGAATTGCTGCAGATGGAGGTGCAATATCAGATGGGCTGCAAAGGAGCCACCATCTAGGAATTAAGGGTAAAAGGATGGGGAAAGATTAAAAACATAAAGAGCAATCTTGTTTCAGTGAGAAACAAAGTCTACACTGAGCTGAAGGCTGTGCTGGCAGAATGGGACCACAAAGAGGGGGAAAAGTGCTGGCACTGGGAGCAAAGTTCTGGGAGCCAGTGGAGAAACCAGAACCATTTCATTCAGTTGGGGAAAACCAGAAGACAACAAACTCACGGGCAACCATCTCCTTCCTGAGGAACATGGGCACTGCAAGACAGAAGCAGTGGGCACGAGGCAAGGAAAGCTCTATTCTACCTGTGATAAGCACATCTTTCCAAGCAAAGCCTGTCCTTGCTCAAGGAGAAAGCTGCTTATGCAATAACATCCCATGACCAATTTGAGGGGAGGGACAGAGGAGAATAAATTATTTGATTGCGAAATGTTCCCTCTTGATTTCCAAAAAAAGCAGCACTTTCCCTCCAAACACAAAGCCAACATAATTGTTTCCCTACCGGAGGTCAACAGACCTACTCACCACTCTCTTGCAAAGTAATAACCTTGCTCTTTTTCATCCACTTTCCCATACCTTATTGACAAATCTGCTGCAGCCTCCTTTCAACCCTTCACTACTGGTGCTCAATCTGGTGCCTCCCAAGAGCTGTCGAGGAGGTACCACTGCCCTAAAGCTCTCCAGCATCCAGTATCAACTCTCCTGCTTGCTCCACCACATCCCACCAGCCCATGGGATGGATCACCTGGTGTATGGTGCC
This sequence comes from Penelope pileata, assembly GCA_013396635.1. NCBI lineage: Eukaryota > Metazoa > Chordata > Aves > Galliformes > Cracidae > Penelope > Penelope pileata. The sequence goes on from WBMW01001091.1 coordinate 138,106, forward strand.
CAGGTCCTGAGAAATTAGTTTTGCCTTTCCAATCAGCCTTTTCCCCCCCATTCCTTGCTCGGTGAGGATTATCTCTTGCAACAGCACCAGCCCATGGGATGACACCCAACCCCTGCACCTGCTGCAGAGCTCCCTGTCTCCCCTATCAGCACTTCTCTGGCTGCAGCAGGGAGGTACCAGAGCCAGGAGGACACCCTGATGTGTTGAGACATCACTGTGAGAGGTGTTCAGGCTGCTGCTACCTCTCTTGTATGGATTATTAACATGGGGTTTTAAAAGCACAGCTTCTGGCTGCAGAATCACTTCGGCTATCTCCAAAACCCTACTGGCCCTTGCTCTGCGTTCAGGTGGGATGCCCCAGACCACTCTTCTGCAGAGCTGACCCCATCCCCCTGCCTGCACTGCCTTGAGGGACAATGCGAGCTGCCTGTGGGAAGGATCCCTTCAGTCCCCCGACTGACCGTGGTGACAAAGCCACTTCCACGAGGGCCCTGAGGCCTTCAGAAGCAACCAGGCATTGACAGCGTGGGAGGCATGGCCATGCCTCTCATACAAATACACCTCGTCTGCTGCTGGCAAACACTTGCAGAGCTCAAGGTTAAGAAGCCTTTGAGACACTGGAACAGGTTGCCCAGAGAAGTTGTGGATGCTCCCTCCCTGGAAGCATTCACAGCCAGGCTGGATGGGGCTTTGGGCAACCTGGCCTAGTGGGAGGTGTCCGTGCCCGTAGCAGGGGGACTGGAACAAGATGATCTCTAAGGTCCCTTCCAACCTAAACCGCTCTGTGATTCTGTGAAGCCTCAGCTCTGACCCTGACCCCACAGCCAGGCCTCAGCCTTCTGCTCTGCTCCACCACAGGGCGAAGCCGGCGGGATCACCCGGAGCAGCAGGCCGCACAGGCCGCACAGGCCGCACAGGCCTCACCCCCGGCACTGCCCTCACCTGACGGTCAGGGTGACGGGCTCGGGACACCCATGCACGCTGACCCTGAACTCCTCGGTGAACTGCCCCAGCACGGCGGAGCAGAAGGAGATGGCAATGGCCTGCAGGCCGCCCGGCGGGACCAGGCCCTCCCGGGGCGTGAAGGTGAAGCAGGAGCCCAGCGCTGTGGTCGGAGGCACCATGTGGAAGAGAGCATCGATGGCTCCTTTGTTAAACAGGATAGCCTGCAGCAGAGAGAAACATGGAGATGTGTGAGGAATTTTGCCTTCTTGCAAAAGGATGATCTGCTTTCTAACTCGACGATTAACATCTGTAAGAAGAGGAAGACGCTGTGTGCTGCTGCCCAGCGGAAGCCAAAGAAAACACAAATTCTGCCTTTGGGTTTCTTCGTGCAAAGCAGTGATGGTTTCACAGAAACAGAGCGACTCTGGGTTTATTTTTTTCAGCCTGGCAGTTCCTTAGGCTTTGCTCAACAGGTGGCATCAGGAAGGGATGGGAGCGAGGTGCAGAGCAGCTCCACCTGTTCTCAAGAATTTATCTTTATAAATAACCACAGCCATCATTTAAGATTTTACCATTATGTAAAAAATAAAATTAAAAAGTCCTTGCTGAGGTTCAGCTCTGTTTTGCTGCTCACAACATGCCCACATCTGCCTGTGGGCAGCAGCTCTGTCACCAAACCCACCCGCAGCAAATTAAGCTGCTGATGGGAAACCCTGCCATTTCCAGGGTCTTATCAGTGTGGTTTGGATTTCTTTTCCCTACCTTTTGTCCTTACAAAATCTGCCAGAATTGAGACAGAAGCATAGAAATGCCCTTTGCTTTTTCATCTTGGAGTTGTTGCTGGAAATATTCAGGTATTCGAACTCCACAATGGTAAATGGAACTCGTAGTGAGCCTGCCCCGAGCTGAGGTTTATCTCCAGTCCAGCTGCTTAGGACAGCACTGACTAAAAGCATCATCAACTTATTCATCTTTTCTCAAGTAATGGAAATAATAAATTAATATAGCAAGAAGCAATAAAGTATCAGCATTAAAAACGTATAGAGAGGAAAATATTTTGGTAAGAAAACACCTCAGCGTGTCCTTCCCTGCCACAGTCGAGCTTTTGAAAATGCCTGGCATGATGCATTGCCTCATTTACTACCTCTTCTCAGCTGCTCTGCTTTATTTCTTTTTTGCACAAGATTTGAGGCCATTGGTAGGGCAAATATATGGAAAGTTCCTTGGCCTCGTTTGCAGAAATGCTTTGGTGTTCGTACAACAGTGCAGCACCAAGCACAGCACAGTGAGAGGCTGGTGGGCAGCACCAAGCGCTCCCAGCTTCTCTTAGGGAGCGGATCTCAGCGGGGGGACCGAGGTGACCCCCCCACTCACCTCGTAGCTGTGGGCTGAGCCCACGAACACCTTCCCGATGTCAAGCTGCTCGAAGCTGAAGCGCAGCCGGGGCCCTTCGCCCTCCCCTTTGATGCGCAGGGGCAGCCTGGTCTCGCGGCCTGGGGGAAATTTCCATCTCAGTGCAATAATTCCCTCTTTTGCCCCAATACCTCAGTGCCAGTCCCCGTCCCCATCCTGGCAGGGACTGGCTGTGGATGCTCCAGCAGAAGGCACAGGACCACTCTCTCCCTCTGGAGATAGGCAGGTGCCCCTTGGGCTGGTTTCTAGCGCAGTGATTGGTTTGCACTCTGAAAAAACATTACTGAATTTTAAACACGGTCTCATGGTCTATGAATTTCCATCTGTGTGCTCAGATGAGATTTGAAACCCATTCAGAGAAGGCACAAAGCTCACAAAACAGAAGCGGAGATAAAAATCTGCTGGCAGATTGATGCAATCCCAGACTGGCTGGGAAGCAGATCCTTAAGGTCCCTTCCAACCCAAACCATTCTGTGATATGAGTCTGTGATAAGCAGGAGTGAAGCACCCTAGGGCTGCTCAGAGCAGGCAGAACATCACGGCCACCACCTGTCCCCATGCAGACACAGCTCTGCACTGGGTGCTCGCCTCCCACAGACCTGCACAGCAGAGAAGCACTCACCCATTCCCACCAGGACACCAGTGCTCAGCTCTGCAAGGACCCCTTACCCAATTGCTGAGCAGCTATGGAAATCCAGCCCGCTCCTTCCTGGAGGTGAGATATTAGGGCTGGAGGTGTGTGTATATGCTCATCCTTCACTGTGAAGATAACTGGGAGAATGCAGCTTTACATCTCCAACCTGCTCATTTTCTTCTATAAAGCAGCTAAGGTGACATCGTGCAGGAATTTTTGGTCTGAAGGCTGTTCTGAGCAGTCCAAAGTGCCTGAATCCTACTCTGAGTCTGGGTCTCCCTGCCACCCCTTTCTGCTCTACACGGAAAGTGAGGAGCACAAGGAGGAGAAGAAAGTCTGAGAGTTGTATATAACCTTCACTGTAGCTGCATACTAAAATATTCCTTTCCTTTAAGTTCTTTGTGTGATGCTCACCATTTATTAAAGATCAGGGATTGCAAATTGTTTTACAAACAAAAAAAAAATAAAACAAAAAAAAACCCAACCAACCAAAGAAAAAACCCCAAACAAACACCCCTCCAAAAAAACCTGCTGCACAGTTATTCAGACCTTCCTAGATGAGTTCCTATGGGAAAGAGGGGCCCAGATGTGACAACGTGGTGACTATACCACAACTTGAAAACTCCTGGAACAGCCTTTTTGGGGATGACTGACTTTTTGATCTTGCAGCCCTGAGATGAGGATGTTTGATAAAAGCCAGAAAGCAAGAGCTTTGTTGAATTCAACATTTTTTAAATGGATACCAAGGGCCAGCTGATGGCAGAGATGAGAGTTCTCTTTCCCAGCTCAGACGTTAATTGGAGGGCTGTGGATTTCTATTGCACAGGCACTGTAAAAGACAGCACTGGGTGCTCACTGCCAAGAGATTTATCCATCTGGCATCACGTGTGGCTCTGTCTTCATTAAAAACTCTGTGTCTAAATCACCAAAGCTCTTAGGAAATGGAAATACTTTCAAGTGATGAGCTTTTGTCCATGAAGCTGTGAAGCTGAGAGATGCATCCCATGGCTGCTGCTTGCAGGCAATCGCCTCCTTACTCCCAAATCAATGCAAATTAATGATTTTACTCTCAAAATTGTTAAATTCTGCTGCTTTCTGAGGCCCATTTTCTGTTCACAGAATGACCCCGCCATTTGTGGCAGGTTTTGAAGGTGATTCTCATTTGACCACGTCGATGAACAGAGATCAGCAGCTTGACGTTACGCACAACAGCTCTGCCCAAGGCGATGGAACGTCCATCTCTTGGGACTTTACTCCTCCAGCTACTGGGGCCCAGGCCTGTGAATGGCTTTGAGTTTTTGGAATAAACCAGCTGTAACACAATATGCTTCTGAGTGCAGACGAACCTAAAACCAAAATTTGTGTGCCTGAGCAGCACCTCCCCTTCTGTGTACTTCCTTCCAGCGACTCAAGAGCCACGCTTTTATTTGCATGAACAACTAAAAGTTCATTCTGAGCTTAAATATTTGCCGAGAGCAAATTTCAAACTTGCAGGCTGCAGGGTGCTGATCAGTTCTGCAAACCTCCTGATCCACCGGCACTTCCTACACAATCCATGGAGGCACTCACCGAGAAGCAGAGGCCCAAACCCCTTCCTGTGGGCATGAGATCCAGCTGTGCCATGCACGGGGCTGCACTGGGGCCAGCCTCCCAAATATTCCCAGCAAAGGACACGTGGGCCATCTGCATACCATGCTCTGAGGGGACTTGCATGCAAATGTACATGGAAGAGTCACATTTCTTCGAGGAAACAAAATTAATTGACTCCCCTGTTGAACATCACTGTTGCTCCTTCAAATTCTTTCTGCACCAAGGGACGTTGATTCTGACAGCTTCCACCTTGATAACGCAGTGGATCTGCTCTACTTTACAAGGAATGGGTGTATGCACATAATTGTAATGACCTTGAGGTCTTCCTTCCAGTGGAAGGGCTACTCATGCCCCATCCCTGGAGCCGTTCAAGGTCTCCCTCACTGGGAGGGCTCTGAGCACTCTGATGGAGCTGTGGGCATCCCTGTTCACTGCAGGGGATTTGGACCAGATGGTCTTTAAAGGTCCCTTCCAACTCGAATGATTCTATGAGTTGAGTTCTCCCATGAGCATAGCAGGGGCTCAAAGGAGGCAGCTCCTTGTTCCAAAAGCAGACCCTGTACCCAGCTCTGTTCCTACAGCTCCCAGGCTGCCTCCAGGGCCACACACAAGCTGCTTTCTGTACCACGGATCAGCCCCCCTGGAGGAGCCCCTGGAGATGCTGCAGCAAAGCGATGGACACCACAGCACCAATCCCAGAGCCAGGAGCATCCCTCGGGAGCAACTTTTTAAATAAATCCTTCCCTTCCACATCTCTAACAACCGCCGCTGGCGGGCAGGAAGACCGTTTGTTAACACAAGCCTTGTGTAATTACTGGAGGTGGCATTTGCCAAGCAAACCCCGTGCAATTACTGTATAAATAAAATCTGTTTCATGACATTTGTATCCACCAGCTGGGAGTGCCGAGGAGAGGAAAGGCACAGAGCAGCCGTGCTGGTGGCTGTGTCCTCCAGAATGGGAGAGGGCTGACTGCTGGAGGACCACGGCCTCGCATCTCTACCCCTTCGATGGGGAAAAACACAACGTTCCCTTTCTGCTCTTGGAAAGCATCTCAGCCAGCACCATGCAGAGCCCCAGAGGAAGGGCAAGGTAACCTGAACCACGCAGCTTGCTGCAAGCACTCCCTGCCTGTGCTGGCACAGCAAAGCATCATCACCTCTGCAAGGGCAAGGAGGTGTCCTGGTGCCCGGTCACACCTGCTCCCAGCACCAGGCACGAGTATCTATATGGGTTTAGTACTGTCCCATGAAGCTGTCCTGCTGTGGAATTCTTTGTCCTACAGGGACAACATCAGGGCAAACCAATGGCTTAAAAACTCATCCCTTCACCAGGACCCTCCCAGCGAGTGCTGGGTTGGAGCAGGCTGGCAGAGCCCCAGCGTCACTTCTGGCAAGGGGAGAAGGACAGAGCCCTACCTGAGATGTCGCAGTAGACAGTCTGCTGATAGAGCCTGGCTTCTCGGGGCGTAAAGATCACCTGAATTTCAGCTGAAGAATTTGGCCAGACGTCTCCCTCCTAAAACAGAAATGGACAGCAAACTGTTTAGCTCCGTGTTTCTCATTTTCAGCCACAGCCTGGACCCAGGCATCAGAGAAGAGCGAGGAGCAAGCAAACACTTATCAACAAAATTTATGAGAGTTTGCTATTGGCTGAAAAAACCTGCTCCAAACCCCTCACCTTTACTTGCTCCTGGCAGAGGCATTTTGTTAAAGACCTGGGAAGGGAGCTGAGAGCCAGCTACAGCCTGCAGGATGCCCACACTCCTGCACTGCTGAACGCAGGATCTAATGCAAAGAGGTGGGATTTGTCCACAGCTCCACACCTCTTTCAACCCAAAATAAAAAAAATCAAGTAAAATCACTCCCATCTTTGTCACGTTCAAGACACCCCAAGCACCCACCTCAAGCCCTAACAGTAGAAATGCCCATTTGTGCACGAGTTGGCAGGAACACACACACCTCTGACACCGTAATGAAATTCTGCAAGGGATGAAAAATGCAGCTTATAGGAGGAGACAGAGAGCAGAGTTATTTTCTATCAGCAAAGCAGGGCTGTGATTCTGCGGGCTGCTGGGCATCCTCGGTGCTTTGTCCAGACAAGCCTTGAACTGATGGGAGCCTCTGGCGCTCCTGTGGCATAAATATTAAATGACTGTAACACTTCCCATGGCTGGGTGCTCGCAGCTCGAAGGACAGCTCCCATGGAAATTAAAGAGACACGGGGAGTTACTGGGCTGTGGCTGTGAGCAGCTCCTCAGTGCTCAGCCTGCTCAGGGCCAGCTTCCAACACCAAGAACTCCCCACCACCACCATCGGAAAAGCCTGAAAGAAGAGAATTGCTTGGATTCTTCTCTAAAAACGAGAACAAATACACGTGCCAGATCACGTTTCTCTCCAGCAAGGAACAGGATGAAGACAAAGCCTTAAGGGGCCATCAGGATCTCGTGGCAGATCTTCACGTAGCATCATCACCCATGCAAAGATGCTGAGGAAGGACACTGCTGAAGTGGTGGAGAAGCTCGAGGTGTTCGTGGGGTTCAGGGGCACAAAGGAGGGAGGACGGCACATCCTGGGCCCTACAGGTGGAGCACAGGGTGTGGGAACAGGGTGGGATGCTCAGCAGTGAGTGGGATGAAACCCAATTGTGGAACGGCCCAGGGCAATCCCAGTGAAAGTTCCCGTTTGCTTTGTGGAGCCTCAGTGCCAGGCTGCAGACCTGAGAGTGAGCTGGGACAGAGCCAGCGGGGCCAAGGCAGAAAAACAATGCCAGGATGTGCAGCAGCCTCAGCTAGCTCAGCTTTCCCTCCTCACTGCTGCTTTTTTCCTTCTCTAAAGGAACAACACTGAGATGACAGCCCAGCCACTCCATGCTGCAGTGCCCTCCCCAGCCCAGGGGCAAGGAGCTCCTTGCACTTTGCCCCTGATTTCTTGAAAGTGGTCCTTAAGCTGTGCAGACACCTTTCAGTTCAGCGCGGGCAAACCAGCAACACCAAACGCCTGCAGTGAGGGCATCCACATCCACTCACCACCTCCCCAACAAAACTGCAATCTGCTCTACAAAGCAGAACCAAGTGTCATCAGCCAAGCTGTCCTGGGTGTGAGCAGGTTGGGGCTGAGCAGCATCACCTGGGGGCCAGCTCACCCTTGGCAGACGATGCCTACCACCAACGGAGCACACGGTTTGCTAGGACTCGGTTGCAAAACTTCAGAACGTATCTGAAAAAGCACAGTGAGATTTGATATCATGTCATCATTTCTGGTTGTGTCGTTTACTCACTGAGCCCAGCCCTGCCTGGGAAGGTCAGAGAGTGCTCATCCTCCCACCCAGACCAGACAACAACGTTCTCTGAGGGCAATGCCAATGGCTTCTCGACGGCGCTCACCGCTCTGTTCCGCGCACCGCAGTCAGACTGATTGGCCCTGCAGACACTTGGGGGCAGTTGGGTTATTACTCAAAGGCTGACAGAGGCAATACATCTCCCGTTAATGGAAGCCAGCACAATGCAATTCATAAGCAAAAATGAACCTAAGCAGGAAAGGAAGAAAATTAAAAAGCCGTTGGACTGATGAATATGTATCTGCTACCAACGGTGCAGTTTTCTAGCTGAGCAGCTTTAGCTGACTTTGGGATTTGAGGAACTCTACAGCGAGCACATCTGTGATAGAAACAGAGCTGATGTGGGGCTGGAGCACGGCCCCAGCAGCATCTCACAGAGGGAGCAGCAGGGACAGCCACAACAGCACGTGGGGACCTGGGATGCGGTGCAGGGCCAATGGTAGGGACAGGAGTGGGGACAGCTCGGAGCCACTGCAGCTCCAGCGGGGAGGAGCTCATAGAGAGCTTCCTAAAATGTGTTTTGGCAAACTCCAGCTCCCTGCTTTGCAGCACACAAAGCACAGTGAGGCTCTCACCCACAGCACAGCCCATCCCGACTCCTGCCATACAGCTCTTGGGGTGGTGATAACTCCCCAGCAGCCCCAGCTTCCCAAAAAGTGGTCCCGGTGTACACAAGGGATAAGGGCTGACTCTTCACAGCCTCAACACCGAGGTGGTTAGGAGAGGTGGCAGTATTCACGTTACTCAGCTTGAGATCTCTAACTTGGATAGAATCATAGAATCATTAAGGTTGGAAGACCTCTAAGACCATGGAGTCCAACCCCAACCCATCCCCACCATGCCCACTGAGCCACGTCCCCAAGACAAAGAACAACCCATAGGGAGCCTTGGGCTACCACCCAGTGCTCTCCACCAACCCTAAACCCTAAGTTTAGGGTTGAGGACAGTGAGTACAGCCCTTCCTCCCCAGGGCACTGTAAAACCCTTTGCAGTCCCTGCACCACATCAGGGGTGTCCTGGCCTCGTCCCCTTCCTGCATTGCTGCTGGCAGGGGCATGTCACAGATGGTGGGGTCTGATCCCACCTCTGTGCACCAGCACAGCTCTGGGATCATTCCAACGCGGCGTTACCCATGGAGTCTTGCACTCCCCCTGCACTAGGAAGTGCACCAGCAGTTAATGGGCTCCGTCTCCTGAGCTGATGTGAAGTCCACCCGTGTGCTTGCACGGAAATCTCCTGGCAGTCTGCCCACAGCCAGCTTCCTCGTGCTGCCAGTGGGCCTGTAAGCTGGGCAGCTTGATTCAAGGGTTGAAGGGCAAGAAGAAATTATCAGTTACATTTTATTCTACTCTTCCTCGACTAAAATAAATTCTTTGAAGACAAGCATAACTATTCTGGGAAATTCTGGTCATTTCTCCCTTCATTACTGCTGCATGTCAGACTATAAAGCTAGGAAATATTATGAGTTATTTCTCCTGAGAAATTAAAGTAGGCTGTCGAAGAGGTTCCTCACCACTTTCCTGTTACCCCAGGGGAGAAGAAGAGCTTCTGGTTAAAAGGACATGCTTCATTACCCCCTCTGAGGCTGCCTGCTGCCTGCCTGCAGGACTCAGGACCCCAGGAGCGAGGGACGTGCCTGGGCCCCTGTGCTCTCTGCAGGGTGGCTGCAGAGCCAGGGCAGGGAGAGCTCCCACGGATGCTATCCAGGGCAGAAACTCAACACAGGGTGCTGGGAACACCGTACTGCAACGCTGCTGCCCTACTGTGCTGCAAGGAACGGGTGGATGTATGACGGTGCAGCACAAAAGATGCAGCAGCTGCACCCCAGCTGTGCTGCAGGGATGTGACACAGGATTGTCGTGCAAGACACCAAGTGCAGATGCTTGCAGATCCCTTTTTTCCCTCCCTCAGCCCCTAAATAACGTCAATCTTTCCTGTCAAGCTGAACAAGACAAAGCTGCTCTTGAGAAGTTGGCCAAACCTTCTGTTCTGCTGTTGTGTTTTGCAGGAAGCCATAGGAAGGAAACTGCCACCCAAGGCCAATATCGAACCAAAGACCTCGTAGGAATCGGCAGCACTGAAGTGACACCCAAAGTGAATCAAAGAATGTGAATCCTGCTAGTTCAGGGCACTGATGGGAACGGCAGTGCCAGAGCTAACATCTGCCTCTGGCCAGAAATAGCCAAACCCACGCTGAGCTGCGGGATGCACCGGTGCTGCCAGCTGGGAAGGGGCCTGCTGCCAGAAGCTGCAGTGCTCTGCCCTGAGCTCTCCTTCAGACAGGCACCAGCGTGGCTCCCAGCTGAGGGGAGAGCTGCAGGACCTCCACATCCACCACGGGAGCAGCTCTGCCACCTGGAGGTCTTGCAGACCTCGGAGTTTGCAGGTAGCTCTGAGGGATCCCCACCAACCACAGGGCAGTGCAGACTTGTCAAGGGCAGTGCAATGGCAACAAACCTGCAGCCTCCCTCTCCGCCGGTTTCCATTTCCGAGGAGTCAGCTCCCACGTGTTTGCAATGTGACTTGCAGCTAGGCTGTGGTGGGGAGGGTGCAGCAAAAAGCAAGGGCTCTGTGGTAGCCACCTGGGCTTCTACCACAGCAGCTTCTGCTGACATACCCTGCGTATTTGCAGAAATAAATTAAACCAACTTGGAGACGCGCTTGGAAAGTCAGAGTTGCATAACAGCTTGTTTCCCACAGGCTTGGACGGCTGCTCAGAATGCTCACGGTCACGTGGTAACTCCAAAATCACTGCCTTCTCTGTTTTGTTATTATTTGCATCAGCGAGTTAACCCCGCGTGGACTGAAGTGATCTGCTGCAGCTGATGGTCCGTGAAGGCAGCAAAGCTTCTCCACGAGCTCTGCAAAGCCATCCTGCCCAGAAGGCTCGTGAGAGTGCTGTGCCTCCACCAGCTTCCTAACCCCTGGAAACAACTTGAGGACTTAAACTGAATGTGCATGAACCCATCCTTCCTCCAGTCTCTTGTTACAAGGGTTTGATCATTCCCACTGGGTGCTCTCAGACACCGTGGGTGATATACATGGAAAGAAGAGAGCAGATGCTATCGTTGGCCAGAAGGTCTGTGGAGGCACCAAGGTCCCATCCCTGGGTGGGATTGATGTGGCAGCGCACAAAGGGTGTCTGCCAAAGCAGAAAGGTATGGGGTCACCACTGGAGAGAAGGCTGTGGAAGTGAGTGTCAGTGGATTTTCAGATTCTGCATTGGATAAAGAGGAGAAAATAGGTATTTGATAGAAAAGAAATCCTCACGCTGGGCAGGGGGAAAGAAAGACATGAGCAGAACTGTGAGCATTAAATGGATTGTTCCATAACTGATGGAATTAAAGGAAACCAAAAGATTGGTAATGCCAGACAAAACAGAAGGGGAGAGACCCATGTGCAAGCCCACTTACAGTCAGTCCCAGAGCAAATGGTGTCACATTGACAGAGCCAGCCAGGAAACATCCCCTTGAGAGCCGAGCCCTGGGGTGTGCTCCAAACACTGCCCTGTGCACAATTGGGGGGAACATGACCCCTTCCTCGAAAAAAATCAGTTTCACCTATTTTGGAAAAAAAGAAGAGGTTGGGCAAATTCTAGGGTTTACTGCAAACATGAGAAGGGACTTTGTGCTGCCTGGACAGCAGGCACTCCTTGTCTCAGACCATGTGGATTCTCAGAATGAGAGCTTTGGTTGACTGAAAAACCTGGGGGTTTGCTTAAATAAGCAGAAAATAAGAAGTATTTCTGTAACTACGTGCAACAGAGCACAAAAAGCCTGTGTCAGCCTGACAGGCCTGTGTGCAGGCTCCCAGGTGACACCGGACAGGAGATTCAGACGTGGTGCACATCCAGGTTATATGAGGGGACTGCGATTTCCATGATTAAAGCTGAATTTGGCCTCTTGTTTTTGAGGGGGAGGGTCAACATGTGAACTGACAGTGCTCTCATGTCCTTTCTTCATCCTCATACAGAGCGTGTAAGGTGTGCCCCAACCGATACCTCTGCACACTGCAAGCTCCGAGCCTGTTTCAGAGCACAGAAGAGAGGAGCTCACCCTCAGCCAACAGCTGATCACACACAGCCCATATGCTGCCTTGCCCTCAGAGAGCACCCCTATCACGGGGCTGAAGAGGCAGTCGCTCCCATCCCCATTTCCCAGTGGGGAAAGCCAAGCGGTGCTGGCGAGCGCTCCAGCCGAGCTTTCTCTTGGGAGATGTGGGGATGTGCCAAGTGACCTCATTCAGCGAGGAGGAGGAGGAGGAGGGAGGTCCCAGCTGTCGCTTACCACTGGCTCGATGGCGAAGACGTCATCGGAGAAGAGCATGGAGTCTCCCTGCACCTTTGCCCGGTGGTTCTGGAAGACGCGGGAAAGGACGGAGAAGCATTCCTGGACGGTGGGGTCCACCGTGCGCTCATCGATGAAGCCATCCATCTCGTCCCCGTGCTGCCTCTGCAGCCTCTGATACAGCCTGGAGCCACAGGGAGAGACAAACCAAGCAGAAAATTGGATAAGCAACAGATTTGCAGGGGTTGCCATGCAAGAAGAGGGCCAGCGACGCGCTCAGCAGGGAGCAGCTGCAGCAGCACAGCGAGGGGCTCACCCAGAGCCTGGGGTCCCTCACGGGTCACGTCATCAGGACTCGTTCACCAGCATGGCAGGGTGCTGTGCTCCATGCTTACAAGCTAGGAACAGGTTTTTGAAAGCTAGCAGCCTTCAGAAGAGCCTCCTGGCCCAAAGCTGCCAACTGATGGAGCATCCCCTGCCAAGTGATGGAGCATCCCCATCAACCACTTTGAATGGCTTCTCCTACCCACAGAGCTGCTCACAGGAGGCAGATAACAGAAATAAAGGGGCAACCACTGCAGTGCTTCGACAGAAAAGGGAGAAGAGCCTGGATCTCAACTACATTTTCCCAGCACCAGTGTTTTTCCTTCTCTGTTGGACCAGCACACAGTATCTGCTTCTGTTCCCTACAGCTCCTTCCATGATGGGGCCCAGAGCAATTTAAAAGCAAACTCATGAACTCAGGCATTGCATCACCTCAGTGAAATTGGTAGTTTTATACACATGAAAACAGAGTGAAAGAGACTTGGCCACACACCACCCAATAAATAAGTCAGAACCAGCAGCTCTGAATTCAAACCCTCAGGTCTAGCCTTGAACAACCTCATCTCCTCCCTCCTTTGGGCCCTCTCAGCAGCAGAAATCATTCCAGTGCTCAAAGATCACAACCAAGGGATGAGGAGGGAGCACTGCGACGCGGCGTGCTGCTGTCCCCTTCACGCTCCAGTCCCCAGCCACGAAGGCCCAGCAGGTGACAACTCCAGGGGGACGGTGGAAGGCTCCATATGCAGCACATGGAGGTGACGTAGAAGGAAAAGGATTACAGTCATCACCCAGCTAAATTCAAATGCAATTAGAAAGGAAATACGGTCACGGCCGTTACTAGCTGCACACAGACAGAGCCTCAGGCAAATGCTGTCACCAGTGCCAAAAATACTTGCTTTGGCTAGCTCCCTGCAGTGCAATAGGAAATCTTTCTCCATGGCTGACCTACAAAGCTGTGGATGAGGAGAAGTCACTGAGGTGAGCAAGCCTGAGCCCAGCCTCCATCCATGGGCAGTAATTCCACCATCAGACCCCAGGAGGACTAAGTTGGATCCTAAGTCCAACCCCAGCCCATCCCCCCATGCCCATCCTGGAGCCATGTCCCCCAGTGCCACATCTCCACGGTTCCTGAACACCTCCAGGGACGGTGACCCCATCACTCCCTGGGCAGCTGTGCCAGTGCCTGGCTGCTCTGTGGAGAATTTTTCCTAATATTCAGATACACAAGGCACAAAGATGCAGCTGCATTTCTGGCTTGCCACAATTCCAAGCCCAAACGAATCATTCTAATACGAGCTCTCACAAGCCCTAACTCCATCACCGCTGTACTCTGAATTGGCAGGTTCAGGCCAGGTGTTTTCTGTGCAAAGCTCAAATCACTTCTGCAGAGATGCTGCTGCCTCAGGGACCCAAGCACGGGGCTCATGGATGAAGGTGACCAAGACCTGGACAGAGGTGCTCTGAGCACCCTGCAGGGCTGGCATTTCTCCACCAGCCACAGCACAGCCTTGGTGAGCCCCAGATTCACCTCCTGGGATGGGCAGCCCCACACAGCAGGAACATATGATATTGTGTGCACCAAGGGGGTGACAGCAGGGCAACAGAGCTAGCACCATCCCAAAGGCTTGCAGAAGGGAAGACCAGAACACTGAGCAAACCCAGAACACAAAGTGGCATGAGATCAGATGTAATTGGGGAAAATAACCAGGTGGAAGTGTGAGCAACCTGGTTGCTTCTGAGGGGAAAGCGGATGAGTCAGGGTTCAGCGTGAGACAGGCAGGTGGGAAGAGATGCAGAAGGGATCGTTTGGGGAAGCACCAAGAGAAGGTCATGAGGTTTTCTTTTAGCACATTAAGCTTGCATGGAAGTCACACACTGTGTAATTAAAAATAGAGAACAGTGGAAAACTAGCTATGGCCTTCAAGGCATTTCTGACCTAATTATGTTGAACTTTATTTGCTCAGAAGCCCTTAAAAAGTGCTCCAGTTTGAGGCAGTTTCCTGATCAGCTGTGGGCTCAGAGTAACTCCAACATACCTACACATCCATCCTAGCCTGAAGTCACACCACAGTTCCCTAAATGGCCCAAGCTTTTAAGTGTAATTTCCAATTCATCCCCCAGGCTGTGTTTCTTTGCTGCCTGAAATGGAAATCTCACAGCATCACCAAAGACACTCTTTGAAGGACCCGTGCAGCCCTTGGCCCTTTCAGCACTGCCACAAAGACACCCAGAGCTGGAGCCCAAAGGCACTCCCAAGCCAAAGGGGCTTCCCTACCTTCCTCCCTCCTCCGAGCTCTCTCCAGCCTCTAAAGACAGGCAGAAGAATGTCATTGTGCTGGAAACCTGGGCAGTGGGAAGCCACTCCATGTCCCGCAGCCAAACTTTGAGGGCCAAAGAGCTCTGCCCTGCAGTGGGTTTTATAACATTGCTGCACATGGTGTAGCTACGTGCTACTTCTTAATGCAGTCCTCAGCCTTGTAAACCCTCCACAGCCCCAGGATCGCCTTGGTTGGTGCCCCCAAAGAATGAGGATTTCTGAACAAATCCAATCATTGCACTCAATCTTTCCTCCCCAAAAGTTGATCCCCAGGTGGAGCATAGGCAAAAATGGAATAGGAAAAACCAAGCTGCATTACCCTGAAGCTCACTCACCTTGGATGTTTTACTCAACCTAAGCCATTCAAAAGCATTAACACTCCTTGAAGCCACATAGGAGCTTTGCCTTGGCAGAGCATCATCCTGAAAGGAATCTGTCAAACCAACCTCTGCTTCTGCTGATCCTCCTCTTCCTGAGTGACAGAAGCCTTCCACTGGAAGTGGGCTATGATCTCACTCCGGTTGTGGATGACCACGGACCTGCGGCTCGCCAGCATGAGGTAAGTCTTCTCCAGTGTCAGGGAGTTCCTGTCCAGCCTGATGTTGACATCCACTCCTGCTCCATGCAGGCTGGTGTGAGTATCTTCACCTGGAACGAGGCAAAGGAGAGCCCTAGCTCAGCTCATCTGCTGCTGGAAGTGCAAGGAGCAAAGCAAAACACAGCCAACGACGACCAGCAACAGCTTTTAGCTGGATTAACAGCTCCACAGACCAACACATCCATCACAGCCTGCCCAGTGCACAGTGTGAGGACGCCCCAGACAGAACCTTACGCCCTTCATGTCTGGGTGTCCACACAGGGGTCTATCCCTAAGCTGGCAGTGTGGACCGGGGGATTTTTGGACCCAGCGCTAAGTTTACCACTAAGCCACGTCCTTAAGCACCATATTCACACGTCTTTTAGATACCTCCAGGGGTGGGGACTCAGCTACTTCCCCAGGCAGCCTGTCCCCAAAGCCTCACAGCCCCTGCAGTGAAGGCATCCTTCCTAACACACAACCTAAATCTCCCCTGGTGCAACTTGAGGCCGTTTCCTCTTGTCCTATCGCTTGCTGCCTGGGAGAAGATCCCTTTTGGGGATCGTGGTCCCTTCTTGTTGACAAGCAGAGATGCATGGAGGGACATGGGGCCGAAGGGACGTTCAGAGGAACAAGTGAAGTGACAGCCCGCAGCAGGATGGGATGCAGGCGAGAACTGGCTGAGGTGCAGCATCAGTGCCCACCTTGGCTGGGTTTTGTGAAGATGTCTCAGAGGCTGCTGAGAGCTGGACACGTGCTGGATGGACTCATCAAACCCTACACAGCCACAACACAGCAGCATGGGAAGAGAGAGCCCCTTCTTTTTGGGGAGCTACTGGGGAACGAAGCACAACCCAGCCTTAAAACAGGGGATCCCCACAGCTGTCCATGCATTGATCCCCACACGGAGAAGCCAGCCCTCATGCCTCTCTAACTCTGTTTTTAAGGGAGATGCAGTGGTGAGCTACATTGCAAGAAAAGCAGCAATCTGCCTATAATGGACAATTTATTATGTAAAAATGAAGTTCAGAAAACTCAGGGGTGTGTGTGCTCTACAAGCGCTGCCCTTCCCCTCCAGTGAGCACCTGGCACAGCGTCAGGCAGAGGAACCCTGACCCAAAAAACAGGTGGAAAATGCACAGCTCAGGCTCAAGGCAACATGAGCCAATGCTCCACAGCCATCAGACAGCAACGTTAGGAACTAGCACAAAATAAACACCACGAAAACTACAGTTATCCCGCTGTCTAAACCTATGGCTCCACGGGTCTTGAAATTATCAGGTAGAGTTCTGGTCTTGAAACATTGGGTATCGTTCTGGTCTCAAAGAATTGGCTGGAGCATGTGAAATGGAGAAGGATGGTTGCAAGATTGGAGCAGAAGAGAGACTGGTGAGGATTCCTCGACCCAGGAAGGATGCACAGGGAGGCAGATGAGAGGGGCTTGTAAAAGAGTGAACGTCTTGGAGAATGCTAATAAGGAAAAAAAATCGTAGTTTTTCATAAGACAGGAACATGAGGGTCTGAAATAATGTTCTCAGATACACAGAACAAAGACAGTGCTTTTTCAAGGAACATTCATTCGTTCGGAACATATCACCACTGGACATCGCAGTAACAGTTAAAAATCCAGAGAGAAACCAGAAGGCAGCTATTAAACAACGATGAGAATAAAGCCTTCAGCCCAGAAAACTGCCAGCCCAGAGCCTGGGGGACACAGCACATGCATGCATCCACGTGTTCTGCTCAGCATCCGCTGCTGCTCTGGGGGACAGGGGCTGGGGACAGGGCTGGCGGGGGGACACGGCCACCCGTGTGCCCAAGGGCTGTCCCGCAGGCTGCAGACACCTCTGCCACCGAGAGGAACGCTCAGCATCGGGCTCTGTGCAGGAAGGCAGGAGGTTCTTGGCTCGGATGTGGGGAAGGCAGGATCGGAGCACAGGGACTGGAGCCAAGGGCTGCACATCTCCCCTGTCCCCGTGCCAAATTGGAGGTGATGCTTCATTTAAGGCTCTTGGTTGTTTAATGTCCAAGCTGAAAAAAAAAAACCAATTCCTACTGTAAGAGTGATGTAGCACTGGGTATTTTGCTTGACAGGGTGATGTCCACAGGGTGCAGTTGGGGATGCTGTGCTGCCACAAAGGCACGTTTCCTGGAGCCAGCCTTATCTGCCCGGTCATTATTTACACACCACCACTTTGTTTCAGGCTGTCAGCTCCCTCCTCCTCCATTTCCTATCACAGAGAGGACAAGACAGCTCTTGCTCTGCAACCTCAACTGAGCAACGCCTGAAATGGAAATCGAGCTGGACCTGTGCAGCCTTACAGCAGACGTTTCAGACTCTGCTCTCCTGAAATGTGCATTTTGAAACAGCAGAAACATCGCTGTTTTACTCCAGCACCCATCTGCACCACCACAGACACAGGCATCTTCACACATCATCAACTTCTGTCATCTCAAGAAATCCAGCATTGGGTCATCCTTCCTGGGCCCTAATCTGCAGGAAAGGACAAAAAAGAGGGGATTTAGAAGAGCTAAAGCATCTTCCAGCATCCTCCTCATGCTACATGAGCTCTGCAGAGGGAATAGTTTTCAGAGAAGCACAAATTGTTCTGAAATAGAAAGACAAGTTGTGTTTAGCCTGGAAGTACAGCTCAATGAATGGATGAGGGAACTCTCAAACAAGACTTCAGAACAAATTTAGGGCTCTATAAAGAGTGCTTTCCTACCGTTCAACAGCTGCTGCTTTCCCCTTGGTTGATCACTGCTCCATTAGGGAGCTGAACAGAAAAGCAGCAGCACCCTGCAGCATCCCCTCTGCACGAGAGGCTTTCCTCCTCTCCCTGTGCCACTCTTGCTGAATTCAGGCCATAAATCTTTCAGGAGCACCACAGCCAAATCTGGAAGGTTTGGGCAGCACAGAAAGCGGGTTTGTTTTAATTCACCCCGTTTGGCAGAAGGTTGTCTTGCTCTCATCTTGCCTATAAACACGGCCAAGGAGAGGGATCCTGCCAATTTTTCACTGAAAACACAAGAAAAACAAAAGCAGAGCTCCTCGCTCAGAAGGTGTTATTGTACCTCCAGATCGATCTGGGATAAATAATTCTCCTGCTGCTGCCACATGGCATATTCCTCTTTTTTCCAGCCAGCTCTCAGCACGGCATACACCAAGCCAGCACGTGGCAAAAAGAGGGTTTCTGCCCCAAATGCGAGCAGCCATAAGACAAAATGGGGGCAAGCAGATGGAAAGCAATGACCCATTGGCAATGGTCTACGTGACAGGTTGCAAGCTCTCAATCGAGCAAAACGGGCTCTTTTTTCTGGGATGAGTGTTCCCCACCATCTCCCTGCACCAAGGTTAGGGAGCTGGGCTGGTCTCGCTGGGGGATGGGATGTTCCAGCACGGCAATAACGCAGTGGTTGCAGCAGGAGGGCTCCAGGCAAAACCACTGCAGCAGGGATGCAGCACAAACCTGGATCGCCCTTCTCCTGCCAAGCTGGGACCACCTGCCCTGACTCACAAGGCCCTCGAGGGGGTAGAGGTTACCGAGAGGCAGGCAACCTTATCTACATCAGTATAAGAAGTCATTATTGCAAGCGGTTCTAGAAACAGGGCACAAAGACAGGAACCATTTGTTAGCTATTAGCTGGTTCAACATAATTAAGTGCTTTGGAGACCAATTAGACCCCCTCAACCTCATTGATCTGGGCAATAAAAGCCCATAGCCACGCAGCTGTATGAGGCATTAGTTACCAGTCCTTGGGCTGTTGCAGGGCTGCCACGACCAAGATGCACAGCGAACATACAGCCACGGGAACCCTGACTCACACCTCATTTGCCTCCAACATCCCTTTCCTCACCCAACTCCAGGCTGCTGTGAGGCAGGCAGGCAAGAACACAAATCAGGCAGAACACCACGGTACCCACATGCTTCCATGCACATTGCCTTGGATGGGCACGAGGTGTGGTCTGCACGAACCTGGATGGCTCAACCAACACTGAATGGATCCAAACCCCTTCCAAGGACAAAGGAACCTTTCAAGGACCAGACAAACTCTCGGGTAAATGTTGTAAGAGGCAGTGAGTTTGCTCAGGGAAGAACCACTCCTGGCTGCAGCATTCTGCACTTGCTCGAGTGGTTTCAGTGATTTCAGGAAGGTAAAACACAGCGAGGGCTCAACCCCAGCTAAACCCCACTGCCAAGCCACATCCATCAGCAGAGGAAAAAAAAAAAACAAAAAAGGAAAAGGTTTGCTCTACAAAAGGAACCAATGGGATTTTCCTTTTATTTTCAAACAAGTTCCTGGAAGCCATTGACTGCTATCCCAGCCTTGTGAGATGCATGACAAGACCCTGGGTGGGGAGAAGGTTCTGAAGGGCAGCAGACAGAGCTCTGGGAAGGCAGTTGACCCCCGAAGCCGACACGAGCACAGATGGAGATCACAGCAGGGCAGTGCTGGGCTGGGCTGCTTGAGCCTTGGGCGTAGCTGTGACGTTCAGGGGTGCTGGCAGACCCATTCGCTTGTTTAGCCTCAAGCAGCAACAAAAAGAAAGCAGGCTGGGATCCAGTGGGTTTCCTGCAAGGGTACAGCCATCAGCAACACGCTGCCAAGCCCTGCAGCGGGGTGCAGATCTACCAGCACAGGTAACACTGCTGCTAGAGAAAAGGAGTGAGCACCTCAAAGCGCTGGCATTCCAGGCTGGCAGCCCCACGCTGAGCCAGGCAGGAGCAGAACGATCCCAGCTGTGCCTCACAGCTCCCCTTTGCCCACTGAGGATGGGACGTGGCCTCTCCAACTGCACCACTGACACACGCTTTGCTCCTTGCTGCTGCCCCTCTCTGCAGGCACCACCATCCCCACCAGCCCCCAGTGGCTCCAACACAGCACGTCCCACTCGCCATCACTCCACAGGTGACTGAAGAGCATCAGCTTGTTAATTAGTTGCTCTTAAACACACCTTCAATTTTCCCTCTGACCTCATGCCTCTTTTTCCCATAGGCTGCAGTAACCCAACGCAGCAAGAAGTCATCCACTGTGGCTGACAACTGCAGAGCTGCAGGCAGGTGCTGCTGGCATCTTCTAGCTGCCCTTGAAGCAATTAATCACACAGAATCAAGGAGCTGAGCTCTCCCCTCCTTGCTCTGAGCATGCAGAGCCCAAGCAATGCTGCCAGCTGAGGCTGAGGTTTGCTTTAGGAGGGGGCTCTCACTTGGGGACTGCCAGCCCACACCCAGCTGATGAGCAGCAGGGAGGGAAAGCAGGGCATCCATCTGCCAGCTCCCTCAGCAGGCTGTCAGCACGGCCCTGCAGGCTTCCAGGGCACCGACAGCACCAAGGACCGTCCCTGAGCATCTCATCCCAGGGAGCTGCTTTCTGGAGCTCTGCACCAGGGTGGAAACGGAGCAGGCGTTCTTGCTCGAGGGCTGCCTCTGCTTGGATGCCTCTCCTAAAACCCACCACCTCTGATCTCTCCCCTCAAAGTGGGCAGGCTTTTGCTTCTGCATCACACTCTCGTAGAGGAAGGAAAATGATCTGCGTAATTACTTTTATCACTGACAGCAGTAAAAGCATCTTGGTATATAGTGCCTGTCAGCTCGGCACAAGCTCAGTGGGGCTTTGCTAATTACTGAAACTTCCTGAGCTGACAAAGGGATCCCAGGGGAGGTGGAGGCCAGTGGGAAAATAAAACACTGTACAGAGCCATTCTGGAGCTGCATGAGGGACCTCCTGGACTACTGGCACGGTGCTGCCCCTTACCCCAAGCTCCAGGAGCACTGCAGACAGCCACGTACAAGCCCAGAATCTGGTCCTACAGCTTGGGGATCACCCCTTGTATCACACTGTGGTGCTGGAGTCCAACGTGAGGCAGGATTTTAGGGAGCAAAAGGCTTCTCCTTCCACACCTCCCTTAAAGACCTTAGCCACCAGCAAGACTTGGAATGGTGCACATACAGGACCCTTTCTAGCAGGATCCAGGCTGGGTTCAGAAACCCTTCCTGACACCACCACCTGATGTCAAGGTGACAAACAGGGCCGTGCTGCAGCCCAGAACACCCCAAGCCCCCTTCGTTTCAGCATGGGCTGGGACTTTTCACACCCAGACACGAGCACATGGGGGACACGGAGCAGCTTGGATACACAGAACAGTGAAGGACAGATTTTCACTGCAAATCCATTTTCTTCACACTCATCTGAAAAGTTTGCAACAAAAGGATTACCCAACTTCAGCAAAAAAATAAAAAAGAAAGCCCTGCAGCATGCACCCAACCCTGAGAATCACACGAACTGACCCATGGAGAAGCACGGCCGCTCACGAGCTAGCGAGTTGATACAGCCACAGCCACGCCAGCAAAATGCCTCCCAGCCCCCTGAGCTGCTGTTTTGCTCTTAGCACTTGTTTCATAACAAAGGCTGCTGACAGCTCTGCAGGAGCAGCACAGCTGCTTTCTGTATGCAGGTCGTGGGCAGCGTGCCTCGGTGCCGGCCAAATCAGCTCCAGCACGAGGACGGAGCTCTGCACCACCCCTGCAATGAGCAGCTTTTGAGAATGATTGATTAAATGTTTCAGTTTCACTCCGGCAATTAAACTCTGCAGCCTTTTACTTATTTGTATGCTGCCAAGCTAGAGAGATAATCTCTTAATTATTCCCTTGCTCTCCTCCTCGATCTGTAGTTTACTTAAAAATAACCACAGTGCCATACTGAGAATCAGGAGTGAGATCCTGGGCTCATCCCTAGGCAATTGCATGTGGCCCTGGGATGGCACCCACCCCACAGCAAGCAGCTGTGCTCAGCTCAGCCACGCTTGGGACAGGTCAACCGTGGAAGAACCAGGTGCTTCAACCCAGAAAGAACAAAACTCAGGGCTTCAGAGCAGACCTTGAAAGTCTTTTTGTGTTTCTCCATCTGCAGAGGGAAGTGAGCTGCTGGGACAAGAGGGAATGGTGGTAGATCGCTGCGATGCGTGGGGACGTGCTGACACCAGGGTCTCCCAGGGATGCACCAGGACACAGGACACACAGAAGGACAGGCTCAGCCCATGCCCTCATCGTTCCTAAGCATCCAGAGACTTCAGAGGAGGTTGCAGAAGTGGCTTGCAAGGCAAACTCCACGTTTCAAAGGCAGCAGAGGGTGCACACCGAGTGCTGCCCAGCACTCACCCGTGTCGTAGTGAACCACCAGGGAGTCCCAGTGGTCCCCAGTCTTCAGCGGGTGGAACTCCACCGTCACCTGCATGGTGTCACCAATCCCAAGGGTCCCAACGGAGGCATCAACAGAGAAAGGGCTGCAATACAAAGACAGTCATCAGGGATACCAGAGGAGATACGAGGACAATATAATCCCTTCCAGATTCTAGGGCTATTCCATTTCACCTCTGCAAGCAAATAAAACACATCAGTAGAGTAAGAACAGAACATACAGGATCAGAAACACAGCTGTTGCCTCTCATTTCTGGAAGAGGCTCAGCTTTCAGAAGACCACATGGTGTAAAGTGACCTCTTCTCCCCCCACATTCTGCATCCAGCTCTTCCTCTCCGCGGTGTCCCGAGAGTCAGACCGCCAGGCAACACAGTCAGAGAACTGGTTTTGAACAGCAGAGACCAAAACTGCTATTTGCATGCAAAGCTGACCCCAATTTCCTCAAGTCTTTCTTACCCAGCCACCTATGAACCCCACCTCAAAAGATGCAAATGTCAAGGCAAAGCCTGTTTCAAGGAGATTACAGCCTAGAATCAGACAGAGAAATAAGTCTTCCTAGAAGACCAGAGAACAATTCTACATTAATTTGCAGAATTCAGCCTTTTTACTTTGAAAATAACCTGCTTTAACCTAAGAAAGGGCACGTTATATCAGCATCTCAATGAAAGCTGCTCTGAGACGAGGAACAATGAGAAAAGCATTAGAGCACTGGCACAGAAAGAAGACAGCAGCAAAAGCAGCATCCCATTTTCAGCCTGAAGGATTCCACCCCCAGCTAAAGGCAGCACCAGGAGCAGACCAGTGGGGTTGAACAGGGCTGTTCAGCGCACTCACAGCTCCGCAACACTGGGTTGCATCCACACTTGGTAACTGCTCGCTTGGGCCATCAAACAAATTCTGTGCAACGGGCAGGAAATAACCGTCAAAATGTGTTGGTGCACTTCGGCTTCGCTATCAACAACTGTGGTTTGTCACCAGGCAAACAATTCTCGGCCGGCAGATTGAAAACTCTGCCTTAATGCTAAGGGAGAGCTCTCTGGAGAAGTCAGAAGCAGCGTGGCAGCTTGGTTTCGTGGCTCTTGCACAGCCCCACTCGAAAGGCAGCAGTTTCTGCGTTCAGCACGTTGCTGCTCGCCACATTATCACCTCCAAAAGCCGCTCTGCAGAGCTTTAACCATGATTAGAGAACGCAACGCTCGCAAAAATAACGAGAACTGGAGCCACGCACAAGCTGAACTTTGTTCAGTTGAGTAGCGACAGCTGATAAAATTGCTGGAGTTTCCGCTCATTAATGAGATATAGCTGCAATTAGCGGTCTGACCTGTTCCCATCACACATGGAGCGTTGCTGCTGGCTCCACCAGGAGCAGCACCGTGCATCCACACACTGACAGACCTCAGCCAAGCGCTGTTCTGCCTCTTGCCAGGGCAGAGAGCTCATCTCGTTGCAGCTGAGGCTCTCACCTATCTCCAGCCCCAAAAGGATTGCTCCTTTTTCCAAGGACAGTTTGTTCCTTCCCCCAAAGCACACAGATCAGCTCCTCCAGCCCTGCTAGGGAAGGGGTTCAGTTACCAGCACTGCTGAGAAGAACCTGATGATCCTTGGGGTCCCTTCCAACCCGAGCCATTCTATGGTTCCTGCAAGACAATCTCTCAGGGTTGCCAGAGATGGAGCTGGTGCTTGAGTGTGACCCTCAGGGCAGCAAAGGTGCCAAAAAATCTTTCCATTCCAGCTTAGGATTGCTGCTAACCAAGACATTCCCCGCACTTGGGTACCACCTCCAGCTCCACCCCCCTGCATTGGTTGGGATGCAGGAATGCTCCTCAGGGTGACTTCAGGGGGTGCCTGAGAAACAAGGCATCTCCAGAGCTTCACAACATCATGAGAGGAGGATCCAGCCCAGCCCAGGGCCTGCACACACACCATCAGACAGACAGGCTGGTTTCTGCCAAGATAAACTCACCCAGCCTCAGATGAACTCTCCGTGTGCTTTACAGGGAGCCTATACAGCCCATTTTAGATGGCTGCAATTTGGAAAGCTGAGTGCTCCTTTTCCTGACAGATGACAGCAAAGAGCCAGGATGCAGCTCACTGAAAACATGAGCTCAAATCAGACCCAGCACCCCCTGCACCCCACCCCACACCATGCCCACAGTATGGCTGTTACTGCTGCAGCAGCAGCTCCCCATGCCTCGCTGTCTCAAGACCCAAAGCCCATGGCTAAACTTCACTCCCTCAAACTTCTGTCAACACAACTCAGCTGCTCCCTGCAGCCCCCAGATAAGAGATGGCACAGAGACATCCCTGACGTGCTGCAACAACCAAGTGAAAGCCACAGCCAAGAGTGGGAGCTGGCGGGCTAAACCTTGGCCTTTTATCCATTAATTGTCATTTAATTGTGAGCTGTTCTTTAAAGATAATTCTGGTCCTGTTAGATCTGCCCTTTTAATGAATCACTGCCGCTCCCAAAAGACAGAAAATCTTTCAGAAGATAAGCTCTGTGGTTTCTTTTTTAATAGCTCGTTTTCTCCCGACGGACTTCTCAAAGCCGTGCCCATGTGGATGTTTGCTTTGGTGTTTGGCATCGAAACTCCTGCAGGTCCTGATCTGTAATATCCCAGTGGCACCTTGCAACCACACACCCCCAGCTCACACACGTCCATTTAGCCACACCAGTTTGGAAGAGGTCTTCTCAGATCTCATCTGTTATTGCCCTTTGCAAAGGGATTGACATGAGATTTCTAAGCAATTTCATACCGACACATTTGGGCATTTACATCTTGCTTGCACCAGGCATCAGCACCCTTCTTAACAGAGCTGGGCAAAATTCACATTCCGTGGGGATGCCCAAATACTGAAAAACAACTGATGGAGCATCTCCCACGGCCCAACAAACTCCCTCTTTGCTCTGCTGGTGCCTTAAACCGCATTTTAAAAACCATTTGATTTGGGAAAAATCAATTTTCAGCCTTCTGTTTGATCTCATTAAAAGCTAGCTCCTGCTCCAAAGACAACAGTAAACCTGGTGATTGAATTGCCTCATCTGTCCATTAAGACCTTGTGCAGAATAAACACAAACATCATTCCATCTCAGTGCATGTTCAGTAATAGCACAGCAGCCAAAGTCAAGCCTGTATCTGTTCTGTAAGCTGAGTCTGTTGGATCACAGCGTGCAGGGCTCCATCTCCGTGCTGAGCAGCCCTGTGCACAGCCAGCATCCCACGGCTCCATCTTCCTGCTCTTACACTGCACCTCTCCTCCCTTTTCAAGTCCTTGCACGGTCTTTGTAGCCTATGACGTATTTCCAACCCCACACCTCTCACGGAGGCATCTCTGACATGAGAATTTGGATGGAAAGGGAAAGCAATGGATGGAGATTCTTCCCTGGGTCTACAAATCGGGGTCTTCTGTTGCCAAAGCTGCCCAAACGTCACTTGCTTCGTCTACCTGTGCTGTTTGGCTAAATTTGAGCCATCCTCTTCCCTCAACCACAACTCCCAAGAGGAACGTATTTCAAGGAGGACCAGCTGTTGATCTTTTGTTTGGGAATCGTGACAAGGATGCTTCTTCTGAACATGGTGCTGGGCCAGACGCGGGCTGCTGGGCAGCAGGGACAAGAGCAGCACATGGGTGCTATAGGGAGGGCCGCGCTTGTAGGACCATTTCCTCAGGTTTCAGGGCTTGGTGGGGGCATTCCTAGAGGAAGGTGCTTACCTCAGGCTGATCCTCCCCAGCCCCGGAGCGTGGCACAGCACAATGCTTGTGATGTCAAAGATGGGGTTAAAAAAGCCTGCTTCCAAACACCATTAACAACTCGAACGTACTGGAATGACATTTATATTCCTGAATATCAGAGAAGAAACTCACTATCCTGCCTTAACGATGAGAAAGGGAGAGACTTTGTGTTTGTACTACTATTATTTGTCGTCCAGCTTTGCAGTAGGAGGGCATGGCCATGCAGAGGGAACACAGGCAAGATGCCAGGAATCAAAAAGGGGAGAGTTTTGTTCACCAGTGGTCCCAACGTGGCCGTGTCTTCTGGTAGGTGCCATGGAAGGGGAGACCTCTGAACGGGTGGCAGCTGAAGGATGCTCAATTAGCTCCATGGATTCACTTAAGAGCTCTTCCCTGGAGTGAAGCATGCAAGAGAAAACATCGAGGTCCTCAGAAAAATAGAGGATGGGAACACTGCCATGAACACAAAGCTACCGCGTGATACCAAGATTGGCTGTATCACAACACCGCACCTTTAATTCAGTAAAAATTAAACACATCTAACTTAAGCTGCCTAAATTCTCCACTAAATAAGAACAGACTGAAATTGTCCCGAATTTAAGCCTGCAAGGCTGGCACTCCCTTCCCAGAGCACCTTTGCCATAACTCTTGATTACTGCATCTCATATTTACGCTAAGCTCTCCAGGACAGGGAACATAAGTCATTCGTTTCCAAAGCTCCCAGCCCAATTTGAAATGCTCCGTGATAACAATTAATCATGGAGTTGTTATGGAAGTCATTGGGAAGAATTAGTGACACATTAAACTAAACCTTCGCTACCTCTGCTAATAACGACGCAGCCTTTGTTCCACCCTCTCTAGCAGGGAAATTAATCCCCTCACATTAGCAGGAGAACGGCCTCTTTTCTGAAAGCCTGTGTAAATATATTTGTTCAGAGACAATTGCCAGCTAATGATCTATCGGGCGGCTGGGCTGGCGCTCACATCCCCTTGCCATGTCAACCCGGAGGCTGCTCCTCCCCCTCCTGACCGTGCCTGGAACATCGTGGTCCCATCACACAGGGGGAAGGTGGCTGCTCAGGTCTTGGGCTGCCAGGGGACATCCTGACCTGGGCAACAGGAGGGGACACTCAGCGTGGTGGAGGACGCCCAGCAGCACAGGGATGGATGGAGGAACAGGTCACCATGAGCTTCGTGCAGTTCGGGGATGGAACGTAAATGGGTCGTTCCCCTTCTCTCAGCACTCAAGAACAGCTCTGGAACGCTGTGCCCAGTTGGAGACTCCCGGTGCGTTGCAGACTGGATGGGTCTGGGAGAAGCCAAGGAGCTCGGGCTGGAGCACAGGGCACGGAGATGCTGAGCAGTGGGGTTGTACGGCCCGGGGAAGGAATGATGAAGGCAGAGGAAGGGTGAAGTGGAGGTAGAGATCTTCTTGGAGCTGTGTGGTGTCAGGGAAGATGAACATGTTGCAGTAATGAAAAATTGAGTAGGTATGAGTGGGGAAAAGCATCACCATGAAGGTGGCCCAATACGAGGAGCCAGAGAAGCAAGGGAACCTCCGATGCTGGAGGCACTCAAAGATCAATAATAAAAGGCCTTTAGGGCTACTTGCAAACCTGATCAAACCCTGAAGATGGTCTTGTTCCTGTAGATCTGCCCATACAGACAGGGTGGATGGCAGACAGACAGGCATCAGAGGAACTCAACCTCCTTAGAAGTTCCCACTGCAGAATTCTTTATGACATTTTGCTGAACAAAAGCAAAAAAGAAAGCAGAAACGCAGGAACTTCTGAGTAGTTGAGGAGAAATCTGAAAGAAAGTGGGTGCCACTCTTAATTAGAGTGAAATGCTACTTATATTCAAAGATTTAAATCATCTGTTTGAAATTTCAAACTGGTTTTCAAAAGTTCATAATGAAATGGAAGAGATGACAGATGCCCTCAACGGGCAAGAGAAATCACATCAGCTTTTGATCTGGGAATGCTCACAATCCAGTTATCCAGAGCTCTGCTTTTTTGTGGAGTTTGAGATAAAGCTTTTCTAACATTTCCCATTTCTTTATTGCAAATCAGGATTGAAGTATTTGATTGCCAAAGTTAAACTTTTAATATCCATAGCAAGCAGAACTCAATATACGCTGTACCACTTGATAGAACAGTCGCTAAGCGTATTGAAAAATGCTAAGCACCTGGTCAATCTCTATTTAGATTCTGACAGCTTGACCTAGAAATCCCAGAGGAAACCTGTAGTGACTTACAACTCCCTGCCCACATATTTTCCACGACACAAAGGCAGGCTGCCTGCCTTCCTCCAGCACAGGGCAGAACCCTTGGACCCACTCAGCTGCTTACCTGCTGTTCTGTCCACGTTCTTATTCTCCCCCCTGCTTCAAGGCTTTGCTGGAGGCAGCAGCAATGCACATGTGGGGTTTGTAGCAAGCAGCATCCCCTTCCCCTTGGAGGATGCCATGCTCCTTCCTGTTCTACCTCCTGGCCAGACTGACTGATCCTTGGGAAGGCAGCAGAGAAGGAGAAGCAGCACCCCAGAACCGTGTTCCCCCAGCCTGGTGGGAGCTCCTCCTGGGCCCCAGCCCAGCACCAGCTCCTTGCTGCACCCTCTACCCTCACTGGCATTCTGCTCTGGGGACGCAGAGCCGCTTTGAAGCCAGGGTCTGCTCATCTCCCCGTAAGATCTCACTCCACCTGGTCGTGGGGTCCAGCCCAACCTTGCTGAAGAACAAAGCGCCCTGAGCACACAGTGCTATTTTCAGGGCTCCAGCAGCTGCAGGTGCCGTCTGGCAGCCTTTACCTGCAGGTGCTGATGCTGTAGCGAGCCTCCCGGTTGCCGACATTGCGAACCAGCAGGGTTCTCTGGGTGCTGTGCTTGACCGGGCAGAGCGAGAAGTTGAGCTGGTCGGGGAAGTCCAGGACAGCCCGGGCTCCTATGGCTCGGATGGGCACCAGGAACTTCTCCCTCTCTGTGATGCAGGTGAGCTGGTGGAAGTAATCCTGCAGGGAGGAAGCGGGATCAGCACAAGTGCATGCAGTGCCATAGCAGAAGGGGAGCTGCTGTGTGCCACGAGTCCACTCGATAATGCAGCAGTGCTTTTTATTTAACGACCCTGCACTCCAGCAGCACGCCTGGCAGAGGCTCGTCAGCCTGCCAAGAGGAAGCAGCCCCACTGCTTCACCTGCTTTCACAGCCAGGTGCCATGAGGACAACAGGACCCCACAGCTGGGTTCTGGAGAGCCAACACAGCAATTTCAGAGGAGGGATCAGAGCATTAACGAGAACCCGCGCTGAGCAGCGCTGTGAGGAGCCCAGTTACACGCTGCTCACCCCGGCCATGCAGTGCCATGGCTGCCTGCAGCTTGGCAGGGGGTGCTCAGGCTTGTTTTCAAAAGGCCCTGGGCACACACACAATTAACACTCTGACTTGGATGAAGCACATAGGCTGGATGCAACGTCTGTCTCAATGGCAGGTGAGTGCTTGGGGTGCCCATCGCCACCCAAAGAGCAATAAGGCTGGGGACACCCCTTGAAAAGCCACCTCCCCACCCCAAACCTGGCTCAGCCCTGTACCCAAACCATCCCTGAGACCAATGGCAGGCACCTGTAGCACCAACAATTCCCACCCACCCCTGCAACCCATTCCCATCATGGCTTAAAGTCCTCCTTGCATCTGATCCCTACTTCCCTTCACACCCCATCCTAGCCCCAGGGGATGCAGGAGATAGCTTTGCTTCCTCTCTGCTGCATATCCTGGCATGGTTATGTCTCTCTTGTAGCTTCTCTGCAGGGACTGTTGTCATGCCCACCCAAGGCAGTGTAGTGTAGGATCAGGCTGCAGATGGGAGCCCCTGTACATCCATCCCTACCACAGCCAGCACAAAGCCTGAGCCCCCCCAGCTGCCTCCAACTCAGCACATCATTGTAGGGCCAACCACGTTACTGTAGGGCCGAGCAGATGGCACTCCATGTGATGGTGGGGCAGCACCGTGCCCATCGCTGCACCCCCACTGCAGCCAGCTGCAGGCTCCCAGCAGTGACTGAGGACAGGCTGATACAAGCTTTGCCTCTCACCACTCACTTGCTGTTCTCATCCTTTTCCCTGGCTGCTTTGAACTCATTGAGACCGCTTCCTTGCTGCTCAGAGCGCACAGTTACACAGAACTGCTGTAGGAATCACACTTAGCACCAAGCTTCCTTAGCCAGAACCCACCCCGATCCCTCTGCACCAGGGCTTTCCTGCCCTCTCCTCCCTGCCCTGTGCTCCCTGAACCTGGCAGAGCTCCGAGGCTCAGGACCTGGCCCCAGCAGCACCGCGCTCCCCACCTGCTCACCCAGGTTTAGGGTTGCAGTAACAGATGCTGTCGCATCCAAGATGCAAAAAGGAATAAAGGAAGGTCTTGTTTTCTACGTGCATCTCAAATTCACGCTGGAAACTGCAGAAAGCTTTTGGCTTCTCATCTTTAGAGGGTAAAATGCCAGGAAGGGAACTGCAGCAGGGCCTACAGAACTGAATATCACGTTGCAGCAAAGTTTCATCTTCGGTGAGTCTTTCTGAATTAGCCATTTGCTCCTCAATCTTGCAGCCTAAGCCCTCTAAAATAAAAGAAAAGGGCAGCCCCTGTGAAGTTAAAGCACCTGTTATCGGGGTGCTTCGTGTTCTGGACCGTTTAAATCCTCATAAACCACGTTAGTGAGTGAGAAAAGCAATTTACTTGTTGTTGTTGTTGTCTCGGCCACCCTACCGTAACGTGGGCACTGTAAATCCAGCAGAAAGCTGCGTGCCCTGTTAAGCCCCGGCACGACGCTGTCCTTATCTCTGCCCTGCAGATGCCAGGGAGACAGGGGAGGACATGGGGAGAGCAGATCAGCAGCGGGATAAAGAGGAAAGAAACTTCAGCAAGTGGAGGTGGTTGAGGGAAATAGCAGGAGCTCATTTTTGAGCCATTGCTAAGGAGGGAGGGGATCAGCAGCCATGGAAATCAGAGCCCAAGGACTGAATGCCTGCCCAGCTGAAGCCCTGGGCACACAGTTATGGTCTGGGGCTACAGCTGACACCAGTCTGTACAACTGCAAACCCCAGCAGCCTATTTAAAAGCAGTTTCCTAAACAAACATCCTGGGAGAGAGGGAGCTTGCATCACTTCCATGCTTTAAAGCTGTTTAGAGCCAGCTTTAGGCTATAGATTTTCGTGAAAATATGACCTCATCCTTCATACTTCATCCTTCCTCTGCTTCAGAGAAACCAGAAATCACTGCACAACGCTGCCTTTTCCCTTACTCACCTCTGACAAGCAATAAGTTATGAGCTCCAGCCTTCAAAATGTGACCGCTGGCATTTGCATCAGTGCCCACCGAAATTAAAGCAACTGCTCCCATCAGAGATGGCATTCTGGGCCCTCTGCAGCCTCACGCTCCCATTAAGGTTGATGCCAGCATGACAGCAATTAAGTGTCCAGTAAAGCAGCAAGCTCAGGTGTCAGCCTGGCTGTGTAGCTTGTAAATACTTTGTTGGGTTCTTTGCAGCTGGGAAGCCAAAAAATCCTGGAGGGTAATGTAGGAAGCATAAAAGGAAAGTTCCCTGCTGAAACCCTGATATAAAGGCTGGAAAATGAGGGCCATTAAATGCGAGGAGAGGCTGGAGGAGGATGGCAGCACCACAGGAAAACAGGTACCCTGCTGCTGCCTTCCTCAGCTCACGGGATGCTTTGCAATCGGTCCTTCTGCCCCAGGGTCAACTTGTCTCCATCCCCTGTCCCTTCTCCCTTCCAGTGAGTCTTCTCCAAAGTGCACTTGGAAAAGCAAAACACCTCTAAGCAGGGCTGGCCTGAATTTTCAGGGAGTTGATTTCAGGAATCCAATAACTTGCCGTCATATTTCATGTTATCATGAAATTTCATGATTTCATGTTATCAGTGAGCATTAACGCAGCTCCTGCTGAGCACCAATAATGGATTTTGCAACCCTCAGACTGAACTCGTATTGCCTGCAAACATTGTATTGAAAAAGAGCAAGGAGAAAAACACTGAATAAGCTGTGCTATGTTGCTATGCACCTCTTGGCTCCCTGCTTTGAGCTAGTCTGTAACAAAGCCAGAGGACACCGTGCATGTTCCTGTCCACTCCTTGTTTGCTCTGTGCATGTTCCCAGCCCACGATGCCAGGACGCACAGGAGCAGCCACGAGCACACCCACGCCACACGGCCAGAGCCAGAATGCAGAGACATGTAAGTCAGAAGCAGCAAGAGTCACTAATTGGAAGTGGTGCCCAGCAGAAAATTAGCATTTTGTGTTTGCAACACGGGTGCCAATACACAAGGGGCCGTGTCAGCTGGCAGCCCGGCCATGTGGCACGCTCCCAAATGGCCACGGGGCAGGAGGATGCTGCTCATCCTTCAGCAAGGGCTGCGTGGCACGTGGCATCTCAGCCACAGACCACTCGTGTGCTCCTGTTGTTTAGGGCTCAGCCACAGCCCAGTGCTGTGCTTCGCTCCCACGAATTAGCCATGAGCCAAAGGAAGAAAATCCCAAACCGGTCCCGCAGCTGGAGGGGTTGGTGCCTACATCCCAATTCTCTGCATCATCCTGAGTCCGTGGGTCACGGAGCATCCAAGAGGCAGCAGAGGTGCACAGAGTGCTCAGGGTTGGTTGGGACCCCCATGGGGTCACCAGGTGTCACCCAAGCAGCGCCCAGCACCACGGCCAGCAGGAAGATCTGACCCCACTACAGCTGCAGGTCCAAAGCATTGGTCCTCAGTGCTCCCTGGGCTCTCACTCTGCTCCCAGTGATGTCCCTCTGTTGCCTCCCCCAGCTTAGAGAGCACCAATTTTCCTTTTCCATCCCCAAAACGGACGCTCAGTAATTAGTACAGATAAATCTAAAGTCACCAGTGTACTTTGCAAAGCCCACATCAGTGAGATTAAGCTCCTGGGTAGTTTGGAGAACTGCCCCAGGCCAACCTAATTTTTACCCTAAATATTAATGATGTTAAATAATTTCTCAGTCCCTCCAAAGGAACAGATTATTCCACAAGCATGGGGAGCTGGGGACCACACTGCATCTCCTCCTCTGTCTGCTGTTTGAGGAAGGGACGAAGTGTTAAATTAAATCAGAATTAAGCAAATAAAAGAAGAGAAAACACAGCTATGCCCAAAGAGATACTGTACCTTTGTCCTTGCACAGGACATGGTGGCATGGAATGGGACCCACTGAGAGAGCCATCACCATGATAATATGCACAAGGACAAAGCCACACCAATATCACAACCCACAGAGCCTGGGACACCTCTGCCTGCAAGAACAGGGCAGATGGAGCCTGCCCATTTATTCCTACACAAGCTCTGTCCTCTGCAGCACACCGACCTCCTGCTGGGTGAAGGATGCCCAGAGCCTGTGCCAGGCTGGCTGTGCCACACGCAGAGCTTCCTCCCACCCAGGCTCACAGCTAGATGGTGGGCGAGCATCCCTGGGGTGGCACAGCTGTAAGGATGGGAGATGGAGGGGATGAACGAGCATCATCCTCTCCCCAGCCCTGGGTGAGGCAGGGAAGCAGCTGCCAGATGGGAGAGAGAAGCTCACTGGATGTTTGTTCGTGTAGTGTTTTCCATAATAATTAAACCCTTCTCAGAGAAGGATGACTTATCAACACTCTCCCTTGCCATTTCCTTAGTTTTCCTACTCTTGTGTGCACCTCCCCTGGGAGGCCAACCCCATCATGAACAGTGGAGGTCCTCATCCCTGAATCCAACAGACATTACATTAATGTCTGAAGGATCAAAGCAGCCTCAAACAAGAGCCTCCAGCCTACGAGGGCACAATTTTTGCCCTGGTGAAAGAGTTACCCCCAGCTCCGGACCCAGCACAACCCCACTGAAATCAGGGCTGTTCCCCAAAAGCCACACCTCCCCCCCATTCCAAATCCAGCCCTGCAGGGCCAGCCAAAAGCATCAACCTCCCGGGGTGTCTGCACTCACCTTGTTCTCATCGGGGGTGAAAAGAACACGGAAAGTTGAAAGCATGCCAGGTGCTACCTTACGGCACCCGTCACTGGGGCTGATCAGCTTGAAGTAAGGTGAGCTCTCCAGGACGACCTTCACCAGCCGAGGAACCTGCAGGAAAGACATGAAGGTATTGGATTTTTTCCTCTATTTCTACCTAGGTTGCAAAGGCACGGCCCGGAGCAGGTGACGTCCTTCCTCGGCTGTCTTTGCAAAGCACTTGTAGCCCTGGAGGTACATGTGCACAACGCTCTGGGAGTAAAAGCCAGAGCAAAGTGAGGAACAGAGGAAGACAGAGACAACCCCAGGAGAAAAAGGAGTTGGCTAAGACCCCTTAAAGGGGGCTGTGAAGAAGCACAACGCTCCATGGAGGAAGGCTGATCCAGAAGATGAGAGCAGTCAACTTGCCAAAATGATGGAGAGCTGGACTATCGTCACTTTCCACCCTCTGGGCCATGCCTATCAATTATGGGCTTCAGTGGCATTTTCTGCCTCGAGATGTGGAACCAGCACTGACTCACTGTGCGGGTTTGTCACTAGAAGCCAGTCTCAGGCCCAGCACAGGCATCCTTCCCCACACCCAGGTGTCCCCGCACACGGACGCCGTGGTCCCTTGCAGACGAGCACCTTCGGCAGCAGCCACCCCCAGCAGCTCCGAGGGGAGCACAGAGCAGCCCGCAGGCAGAACAGCAGCTTCACAGCAGCCCAGAGCAGTGTGTGTGTCAAAGCACTCCTGTGTCTGAATCACCACAGAGCCTCTGTCTGCAACGCACGGGGCTGGATTTATGGAGTCTCAGGCGACCGTGCATTACAAGCCAGTATGATTCAGAGGAACCTGGGAGAAAACGTCGAGAGCACACAGAACCAAAAGCCAACCAAATTAGAATGTAACAACCCCTCTCGGGATTATGATACCAAACTGTGCTGAGGATTTTCCTCAGAGCTGATCTTACTTTTACATCAGTGCTGTCCAATAGCTGAGGTGTCACTAGCTTCAAAAGCTAATTCATTTTGGAAAAATATCAACAACTCACGCATTGCCTCCCCCTTGTTGGGCATACAAATCCCAGGGTGCAGCTGTACAAGTTTATTATTTTTTTTTACTGGGAATGGCAGAAATGTTGATGCAGATGTTCTTTTCCACTTGAGGAAGCACGAACAGAGCAAATTAACTGTTTGCCTGTTGGCTGGCACTTGGCAGAGACAAACATTCTGGAGTGCCACACGGTGACAGAGCAGCTGAAGCCAAAAGACTGGGTGGGAACCAAGCAGAGCTGCTGCAAAAGAGAAACTGAGGCAAATCTTAAACAGAAAAGAAGATTCCTACAGCAAAGGGTTCCCAAGACCACCATGCAGACTGCACAAAGATTATTCCTTGGGCACTCCTGCATGGCTCCAGTGTTCCCAAGGAACGGAGCAGAACTCCCCAGGAACAACTGAGATACCACACTGCACCCATCCTTGCAAAAAGGTCTTCCATTCCCAGCCTGTGGTCTCAGGATATACTTTCAGGTTGATCCTCAGGACAGGGAGTGGTGGGGTCACCGTCCCTGGAGGTGCTCAGGAACCATGGAGATGTGGCACCAAGGGACATGGCTCAGTGGGCATGGGGGGATGGGCTGGGGTTGGGCTTGATGATCCTAGAGGGCTCTTCCAACCTTCATGATTCTCTGATTCTTGGCTCCTCTTGCTGCTCCTCCACCTGCTACACACCCTGAGAGCTCTGTCCACCTGCATCCCCTCAGCAGAGGGAGAACTGAAGAGGGCTCCAGGCACCCACTTCCCTCTCCCTGTCCACACATCCCTCTGCTCATACACCTCTATGACATCTTTGATTATGCCTTTGTCTGACCTTTATGGCAGTGTATTTAGTTCTACATGCCAAGAGAAACCCCCTGCATGCACGATGCTCTCCCCAGAGCACTTCCCAGCTCCGCTCCTCTCCTCCCCGCTGGCTGCTCCCACCAGCTCACTCTTGGCACATGCCTCATTTGAGCAAACGTTTCCCCTGCTGAAACTGAAAAGGTCTCAATTTTCCTCTTTAAACCGGAAGCAAAATTGCTGACATTTTTCAACTTTTCCCTTCTCGACTTTCATGGGAAATCTCAAAATGCTCACAAAATTAGTTCAAGTAAAGGCGGAGATCTTCAAGAGCACATTGCTCTGGATGTGCTGTGGCCCTCCAAAGGGAAAGCAGAGAGCCACATTATCTCAGAAAAGCCTGAGCAGAACCAAATTAAGCTTAGCAGGAGCCTAAAAAATGGAGCTTTTGAGGTGAAGTACAATGAGGGAAGGTAAGAAACACGCAGCCCCCATCGTGCCCATCAGTTCAAAGCTCTCAGGAGGAAGGATGCTGACTCTAAAAGCTTCCATCCATGGTCAAAACCACAGGGAGAAACCCCAGCATCACAGAAACACCTCCACACCCCTGTGAAAGGAAGGGGAGACATTCTGTGGTGTATTTCACAGGGACTACACGGCTCTCCTCCCCCCCACAGCCCTTACCCTGTCGTTGTTCCGCAGAACCAGAGGCACCTCGTAGACCTCGTAGGGGACGTAGTTCTGAAACACCACCTCGGACGGGAACGGCTGGAACAAGGTCTGATCCAGGTCAACTGAAGAGAACTGGAGACGCAGAGACAGCAGTGAGAGGTGAGGCTGCTGGACGAGGGTCTGACACGGCTTCCCCGTACAGCACGGCCTCTGGGTGGGTGCAACTGCCCAGCTCACCCCAGAACAGCAGCTCAGCCCCGTGTTGTGACACGACCAGAAGCACTGCTGAACATCAAGCAGGTGTTTCTCCAAAAGCCCTTCTCCAAAAAGGCTCCAGCATAGCCTTCTGCCAGCGTGGTCCCACGGTTCCAACGCGCCCACCCAAAGGGGCCGCGAGCACCCAGGGAGGAACTGAAACCCAAGAGGTTGTGTGGGGCTCCAAGGCAAACTCTTGGGATGAGCTTTGCTCTGAGACAGAGATCAAGTCCCATGGGTCCCAAATATTGGATGTGGAAGCCAGCAAGCAGACAGTGGTGCCATAGGAGGGAGGGCCAGAAAGGAAGCAACGTGGTAGGAAAAAGCCAAGGGAGGTGAGTGCTGGGTGGTGGTAAGGTTCACCTCTTGTCAAGCATTACTGGACAACGTGGACAAGATGACCCGGCACCTCCTTCTCCAACGAGCTTTGTGTGGAGGGATGATTTATTTTACTCTATTATTACAGCCACGGCACGCTGCCAGTTATTGGGGCACTTGGCCAATGCACTCCCAGCCCCTGTGCAGGGCAATTCTGCAGCAACCTGCTACAGGGCTCTGGCTGCCAAACCCCGCTCAGCAGCCTGCCTGTTTGGATCGTGTGATGTACTGAGGAACCCTCTAGGAGAAAGAGCTCTGAGCATGCATCTCAGTAAACATCTGGATAATAGGTGAACATCTGGATAAAGCACATCTGCTCACCCTGCATGGGGTAGGTGCCTAGCAGGACCATATAGCTCGCAGATCTGACACCCTATAGGTGCCACACATGTTGCTCCAGCCCAAAGCATTAATGCAAACATTTCTGTTACTAAAACTGGAATAATTGCCATAGGGCATCCAGCCTCCAAGGGCCCATGCTGCCACCAACAAGGAGAGCCATGGCCCTAACCCCTACTGGGTGGCCATTCTGGGTGAGGATGGAAAAGGGCACCTTGCATCCTGCTCCACCCTTCCCCCACGCCGTGCTCTAGCTAACCTCCAGCAAAACCCACTGATTTCAGCAGTTTGTTTCCATTGGCTCAGTGTTAAAACATCCCAGCAGGGCAAAAGCACGAGGGACTCCGGCACCATCAGCACTTCCAAAGGGCAGCAGGACCTTCTCACCCAGGTGCTGAGAGAAGCTGGAGGCAAGCCTGCACCCTCTAAATGTCACATCAAACAGCAAGGAAAAGGGCAGGAAAACACTACCTTTTGGTGGGAGGCATCACTGATGTCCAGGAGCTGGACAACACGGGGCCGCTGTGCGGTGTGGGTGCTGGCCAGCTGCTGCTCCGTGCTCAGGGACATCTCCTTCAGAAAGGCAGAGGGAGTCAGCTGCAAGACAAGAGCCAGGCAGGGCTGCAGAAAGGCCTTCCTCCTGAAAGGCTTTTCTTGTTCGAGCCCCACCGATGAATAATTTGTGATCGCAGCCACTAGGACAGTCCTGGAAGTCCCATAAGTTACCTGCTGAAATATTCATCACCAGTAAATTAATCATGTAGAGCGGAATACATGTGCTCCAACAGAGCGGCTCCGTCCCATCAGCCTCTCCTCCGTGATTCGAAGTGACATGTTTGGGGATTTCTGCTCTTTGGGCATTTGTTTCCTCTTTAGTTTTGCTGCACTGAGCCGGTGACCTTTGAGGAGCTGTCAGAACCCCCAGCTCCGCACAGAGCTTTTGGAGATGTCACCGCTGGGCAACAGAAGCTTGGCAGCAAGGAAGGGACACGTAGGAGGGACACAGGGAGACTTCCAGCCCTACCAGCTCCCACCCAGCCACAGCAGTGCTTACTGTGACAGCCTCCTCGGCCTCGGAGACTTGCTTCGGATTACGAGGTGCCACTACTTTGCTCTGGAACCCATTGGGGCTTTTGGAGGACCCCAAGGATTGCTGGAGCTTGCTGGTGGCCATGTCTCAGCCCACCTGCAAGAAACAGTCACGAGACTTAAGACCCAGAAGAGAACTCGGACTGGAAGGTCCCAGTGCTGGCACAGACACACCAAGAACCGCATCCAGGTTGGATCCTCCCTGGACAGGAGGGACAGGAGCATTCCGTGCCCATAGCACAGCAGTGCTGAGCACCCCTGGGGACACGAAGCCTCCGGATCTGCCTCTGCCCTGGAGCAGGGATGAGCTGGAAACGCACCTGAGAGAGGTTCCAGTGGGGCAGCACCGAGCCACATGCCCCAATAACTCGCCTCACCCGCCGTTGTTACTATTAATAACCAAACTGTCCTTTACTTCTCTTCAAAAGTTGGTGGGTTTTTTTTTGGTGGGACACCACTTTCCTTCTTTGCCAGCCTGGTTTCCACCCTCTGTGCAAGGAGCCTTGGATGTTTCCAACCAACGGAGCACGCAGCTCAATCCTCTGATTAGGAATCATCGTTTCTCAAGGCTAATTTGCTTGGCTTAAGATACAAAAATTATCCAGCAAATATGATTCCTCCCAGGCATGAAATTACCGCGGTGCCCAAGAGCATTTCTCCACGGAGAGTGAGGGCCCTAATTTTGGCTCATTAACACCCAAACCCAGAGCTCCCGACAGGTGTTACAGGGGCTGGAACAGCAGGAGTCAGAGCACGAAGCCATTAGAGGAACACGTTGCGTTTGCACTAATTGCTCATGTGAACACAGGGCTGCTGAAGAGCCCTTCACAGCTGCAAGTTTTCCAGCATCCCCACCCTGCAGGCAGCACGTGTCAGCAAGGACCCCCTGTTCACATCTCCCTGAGCATCACACAGATCAGGGGGAGGAAAGAAAGCAAACCCAGCAAGTCCACCAGTTCACTCCTTCCCTCACCGAGCAGCGCTGGACACGCTCGTGGTGCTGGGAAAGGACAAGCACAGGGCTGAAGTCCTCCACCCAAAAGGCACGGGCAGGTCGACAAGGTGGCTGCTTCCCTCTGGTCTTGTGGGAGAGGCAGGGAGCTCAGCCCTGTCCTGCAGGCACAAGGACACGCTGCAGCAAGAGCGAGGATTTCAAGCTGGAAATAACGATTTTTCATGAGAAATTTAATGGGGATGATGCAACATTAATCTGGATTTCTGCGCTTTATTACTGGGGCTTGAGAATAACTGGATTGTTTGTTACAATTTGCTAGCTGTAATTTAGCTTCGCTTGAAATTAATCCTGTTCATCATGCCCACGGTGCCTATTTGCAGAGTGCTCCCAGCCCCCATTTCCCCACCTCCTGCAGGGCACAGAGTCCATCACTCCAAAGCACTGCCAGTGGATGCCTCTGCTCCTAGCACCTCGCTTTTGGGTTCTGTGTGAATGTCCCTGAGCTGGACATCAGCCCAGGAGAACCACGAGCAGGTTTGGGGTAGAAGCTCCTGACATCTCCCTGAAAACCCCATAGACCAGAGCAGCCAAAGCCAAGCTGAAGGTCACCAAGGACACCCAACCATCAGCCTCCCCCAAGACTCCCTTTAACCCACAGCTAAGCCAGAGGTCTCTGTCCCCACCACAAGCCGCACAGCCACCTTACAGCT
This sequence comes from Penelope pileata, assembly GCA_013396635.1. Taxonomy (NCBI): domain Eukaryota; kingdom Metazoa; phylum Chordata; class Aves; order Galliformes; family Cracidae; genus Penelope; species Penelope pileata. The sequence goes on from WBMW01001091.1 coordinate 178,688, forward strand.
CCCTTTCACAACACCCTCCCACCTCCCTGGGTGTGCTCCCAGGCCAGGGACACCCCTAACTCCTGCTGAGCATCGCACAGCCGCCACGCTCCTGCTGCTGGTCCTCCTGCCTGGCCCCTACCTTAGGGCGGGTGATCCGTGTTCCTCTGGGAGGATCCACCCGGTGCAGAGCCCAGTGCTGCCTCCCGGACGGCCGCAGACTGCTCAGTGGCTCTGGATGGTGGGGCAGCAGCAGGGAACCGTTGGGACGGTGCAGGGCCCTGGAGGGCAACGGACAGGGGTTGGGCGTTGGGCTGCAACTGTGCCCGCACCCCAGCCCTCTGCTACAGCCCACACAGGGCCCCAGGGAGGGAGGTCAGAGCACACCCAGCTCAGCAGCAGCATCTCACCCTGCAGCCAGACCCAGCTTCCTGCAGCATGCAGGGTGCTCCCACCACGCTCCCTTCCCTCCTGCTCGCCCTCCTCCTGGGAGCTGCACCGGTTCCCCCAGGCAGAAAATGCCACAGGGGGTGAGGACATACAGCAACAAAACCATGCTCAACACCTTGTGAATAGCACGCCAAGAAGGGCACACCGACCCAGCCAAGAAATTGGGGCTTTACCACCTTCACCAGTCCCACACCATACACACAGATGTATTTAACCTAACCCCAACACAGATGTGTCCAAGCATCTGTGGCTTTGGGGTTTGTTCAAGCCCAGGCTGGAGCAGAGCTCGCCTTCTGCCTTGGACTTTCTCAGTGTCCCAGTGAGTTGCTTTGGCCTCTGTGGTTTGCAGCATCACTGAAACGCCTTGATAAGAATTACAGCCTTGCAAATCACCCCAGCCCATCTATTTCTTAAACATCTCATCTGCAGTGAGTGATTGCACGCCTCCCAGCAGCATTTGTTAACGTCGCTGAAACGTCAGACAAACGAATTCAGGCCCTGCAGACACAGTGTTCATTTCCTTAAGAGGAAAGAAAACATTTCCACGCTGACTTACAAAGCAAGGATCTAAACTCTGGTCTGCTCACCCTGGGAGGACCCCAACCAAAAGGCAGAGCTCCTCCACACCACGGGGCTGGCACTGCATCCTCTGCTGCTGTGCCTGCTGAGTGCCTCTCTGATGAGCTTCTTCCAATTAACATCACACAGACCTGCACCAGCCAAGGACACCCACCCTGCAGCAGGCTCTCGGCTCCAGGGAGCTTCATGCATTTTTGGTACAGTGCATGCCACGACGAAAAGCTTTTTGTGAGGCTCTCAGCCCCAGGAGAACCAAATCCCCACGTCTGTTTGCAAGCATCACCCACGCTTGTGGTTTCATCTCAGGGGGCAGAACTTGGAGACAGATGTCACAGTGAAAGCCACCAAGCCTCTCACAGCTGCCCTGAGACGCACTCCCAAGCAGCTCGTGCTCCTTCCCAGCAGCCCCCAAACCTAGGTTAGAGCCTCCCCTGCCCAGCACAGAGGTGATTCCTGCCTGCTGCAGGCACAAGGCACACCTGGAGCCAGCCTTCATGGGACCCAGCTCCACGCTTCGTTTTGTTACAGCTATTGAACTCCCCACCTATTTTTCCTGTTTCCAGTCCAAGCCTTCCTCTCTGCCCAGAAGCCAAATCCCTCAGTCCTGCTGGTAAGAGCTCAGGTTAGCACCAAGAACCCTCCACAGCTGCTGCAGAACCCTGCCTCACACAGGCACTTCACACCCAGCTTCTGGGCAACGGCAAACGGTCACTGAAACAGCCACAGCGTGACCAGGAAGGAGAGAAGGATCCAAAAGAAACGTCCTTGTTACACGCACGGAGCATCGACCGGGATGCTCCATCAGCTCAGACACAAGCTCTGGATTCAGGAGACCTACGCAGCTTTCTGCTTGGACCCGTCTCCTCACTATGAAAAGGGTTCAGATCTCACCCAAAGCAAAGTTTTGGTGTTTTGCTCTGTACTCAGACCCACTCAAGCTTGAGGCCAGGACTCAGCTACAAGTGAGGCAGCGTGGGAGCACTGAGATGGGTGCCTCATGTCAGCACCTGCTCTGCTTCCATCCCAGGCAGGCTTCCTCCTCACTTACCCCATGGTTAACGCAAGCCACAGGGAAAGGAAGAGCTCAGTTTGCTTCAGCTTTGGCAACGTGAAGCCACATCTCCCAGAAGAGCCTTGGACACGTGGCTGCCAGCCCAGGCAAGGTCACAGCCACCTCCCAGCAGCGCTGGGAGCAGAAAGCCAGCGAGGAGAGAGCCCGCTGTGCAGGCTGGCAGCTGGGATGCTTGAGATCTAACATCAGAGCCCTGCCTGGTGGGCTCTGCTCCCCTGGACCGCAACGCCTTTTTGCTAAGGGCTATTTAATGAGCGATGCACAACCAGGGTCTGGAATTAAAAATCCAAGACCAGGATTGTCTTCAGAGGGAAGGAAAAGGGGTTGTCTTGGGATGTGAGCTCACAGCTGCTGCAGCGAGTCCGTGCAGCAAAGCACAGCATCGCCTGCTCCCAGGTGGGTCTCGGTGGCCATGACCTGTATGAGGGGTCAAAAACCAAACACTGCTTGGCTCATGACCTAGGTCATACAGCCAAAATATCTGCATGGATCTGCAGGCAGCAGGGCTTCGTGCAAGCTCAGCCATGCCAGGACCTGGCAGATTCAGAGGGTTCAGCAGGAAACACAGGCACAGAGGGGCCCTTCAGTGCCTGTGAGCTTGGCCAAAGCTGTGCAGAGGAAGAAGTTGATGGAAGCACTTAGATATGGCCCTACAGCACCCAAATCCCTCTGTGCCTCTGTCCAGCAGCTTCCCTCTGTGCAGTAAAACCAAACAGCTCTCCGATGATGCTGCGTGGCAGGAGACAGGAAATGAGAAATAAATAACAAATTGCTCAGACATTAAGAAATAAGAGGGGTTAGTGCAGAGGCAGTCTCATGTCTGTTCAGACCCATGGCTGTTGCTGCAAGCTCTGAGCTGGTTCCACACCAGCCAGTTCCCCTCCCTGCTCCAAACTCCTTGGCACTCCCCGCACTGCAGTGAAGGCACCCAGCTTTCCTTGCAGGAGCACAGACCCATCTGCGGCTGAATCCTCCCTCCGTCTACCCAGTAAATCTTCTTTCTCCTTCCTCCTGCAAAGATAAAGCGTCTCTCTGGAGTAATTGGATAATTGGCCTTTCTATTACGCTTTGCTGGACGAGCGAGACAGGAGATCCGTTAAAACTGAGAATCAGGATGTTATTGAACAGCTTTGTTCAGCTAAATCATCTTGCCCTGTTCAGGCTTAAGTAGCAAGATCACATTTCTTGCCTAGAAATCGCCTGCTTAGCCATAATTACCATATAAACAGCATCTCAAGAAAGCCAAGGAAGGAGAAGCAGAGCTTCCAGGACCAATCTCTTGCCTCTCCAGCCCACTGCTAAGTGGCTGAGTGCTTTCTAAATCAAGTCACACAACCCAGGAAGCCTCACCTGCCGCCTTTACATTCCACTCCCTCCATATTTTATCACTTAGGTGCTGTCATCCTGCAATTTATCACAAAAGCTCTACCACAGCTGAGCTAATTAATAGGAGCCTGGCATTGTGCCTTCCTGCTATCTCACCAAACCTCAGCTCCCAGCCAGCTGTGAGGCAGCCCAAACTCCCCTCCAAGATCTGCTGGAGACTCCCCAACTCCACAGATTATAATTTACAACGGCAGCTCCTGCCTCAGGCAGTCCCAGTGCTATTTGCCCATCCCAGCTGCCTCTCCCAGCACTTGATCTTTGCTACCCTGCCTTTGCAACTTGCACCAGTTCTCCCTTTTTGTTTACTTATCTTCTGGCACCTGGAACGTGTTTTGTTTTGCTTTGTGACACAGCAGAGCTTCCAAGCAGCTGACGACTTTGGGATGGAGATGCAGAAACAAAGCACCACTAATGGATGCCCAGGCCAGCAGCAAGCAGCCCTGCCTGGCTTCAGAGCTCTCTCTCTCGCAGCAAATCCCATCAGCAAAGTGCTTTGCTACTGCCAGGACCTGATCCAAAGCTCACAGAAGTCACAAAACAACTCCTGGGGATATCAGTGTTACCATGTGTGGTTTCTTACCCTGCAGCAAGTGCTGGGTGCACGGCTCACACCAGCCTCCAACAGCTGAAGTGAGCTGAAACAGCTCTGCGTTCCCTGGGGCCTTCCAGTAGGTGAACAGTAACCACATTTCTCCTGTTGTGCATTAATTAATCAACCCACCACCTCACTGCGTACCCAAGCAGGAATGAGGGAAGCTGCCAGCACCCCTGGAAGAGCTGTTCTCCTTCTCTGGGCCACCCCAGCTTCTGCAGCCCCAGCCTGCAGCACACAGCACAGGGCATCCACTGAGTGGCACCCGAAGCTCAGATCCTGCACATCTCCACGCTGGTTTAATCAGTCTTCAGAACCTTTCCCGTGAAATAGAGCTGTGTGTATTCACACCCAGCTCGCAGGGTGCCGTTTTGATCTCTGGAAGAACGTAAGCATGAGGTCAACTCAAAGATGCCAGGCTAGTAAGGTAACTAAAGGCAGAGGCAGGAATAACTGCCCTCAACCCCACCTTGGCTGGACTGAGCCCCTTTCCCATAGCAGAGGGGTCGGAACAAGATGATCTCTAAGGTCCCTGCCAACCCAAACCATCCTATGATTCTATGAAATCCTTTGGCTTCAGCGATTCCTGTCCTTGGACATGGGACACAGGCTCCAAACCCAGCCCAGAGCAACCTGCACCCTCCTGGCTGCGTGGTGAAGCTGGGCCTCATGTCTTCCCCAGATACACACAGGAACCGCCTCCTAAAAAGCCACCTGTGGGTTCAGGATGCCAGGACAAGATGATCTTAGAGACCTTTTCCAACCTCAATGATTCTATGAAAGCACAGAGTAAGCTTTGCAGCCACCTCCACCTATGTCGTATCTGCTGCATTTTTCATCACAAACCTTCCCAGCATTTTACAGCTGGATTATTCCTGCTCTCTCATCCCTTATTTACAAAGTTTTAAGGCAAAAATGTTCTTCAGACCCTCCAGGAGTTTTCTTGGCCCACCCTGTGCCAACTCCGAGCAGGCCGCAGCGAGGCCCAGGCCTCCTCCATGGCCCTGCCCACGGGTCTGCATGCTCAGAGGTGGGCAAAAAGGGAGAAACTGAGGAAATCCCTATTGTGGGGAGCAAAGCTTGCTCCTTGTCAGACTCAGTGGGGACTCTCAACCCAAAAATCCCCCCCCTCAAAGTCAGCTTCCTCACAGGGAAATGGATGCTGCAGGGGGGGAGCACAAACAACCGCCCTGAGATGCTGGGGTCCCACATGGGGCTGCCCCGAGACACTGGGGGACCCCCTGAGCATCAATATGCGGGGCCACACAGGGTTATCCCCCCACACCCAGAGCTCCGTGCCCCCTCAAGCCCACCAGCCCCACTCCCCACCCTCCCACCCCAGCACCAAAAGCCGCCCTTCACCCTGGATGTTCCCTTTGGCGAAGGAGGGGACACAGCCATCACCGCTGCCCAGCCCCCGGGACACCCTCCTCGCTCCACTCACACCGGTCCCCGCTGCACTGCCGGGCTGTTGCCCTTCTTGTTCCCAAAGCAACGGAGCCGCCCCGCCGGCCCCACGTCACCGCCATGGGGACGCTGCAGGGAGGAGGCAGCCATGGGACGGGGATGGCTGCGGGGTGCTCAGAGCCCACGGTCCCTGTGCTCCTGCTCCAGGGGAGCAGCAGCCAGCGGCACCTCCCCGCGTTCATTCCTGTTTTATTTACAATGAAATAAAGGCACGGACACCAGAGATAGCCGGCGAGCAGCACCTCGGGGCTCTAAGTAATAACAAAGGCTCGGGGAGAGCAGATAACGAGCACCAAGCACAGAGTGAGACCTACCCCAAGCACAGCCACAGCCCTGTGTGTACTCTACAACAGAGCTGCTGTTAGGGAAACACAGGGCAGAATGCAAGGTGTCTGCCAGGCCTAAGAGACGCAGCTTTGGGCACCGCTCTCAGGCACTGGGTTGGAGTTGTGTGGTCCTGTGTGGAGCCAGGGGCTGGACTCGATGATCCTCCTTCCAGCTCGGGATGTTCTGTGGTTCCGTGAGCCATCACACAGCACTGATCATGGAAAGAGACACATTGCATGGAAGCGGGCGACAGCCAGTATCCCAAAATACCCGAACAACATCGCACCACAGCCCACAGGTGCCTGCGCTGCCCCTACTCCGCCGGGTCCCACAGCACCCAGCCCGACACAGCTCAGCCCTGCGGCTCCCAGGAAGCAGCTCTGCCTCCAGGAAGCACCGTTGGGAACCCCCTCCCATAAGCATGGCTGTAGGCTCTGTACTGAACCCAGAAGATCCCAGCACTGAGCAGCTCCAGGCGGCCCCGAGCTCCATCCCTGCAGCCTGCTCCAACTGATGCATTTCACCTGAGTGCCTCTGCTTCCTGCCCTTGTGCACGGCCAAACACAGAGCTAAGGTGAGTTTAGTTCTTGCCAAATCTTTGCTAGAATCCCTCATGCTTATTTCAAGCCATAGATGCTTCTGCAACTAAGGAAACAGAACTGGTTCTCTGGCTGACAAGACCACAGCGGAAAACTGAAGTCACACAGGATGGCAAATAAGAGCACTTCCAAATCAGACATCTGGAGATTAATTTGTCCTTTGTAGTGAGCATGGAGCAATATTTCATTAAGAATCAGTCCCACACACCTCACACTGAGCCTTGGGCAAATGCCACAGGACTGCAAAGTGTGAAATAATTATCTAAAATAACACGTCATCTCCTCATCTTCCCCAGACACTCCCGGACACAAATGTGCCTGCTTCAGCGACTAGAACCAGGGGAGCCTGCAGCCCCCATGCATCTCACCTGGGAGCCTGAGCACAGTGCTCCTGCACCACAGCCCAGGGGCTGTAATGGAGATAACAGTGGATTCCTTAACATGAAGGCACAGAGGCTTTATTTCTGAAGGCTGCTATTGATTACAGATCACCAGAAGTACACTTAGTACATCACCATTGCACATGTACGGGGAACGTCCGATTCTCGCCGTGAAGTCTCTCTCTTTGAAGGATCGTGCAAAAAAAGGTTCAGATCCTTGCAGCAATCCCTCCTGGCAGGCAGCACAGCACAGCACAGCACCCTCTGCCAGGCCAGGATTCTGCCCCAGCACTGCCCTCAGTGTGTGATCACAGCTCGCCCTCCTCCCACCGTGCTCTGACCCAGGAGTTACATTACCTAGAAGCTGATTCATCTTTCCCTTACGTTCCTAACCCTGCTAGAGATGAACAAGCCATGACCAGCCAGAGGGAATGGCAGGGCTCTGAGGTCAGGCAATCAGAGAAAGATGTGACCTGCAGCTCTTCCCTCCCAGTCTCAGATCAGCAGGTGAAGGTCGGTTTACTCACCACCACCCCCGCCTTACCAGGTGGATGCTCTGCTAAGGATACCATCCTCTGGTTATTTCACCCTTTTTTCATAGCAGATTAAGGCTTGTCAAGATGTGGCAGATGTTGCAGAGAGTTGAAGCGCTTGTTTTTCGTCCTAGACAAGTTCTTTCCAAAACAAAACAAACAGTACAGGAGAAGCCTGGGATAGGGGAGCTCAGGCTGCTTGGGGAAAAATACCTACTAAGAGTTTCCAAGGCACTGACCTTGACTCCAAAGCCATTTTCTCCTTGGATCCTCTTCCCACTCCCAAGGCTGCAGCCCCCAGCCCCCCCAGGTGCAGAGCTGTGCCAGCACACAGCTGAGCCAAAGCAGAAGGCAGCAGCAGGCAACCCCATGGGTGAGGAGTCCCTCCCCTGGAGGGCAGTGACACCAGCACGCACAGCAATGGGGCTCATCCCTGGGGAAATTCCGGGTGGCAGCACCTAAGCGGTCACCACTTGGTAGGGGCAAACCAAGAGCATCTGCAGGAGCACATTTCAGCCACCCCCAGGGCTCAACCCTGACCCTCCTCAGGCTCTTCAGCCTCCTGCAGTGCCTGGCACTGAGGGAGCAGCCTTTCTGTCCTGGGTAACCCTTGCAAGCCCTGCAGACAGCCCAGATGGGGCAACTTCCTTTGCACCCCTTGAACACCCCCAAACCTTTTGCAGGAAGCAGGGGATAGCTGACGCAGCAACATTGCTGCAGAGATGATGGGGATGGAGCCAAAGGACTGTGTGCTCCCTATGCAAAACTCTGCTTTATTCGATTCTCTCAGCTTTTGCACACAAAACCCTTGGGGGGTTCCAGCGTTTTGCAAAACACATGCATTCTGCCAAAGCTGCTTAATTTCTGAGGACAGGGAAGGTAAACACTGCAGATTATTACTTTTCCTAGCTAGCAGGGACTTGGAAGGAAACAAATACAGTGCATCCCCAACAGACAGCCCAGTGGAGGGCAGGAAAATGTCACTGGAGGTGCACGCCATCAGCCAAATTACCTTCCAGTGCTGGCAGCTTCTTCATCATAGCCACGGTTCTACAGGCAACCCTGCAATGGACCTGAAACTGAGCTGACACTTTGCACTTATATTCATGGTTTAAGCCACTTTGTAGAACGTAAAGGACTGCAGCCACTGCTTTCTGACCCAGGTTGGAGCCGTAGAAGTCGTAAGAGCATCCTCACAGAGCTCGCTGCCCAGATGTGGGAGCAGAGAAAGAGCTGTCTGGGGAGGAGCTGAGCTCAGTCCTCAGGCTCCTAAGCCCAGTGCTTGAGGTAGTGAAGCAGCTTCTCAAAGCAGTTTCAGGTCCAAGACCTCGTGCAGAAGATGTGAATCCTCTCCCTGCTATCAGCACCGGCTCACAGGGGAGCTCTGATCAGGGACAGAAAAGATCTGGGTGGGGTCCACCTGCAACAGGGGCAAGTGTCCCAGTGATAAGTGCAGGTCAGGGATAACGGAGATACGCTGGCCAAGCACAGCCCCCAGCTCCCTCATACCTCGTAGCATGGCTGACCCACACCAGGGCTGGAGGGCACACCACCAGGTCTCTTCCAGGCTCCTTTCTCAGGACCCAGCTCACCAACTCAAGACAAGGCGTGCAAGCTCAACACAAAGTGAGGCAGCAACCTCCCCCAGCAGGGACTTACACTTCCAGAAAGAGACTGGCAGGTGAAATTCCCAACACCACGGATGATCAGGACCAGGAGCTCAGAGAAGATACAGGGTTTACATCACTGCCCCATCCACCCACTGCTGCTGCCCTCTCCGTTCCTGAGGCTGCACATCCCACCCCTCTGCTCCCAGGAGGCCAACGAGCCCCTCTTCCCTGGCTAAAGCCCTCTCTGCTCCACGAGCTCACAGCTGTTTTCTGCCACCATACTCAGCTGTCACCATTAAGAGCAGTCACTCCTGACTCACACTCACCTCCCATCTGGCTGCCTGTGTTTCTGACTTGAAGAAGCCAGAGTTTCCACTAAGGTCTGTCTCCTGCTGTCCTCACTGCGTGATCCGTTGGTCTAACTTGAAGTGCAACCTCTCCCCACACCTCATTTCCCTCTGCCCCAAGCAGCACACCCTACAGCCAGCCCTACAGAAAGGGAAAAGGGATGACAGGAGCACAGTCCAGCACAGAAGGCAGTCAGCCATCTCCCTTTCCACCCTGCTCCACCAGCACTTTAAAGCCACCTTCCCAGCAGGGCCTGACCAAAGCTGCTGTCCGTGGGCTCCAGAGAGGTGCAGGTAACTTGGTCCACGCAGGCAGCTGCTGAACGGGGCTGAAAATCCCCTCGCTGGGAAGCGCTGTTGGCATAGCTCTTGCTCTCCTGCAGAAACAAATAAGCACGCAGCTCAGGCACAGAATGCTGTTAACCTCTGCCCTGCTGCAGCGTTAGGAGGATCCAGAGTGCTGCCAGCATCTCCCAAAAGCCCTCCTGCAGACACCGAGGGGCCCGATGGCACCGGTACCGTCACCACCAAAAGCAGGGTCCCCAGGTGGGTCCCACCAGGCACCTCAGAACCACTCCTTCCCTGGCATCACTACTGCAGTAACCACATCAAAGCCACAGCACCTGCAACAACCACGCTACGTGCCATCAAAACGTTCCTACTGAGTAACCACGCTGAGACCACCGACCCACTGCAGCTTCCTCAAGTCCTGAAAATCAAGCAGGATTCCTATTTCCTCCCCGCTCTGAGAAAGAAGGGAAATAAACTTGGCTCCTTTTAGCCACATTTCCCCCTGCCTTCCTCCGAGCAACGCAATCCCACCTTACAGGAGAGAGCAGGGGTTGTTTTGGTAGCACAGACCTCAGCACACAGCCCTGGGTTTGCTTTTCTCCCTTTTGATTCCCACTATAGGAATCAGCTCTTGCCTCACTTTTTGCATACTTTCCATCTCATTTCCAAACCCTGAGCTCTCTACTAAGCCAAAACAATATTTCAAATACATACACTTTGGAGACCCTGACATTCGCTGTGCAGCCATCAATTTTGAAAAGAGTAAATTGTTTTCTCTGCACAGCTCTTCAAAACAAAGCCAAGACCGTGGCCCCTGCAAGCACAGTGCCTCCGAGGTTGGTTTTTTTCCTTTATACTGTGGAACCACCTAATCCACCCAGCTGCCTTAGTGGGTGAAGGCACAATAAAATATAGATGCCTCCAGAAGTTAGTCACAGTTCAAGGGGAATTTCTGATGTGGGGAGCAGCAAGGTGATGGCTGCGATTGTCAGGAGGCAACGCATGGGACAGCAGGCAGGTGTTGGGTGGAGGCCTGGCTTAAAGAAGAGAGGGGACAGGTGTCGAGGAACTGATCACAGCTACAGGATGGTTCAATAATTGCTCCTGGGCTTGATGCTATCTTAACTCCAACTGCTTCCTCTGGTGGCTGGAGGCTGCCTGAAGTCCCTGTGATGCTGAGGACAAAGATGCTGCAGGAAGGGAGGTACATCACGGTGTCCTGGTCCTTCATGGCAGCAAAGCAGGGGTGAGCCTCCCCTTCCTCGTGGGAAGGGCCCTGCCAGGAGGTTCTCCATCCCACCCACTGCCACCTGGCACCACGGGCTGGGCAGCACCAGGTCCCCTCCTCCACCTGAGGTGCAGGAGCCCAAGCACAGAGCACGTCTCCTCCCTTGCTGTCCTGGAGAGCAGAAACAGTGGTATGAGGGAAATGGAAAGAGGACATCAGTCCCCTCACAGCTGGGAAGAAATGCTTCAAGCAGCACTGCTCCTTAAGCAAGAACTGGGCAGGAAGAGCTATGGCAAGAGCAGGCAGTAACTGCACAAGGGAGCTGGCCACCAGGGACCTGGGTGCTGTGCAGCATCCCCATGCATGGTACCACCTGGGTACCACATCCCATTGGGATCATCCCACCTGGGCACCCACATCCCATTGGGATGCTCCCACAGCCAGCTCCAAGGACCACACTGAATGCAGCAGGCACTCCTCCATCCAACTTCTCCAGGCCAAGGAGAAAGCCCTCGCTCACCTAACCCGGCCTACAGCAGCTCGCTCAGCACGTGCAGGTCCCAGCACCACTTGGCAGCTCCATTTGTGGCAGGATTTGTCCTGAGCCCCTGGAAAAATCCTGACTCCACAGCGAGTCTGTCATCCCTAACACCACCAGGTCCAGAACCTCTCTGTCTCCTGCAGAGCATTTTCAAACACCAGCAGCTGGTTCTGTGATTTGAAGCAAGGAAAAAACAAACAACAGTCGTTAAGTGGAACACATGGAGAGGACAGACCCAACCTGCCACCTACATTTCAACCTGAGCCCATGGGAGCACCTGGTGCAATTACAGCAATTACAGCAGCTCCAAAGCAGGGCTGTGGAAGGAGCAGCTTGTTTTATTCATCACCTGTGAAGCTCTGAAGGAAGGAGCTGGTTTCCCATGCCAGCTGGTGGGGCTCCCTGCAGCACAGCACAGCACTGAGATGCTGGGGCAGCCTGCAAGCATCGCTCTGACCACGAGAGCTGCCAGCTCTGCTGCCAAGGAAGTTACAAAGCAAAGCAGGCACTGAGGAAAAAAGCAAACCAAAAGGTAAATGTGGCTTTTTTTTTAACAGGCTGGATGCACCCATGCACCTTCAGACTGCTAAAGGAACAGAGTTGGAGCTCAAGCAGGATCCCCAAGCAACCTCTGCTTTGCCTAAGAAGGAACCACTGGGTTGCCTTTTGCTCAGATAAACACCTGACTGCATTTGTATCTGGAAGCTTTTTGCCAAAAGGATGGGGAGCTTTTGTTAAAGGGCAGCTGCAGGGATGCTGTCCTGGGCTGGATCTGAAGCAGTGTTTGCTGATTCCTAAACGTTAAATTATTAAGTGGGCTCCTCAGGTTCTCCTCTGAGCCTCTTCCCATCCTTCCCATCCCAAGAACAGCCCCAAACACCTGCTGCAGATTCTCATGGAGAGAAACATTCCCACCCGTGGCAGACCAGCACTCTCACAAACACACATCCCCAAAAGCAGAGGGGAATCTCCTTAAAGCAAAGCAGGAGCGGAGCCACTTGTGCCGTGGAAGAAAGGCTGGGAGGTCTGCGATGGGAGCACCACTGCCCTGAAAGAATGAAGCTGCCAAGCCACAAATAACACCACTGAAGGTAGCTGAGGTTTAAGACAGGACAGTAGCTTTGTCAAACAAAAAAAAAAAGCGATAAGATTTTAAGACAGGGCACCTCAGCGCACCCACATTTGCACCTCTGCAGGGCGAGGCTCAGCACTGCATGCAGACCCACCTGCTCCAGGGCTGCCAGCCTTGCTGCCTGGTTTTGGTGTTCCTTTATGGGGTCTGTTCTAGGAGCAGCTCAAGAGGATGCAGGTTGGATTCGAGCAGGCTCTCGCCACCAAAGATGAAAGCAAGGACCTAAGCACCTCATTTGTGACTTCCTCTCAGGCTGAAAAGTCTTCCCAGTGCTCTCCAGCACCTGGTCTCATTAAAAGGGAAAAGAGGGAACAGATGGGAACATAAAAAGGAGCTGTCAGCTATCAGCCACTGACCCCATCCCTCTTCCCACTGCAGCAGGAGCACGAGTGCCTGCTCTTGGAAGGACAACAAGGCCAGCAGGGGACGGGAGGGATTCAGGTAGGCAATAAACAGCAGGAGCAGATGAAGTCGTGGTAAATAAGAGCTCCTCTGGTCAGGAAGAAATCCATCTGCAGTCAGGAAAGGTGCACAAGGACTGTGTGCATCCAGGAACGCTTCTGTCCCTGCAAACAGCAAGAAGCAGCGGGTCAGCTGGGACAGCTGCAGTGTCCGAAGCCCTGCCAGCAGCCCTCTGCCCCCGAGGGACCTGCAAACCAGCAGCACCGTCCCACTGTGCAAGCTGGGATCCCCAGCAGGAGCCGTGCACTGCAGTCCCACAGAGGCTGTGGTCTGGGTACTGGACAGCTCCAGTAAGCCTCCACAGACCCAGGCCCTGCCATACATTCACCTCCACCAGACAACCCCAGGACTTCACTCCATGGCAAGCAACAAAATACCTATCTCCATGCCCAATAAAAACCTTTTCCTCTTTCCTAACGACAAAAAAATCCCTCCCGTGCCCGAGGCAGCACAGCATGTAAGACAGACCCAGGATGACAGTGGATGTCAGAAGCTTGCACTGATCTCATTAGGGCTGTGCCAGGGACCTGGCAACCTGACTGATGTCCCCGGGACTCCCTTTTCCCCAGGCACATCCTGCAGGAGTGGTGAGAGAAAAGGCAAAGTCGCCAGGGCTAGCAAACAGCTCATGCTCACAGTGCTGTGAATGCTGCAGAGCTTATCTGCCCTCTCCCTTTGTAATGCCTGAGCAGCTCAGGGTTTTGGCAACACAGAGAATTCGCTTTCTTCATAGAAAATGCTACATTCCTCCAGACCAACCAGGTGGGAACAACGGGCACTGCTGAGCCACCTTATCTTGCCCACGTTCTTTGAGCACGCCGACTGTATCAACGTATTGAAACACATGCTTGCTGCAGCCCCGAGAAGAAAAAAACCAAAATCTCAGCTTTGTGGATAGAGCTGAGATGCTGATTATGTTGTGCAAGGAAATTAAGGTCCAAGCTTACCAGGCATCTCTGGCAGCTGCCTCCAGGCAGGCTGCAGGCACGAGGTGCCACGCTCCATGTGCAGCTGCCTGCCTCGGCCACTCACCCAAAACCCCTGAAGAAAAGGGCGAGGGAAGGGCACTGAGCACCCAGCTGGCGTCTTCAGCCCCCAGCACCACCTTCCACATCTCTAAAAGAAAAATAGGACAGGGTAAATTAAGATGAAGCCCAAGCACCAAGCCCTTCCAGAGGCATCCGTCGGCTGAACTTAGAGGAACAAAGGTCTGCAGTTTCCCTTGTGCTCAGCCCCAAGGCAGATGCCTTCTTTCAGCCCTCCCCAGCTGCTGTTCCCCCTCTGATGAGGAACTGGATGCTAATTTCTCCCAGCCAGGTTCACAACTTGCTGGGCTGAGCACAGCAACATGGGTTACGTTTAGTTTCCCTAACCCTGGAAGATGGTTTTCCAAATCCGCTTGGAAATCAGTCTGTTGTCCTGGCTGGTCCCACCAGAACTCCTTCAACAAATAATACCTCACTAAAGACATTTGGAATTAACCCTGTTAACCACACCAAACCTTCCCAAGGAGCAGCTGGGCTGTGAGGGGAGCTGATGAACTTCCCTTAGGGAGCAGATCTGGCAAAGAACCCAGGGCTGAGGCTGGTTGGGAAGGCAGCCTGCAGGCATCGCTTCCCCATCCCCAGCACAGCAGCAGCTCTGCAGGCTGCCCCTGGAAGGCCCTGGCTCCCTCCTCAGCTGATGGCAAGCCCTCCCCTTCCTCCCCAGCTGGGGGATTAGATAACAAGCATCCCTTCAAGACAGGGCATCAGCATCGAGGATGGCAGCTCTGGTCCCTGGGCTTAGCTTCCCTCCCCCGTGCTGCTCAGGGAGCTTTTCTGCCTCATTGGCCACACTGGTCCACCCCTGCCCTCCCCCGAACTCGGGGGGACCCCGGGCAGCCCTCCCTGCTTTCAGGCTGGGCTGCATCCCTTCACAAGGCCCTGCATGTAGGGGCTGCCCTTGTCTCCCTAGCAAAGCGAGCTGAAGGGCAGTGAGTGTGAGGATTCCTCCAGGACAGCAGCGTTTTTCCTTCCCAAGGAGCAGCGTTCGCAGGGCAGCAGACAAACTGGCAGGGGTAGGCAGAGAGCTCTGAAGGCACATCACCACCTGGAAGCACCCATCGCTTGTCCTGCTGCTCCTGGCTCCCAGCAAAGCTTGTTTGTTTTCAGAAAAAGCTGTGAGGGAACACAACACATCCTTGCACGCATCCTGTCACCCTGGGAACTAATCCTGCGCTCGCACTCCGTGATTGAATTGCCCATTTGAGCCCACAGCAAAGCCTGAAGGGCTCTAGCAGAAAACAGCTGGCACGGAGCACAAACAAGGGTCAGGTATCAGCTGCCAGCTCTCCTGGGGATGTTTTCCAGGATAAATCCCGCTCATGATGGGGATAACCCAGGTAAGCCTGGAGCAGCTGCTTCAAGAGGAGCCGTGCAGGGAAGCCCTGGGCATGCAGGCAGGGCAGCGTGGGCTCCCTGCCTCTCGACAGCCCCACCTGCCCCAAGCCTCCAGTACAGGTGCACCTGGCAACTTCACAGCAACAGCAGCCACCCTTCCAGGAGAACCAGCTCCCCTGGAGGAGGCAGCCAGCAGCAGACGAGGACACCAGCACGCCCCGAGGGGTGTGGGATGTCCATTTCTCCTCCTTTCCCTCGCCAAGCACGCGGCACAGCTCGCCAGCTGGAGCAGGCCAGGCAGAACCGTGGGGAAAAAATGAGGAAAAAGGGACTTCTGTATGTCTCTGGTCCAACCCCCTGCTAGAAAGAGGCCCAATTTCCAAGTTAAATGGGATTGCATACAATGTTAAGCATCTTCCAGGGTGGACATTCCCTAGCTTTCGGGTCACATCAGCCTCTGCCTTCCCCTCAAGTTCCCAGAGTCATGTGCTCGTCCTCACCCGTTGCACAGGATCCAAGAGATGTCCTGCACTGCAATCCTACAGCTCCTGTCCTGGCAGCTGACCTCAGCACATGCCTTCCAAGTCCTCGGCTCCTTGGAGAGAAGAAAGTCTCCCATTTGGGTTGCTGTTTTTTAAGCAGCCATCTGTTGAACTATCGGCCAAGACAAAAATCCCAGCTGCTTCATACCAGAGAGGGTAGCCCGTGCTCAGCTGAAAGGCATTGAGGTTATCCAGCTTGTGCACGTGAGCAACGGCCCAACAGTGCCCTGGAAATAGAAAGGAGCCTTTCTGGAGGCTGGGTCAGGCACAGAGGCTGGCTCACCCCAGGCACAGCGAGACATCAGCTGAAAGCAGGGCAGCAGCCCTGGGTGCAGCTCCCACCTGGCTCTGCACTTCTGTAGCCTGGGGCCCTGAGACCCCACAGCCAGAAGGTGACCCCACAGCTCACCTCTGGCACGAGCCAGACCAAGGCTGGATGGCCCAGATGGGTTTTTCTCATTGTTTCTCCACCAACAAGCAAGCTGCACCAGGATACACCTGAGAACAGTGAGCAGAGCAGCCACTGCTCACACACCTGTCAAAGCAGCTGGGTACTCAGATGGAACAACAACCAAGGCTCTAAAACCAAAGACCAACCTACAGCTGGTGAAAGAACAGCACGTGGCACTGTTCTGAGGAAGAGCACGACCTTCAGCTAGCAGCAGCAGGCACGGCATGGGCTGGCTTACCCACTGCACTCCATGCAAACCTGTCACCTCGCCCTGCAGGACCTGGCTGCAACGGGGTGAGTGAAGACACAGGTCTCCAGACCGGTCCCAGTGAGGGGAAGAAGGATCTGCACATCACTGATTTGAGCTGAACTGGCTCTTGGAACAAGCTTAAAAGGAAGAGATCAATTTTTTTTATTTTTTTTTTTAAGGCTATATCTTTGTGCTTGTTCTCTTTACTGGAAAAAATAAAGGTGATCCGAGGAGCAGGACTGGGCAAATCCCAGTCTCAGCTACCTATGTTACAGGAATTTTAAGTCGTGGTCTCTCCAAATATGCCATCACAAAGCCACCCCGAGCTCCTGGCAGTGGTAGGAGGGGGTCATCTGCAGCACTGACTTTTCCCATCGTTTCCTCAGCTGAACACAAGCAGAGCAAGTCAGAGATGGGCATCCAGAAAGGCAGCTACTGCTACAAACCAGGGCTTTCAGCCACAAAAGACAGAGGCCAGAGTCCCAATCAACCTGCCAGAGCACGTGGTGAAGGGGCTGGTGAAGTGAGAAGGAGGTGAAGGGTTCCTGAAGCTCTCAAGCCAAGCCAGGGAGGAAAAAGCAGAGCTGGGGCACGTACTGACTGCTGAGAGTTGCTCAGCTAACATATGCCAACCCCTCCATAAAGCTGTCCCTCTTTTGCACTGGATGAGTAATCTACCAGGATGCAATCAGGCTGGGACAGCCTTCCCTCTGATTAGGAAGCTGGAGATCTCAGCTCCAGCACTCTGCAGATCCGTGCTTGCAGGGAGATGGCTTCCAGCAGCCCCCAGAGCAAACAGCAGGCACTCGCTGCACCACCAATGCACAGCCAGAGCTGCTGCCTGCCTATTCACAGCTGCACTCCTACTAATTAGCAGGAGGTCTGACTATTTTTAAGGCTGCCCTGTATCTTCAGAGTACAGTCTGCTGGAGGGGTATGCTTACAGATCTACAGCCAAGGATGCCCTAATTCACTGAGCCTCGGCAAACCAACGCTGTGCCCTCACGAGAAGGAGCAGACCTGAGATGGGACCCCTGTGAGAGCTGCTGTCTGAAGCCAAGGACAGCAGCAGAGGTCTCAGGTCTCCACTAGCAGAGGCTCCTTACAGCCCTCCCACCCTCTGGGCAGCCCCACCACGGCTGAGACCTCTGCTGTGAGCACCAGACAGCCCCCAGGTGTCTCCAGCTGAGGCTCAGGACTGGCTGAGTTACTCACTGCCAGGGAATTAGCTAAATGCAGTTTAACTCATTTGTCTGCTTAATTTAGAGCGCTATCAAATCCCCGTTATTGATCCCCGTTGCCAGAGGTGTTTTAACCTTTAAGAGCTCAGACCTTAAAGACTTGTTAAGAAAGCTGGATTCTGAGGCCTTGTATCCCCGCCTCCCAAAGGGGATGTACAAGGCAGCTGGGCTGAAGAAATACTCCTTCAAGCATCACAAATAACACAGCAAACCCTCTCTTTTTCTCCTGGACTTTGTTGGTACAGAGCTGCCCACCAGCCCCCGGTCAGAAAAGCACGTGTCCTAATTAAAGGCAACATGTAAACGCCCAAAGCAAGAGAAGCAGAGCTCCACTGGTGGCATCTGGCAAGTGACAAAGCGCAGAAGCTTCAGCTAACAGCTCTCTGAAGGGCAAAGCGAGGTCTGTGGGCACCGCTGCTGGGAGGCTGGCAGGGGAGTGTTAAATATCGCCCATTGGCAGAGGTGGTAATTGCCTGGGAAATGTCAGAGGCTGTCAAGATCCAGAGCGAGGGACTCCTGTGGGCTCATCTGGGAAGGCAGGCGGATGGGCCATCAGCCCTGCCAAAAGAAAACAGCTTGTTAGTGGTTGGTACTCACAGAGCCCTCAGAAAAGAGGTCAGAGCCCAGCCCAGCATCCAGCATCCCCCCCCGCACCTGGGTGCACGGGGCTGCGGCGGGGCCAGGAGCCCTCCCGGGCCCACCAGGTCACTGCTCCCAGGGCCAGAGCTGCACTCAGCCCATTTCAGGAAAAAACAACCAGCAAAACACTCTTTAATTCCATCAGGGCTTGATATTTCCAGAAATTCTCCCACCTCCGAGGAAATACGCAGAACGCTTTAGTTGAATCGTTCTGAAATAAAGCCATCAACCTGATCGCTGCTGCAGCCAGACAGCTGGCACTGGAGCAGAGATCTTCACAGCCCTGAGAAATCCTCCCCCCTGGCCCCAGCTGCTGCACACCTCCTTCCAGAAAACAGGATGCTTCCCACAGGACACCAAGGAGATGGCACCGAGGCTGCCTGCAGGACCAGGCGCTGGGCAGGAAACAGCCCCTTCTCCTGGGTGCAGCCCTCCAGGCCTGATTCACCAGGATCGGGTTTTGAACTGGCAGCGTAAGAGGCTTCAGCAGGATCAGAGCTGGACCACAAAACGTTCCCTTCCTGTCAGCTCAGGCCCTGCTTGATGTCCTGCAGTGCTCCAGAGCCCGGCCAGGGGAGGAGCTGAGAGATGCTCCGACAAAGCTGGGACAGGGCTGGCAGCGCTTGGACCAAATGCCACCACCCCTTCTGGAGAGGCAGCCATCCCCCAGAGCTCCAACTGTTGAGTCAAAAGCCCCAAGAAAACGCAAAACATGTTTCCTCTGCCCTCGTTCATCACTCCAGCATCAAAGCAGCCAATGTCTTCACAGCACTCAGTGCAGGCAGCCGTGCTGGGAGGGGGAAGAGGGAAGGGAGAGAGCAGAAAAGAAGCAAAGTTTCCTGAAACCAGCCCACGCTCCAGACATTTTGTGTCTGTACAGACACTCCTGTGCTCCGAGTGGCACAGCACTAAAACCCATTGCAAAGGGAGAAGAGCAAAGCTTTGGAGAGGAGCACTGCGAACTCCTGAAGAGCCAGCGGAGCACACCTGCTCCCCCCGGGGGGGGCCAGCTCGGTAATGGCCACATTGCTTCGCAGTAACGATAGTGGAGAGAGGACAGCTGCAAAAAGTAAACGAGACACTTCTCAAGGGGGAAAAAAAGGAAATAATCCAGGTCTTTCTACCCAGCTGTCTGCAACATGAAAACACCAGTCGGTGATGGTGGACAGGCAGGATTTGACAGCCCTGCGTGAAGCCAGAATGAAAATTCACCTAAAATAAATCAGTTGGTGTTTTGCTCTGCCCTGGAAAAATCTGCGTGCCACCAGGTTACTGTCCCATCCTGCTGCCCAGGGGCACAGCAAGGACCAGGAGACAGGCACAGCTCCGAGGGCTCGAGGGAGGGATGTGATCCCTTCTCCAGCACTGAACCTGGGGAAGGAAAAGGCCCAGCTGATGGGACAGTCGCTGTTCCCATCTTCGAGAGGTGTAAGAGGGGGCTGTGCTGCTCGTGGCTGTGCACAGTAGGATGAGCAATTGCTCCAGGCCTGTCAGAGAGCCACAGAGGAAGCTAAAGCCAAAGTGCAGCCATCCCAACCCTCCTCTGCCTCTACAAATCAGAGCAGGAGTTAAGCTTTGCAGAGAACCCCCCCACTCCTCACCTTTTGTGCCGGGGATTCCATCTTCACCAGCACTCACCCTCTTAAGTAAAAGATACGGGGAGACACTGAACAAACCATTTCCCCCCAGGGGAACACCTGCCCAGCCCTCCAGTGCTGGCGGGCAGATGACCCTGGTGCAAGGGCACGGAGCCCAGCAGAGAGCTGGGCCCAGCCCTCCCTTCTCCATCCCATTTGCTAACGAGCACCTCATGGCTGAGGCAGGATGGAAGGAGGGCAGGCACACAGCCAGGGAGACCCAGCTTCCCACTCCCTGCTCCTGCCTTCCAGGACAGAGCTAGCACCCAGGAGAAACGAGAGCTGGCAGTCACCAGACACACCAGCTCATTTATCCCCTCCAGCTGCCCCTGTGGGCTCCCCCATATCATCATGGCCACAGAACGTGGCAATTACAGTCCCCCCTGCAGGGACGCTCTCCATGAGATTTTGAAGGGCAGCTCTGAAGCACAGCTCCATCCAAACCGAGCCAGCTCTGAGATCTGTATCATACAGCTCAGTGGGAGGCTGGCACGTCGAGTCCTTGACAAAACAGCAGCCTTCCCCAACAGTCCACCTGGGACAGACCCTCAAGCCCCCTGCCCTGTGTCCCTGCAGTCCCCTGTGTCACAACGAAGGCCTGCAATGTCTGATGGCAGAATTCAGACTGCTCCCTCCCAATGCTTTGCAGCATTTCTCTCGTCATCCAGCTGCCCCCAAAGCCTCCCATCTCCCCGATGGAGCAGGGCAGGTTACCCACCCAGGCACGAGACAACAGGCTTGCCTGATGCTTTACAGCCAGCTGAGCACAGAGCAAGCCCTGTACAGTTTATTGGTGCTGCAAAGAATGAACCTTCGAGGCAACAGCCCCTCTCCAAAGGGCTCAGCATCACTACAGAGTGCTTCACCCTTCGGTAAAGGATTTCTTCTTCGTTCATTTTGAAGACAGAGAGCCCAGCACTTTGCACATAGCTGCTACACAGTGCCATTGTGTTCATGAGGCATAACAATTAGCAAAGCTTTTGTTGTTGTTTAAGTTTGTTTGTTTTTTGCATTGAGTGGTTCTCTGGCTAGCTGAGGTACCTGGGCATCGAAGCAAAGTAGAAAGGCTCCAGGCTGCCCTGTCAAGGAAGCAATCTGCTCCTTTCTCCAGGCACAGCCTCATGATCACAGATGCAGCCACCTCGTTTTTGCCATCAACTATCTTGTTAAGGAGCACAAACATCAAGCAGACCGACCTTACACAGCAGGCACAGAAAGGAACACCCTAAGGATACAAAGCGAGCCTGGCTACGTTGGGACCTGAGAGAATAAAAAGCCAGAAACAACACTTCTTCCATGGAGTTTTCAGAAATCCCCAGAGAGTTAATCAGCCTTTCACTGCTTTCCTTCACAGTCCCTTCTGCAGTTTGGGGCCGTACAGGGCTGCATGTGAGCACATGCACTCAGTGTGCACAGGTTTGTAGCTGGAAGCTTTGCAGCCTTCCCATGCCTTCCTCCCTCACTGCTGTTGAAATTCTGACTTCCAGACCTCAAAACGTGGCTCTGCAAGAATTCCTTAATGCAGCCAAGCTGCTGTTTCAGGCAGAACCCATTACCTGCTGAGGATGTGATCTCAAAAACGTGACTCCTAGCAATCCAATTTTTCCAAATCAA
Source organism: Penelope pileata (assembly GCA_013396635.1). Taxonomy (NCBI): domain Eukaryota; kingdom Metazoa; phylum Chordata; class Aves; order Galliformes; family Cracidae; genus Penelope; species Penelope pileata. The sequence goes on from WBMW01001091.1 coordinate 200,418, forward strand.
TTGCTGGGATAAAGAGGAACGTGTGTGCATTCATGAAACGTCTGCAGCCTCAGCACGCAGGGATAGCAGGCGTGACCTGGAGGGTGCAGACAGAAGTGAGGCCACTGGGGTTGTCAGCTGCCAGTTCAACAACAGGAGTAAGGGGGACTCTTTTTCTTAGACCAAGGAATTACTTGCCTGAGGTTTGTTGTTGAAGGTCCCTTTATAATGCAAAATTAAAATTCATAGCGTCCTGGCAACTGTCTGATCCATCCTGGAAGGCATCATCATCCTGAAAGGTCTCAGCTGCTTCACCTGTGATGCTGAGGACCTGACCAATCTTCCACTGCAAGCAGTCCTGATCCATCACCTTGTCACCCCCACCTTCAGGATGCACCAAGGTCAGCTCAGGATGAAGGATGGAAAACAGGGCGAATAGCAACCAGAGCAGGGTATGAAATAACAGGCTCCTCGGGCCTGCAATCCCAGCCCCTCAGCAGCAGGGCTCCCCACCCTGCCAGCTCTCCCCCACCAAGCTTCAAGGGCAGAGGGGCTGCAGCCTGACCCGGATCCAGCCCAGCTCTGAGGGATCCTGGCATTTGGGGGTGCTTCTTGCGAAGGAACACCCTCAGTATCAGGGCATGAGAACCGAGACCATACATGCTTGCAAGGTTGGATGCAAGGAATCCAGACAAACTATTCCAAACAAAACTGCAGAGTAACAAAGACCGTCTTCTCTTCTGAGAGCGTCCAAGGGGCATTAACAACACCTGTGCTACCCTGCCTCGAGCAGCTCCCTCCCATTCCCTGCCCAGGGCACCAAGCAGAAAGCGTCTATCTGCTGTGCATCAGCCCTCCTCCTCGTCTGCCTCCTCCAGCTTTCCAGCTCCAGGTTGGACACTGCTGCTTTCCAGGTATGGCTTGTTGCAGAAATCCAGAAATTGCTTTTCCCCCTCCCTTTTTTGTGCATTTGTTTGGGTGGGTTTTTTTGGATTACATTCTTTATCTGCTTCATGATTCTCTTTCAGGATTCTCTGCTTTCGACCAGCTTTTTTCAAATTCTTAGTTACAGGCAGTAACAACAACAACAAAACCTCCTCAAATCATCATGTACGTAGCTAGTGATCTCATGATAAGTCTGATGCTGAAATAAAATGAGAGAATTTTAAACACTGCCCTTCAGCACTTCAAGCAGGAATGCAGAGGGTCCCAAGGCATGCAAAGTCCTCATTCATCCTCTTTTTCCCCCCAAAAACCCTCAGCTTTACATGGAGCACAGACTCGAAAGGTGGGCCCGTGTGAACCTGATGAGGTTCAACACAGCAAAGTGCAAGGTGCTGCACTTGGGTGGGAGCAATCCCAGCCATGCGTACAGACTGGGAGAAGAGATCCTGGGGAGCAGCCCTGCTGAGAAGGACCTGGGGGTCCTGGTGGACGAAAAACTGACCATGAGCCAGCAGTGTGCTCCTGCAGCTCGGAAGGATCCTGGGCTCCATCAGCAGAGGGGTGGCAGCAGGGACAGGGAGGGGATTGTCCCTCTCTGCTCTGCCCTCGGGAGGCCCCGGCTGCAGGGCTGTGTCCAGGTGTGGGGCCCCCAGCACAGGGAAGATGTGGGGCTGGGGGAGAGGGTCCAGAGGAGGCCACAGAGCTGCTCAGAGGGCTGGAGCCCGTCCCCTACGAGGACAGGCTGAGGGAGCTGGGCTTGTTCAGCATGGAGAAGGCTGTGGGGAAACCTCATTGCAGCCTGCCAGGATTTAAAGGGAGATTGGAAACAGGAGGGGAACCAACTTTTCACAAGGGCAGACAGTGAGAGGACAAGGGGGAATGGTTTTAGCTGAAGGAAGGAAGGTTTAGATTGGATGTCAGAGGAAAGTTCTTTACCAAGAGAGTGGTGAGGGGCTGGCACAGCTGCCCAGAGAGGCTGGGGATGCCCCGACCCTGGAGGTGCTCAAGGCCAGGTTGGACGGGGCCCTGGGCAGCCTGAGCCAGTGCCAGATCTGGAGGTTGGCGGCCCTGCCTGTGGCAGGGGGGTTGGAACCTCGGGGTTCCTTCCAATCCAAGCCATTCTGTGATTGTATGCACCCTGCCCTGCACAAGCAGGCTGCATTGCAGAGCCAGGGGAAGGCTTCCTGGCACAGGCAGCTCCTCTGAAATTAATGCATGTTATGGCAACGTGGGGCCAGGCCTTAATATTTCAGGAGGAAGCAAGACTTATGTGTTGGCCTCGTTCCAAAAACATCTGCTGCTCACATCACATGCACTACAGTCAAAGCATCACGGTTTGGCTGATTCCTTCTGCTCCATATATCTGCACAGGCAAAGAAACGCTCCTGAAATTGAAATGGAGTCTCTGAAGTTTCAGCAGCAGAGCTTCACTTCCCAAAAAGCAAATATTTACAGCCACCAGCACCAGCTGCCTCTTTTCTTTCCCCTCCATTTCATTCCCAGAGACATTGTTGGTACATCTGCTCTATTAATTAAAACTGATTTACACAAGACAAAATTGAATCCCTCACAGAGCCCTTCAGTGGGAAGGGATGACGTCTGGAGCTGCACTTCCATCTTGCAGGATTCCCACGTCCCATTTTCTCACCTTTGCTGCTGGAAAATGTTTTGCTCTGCTCAGGTCCATCGGGCATTCCTGCAGCTGGAAGGAGGAATTCAGGCAGCTCCGGAGCAAGCTCCTGCCACCAGAGATCACACCAAGAGCCGGGGGAGGCAGGGCTGCTTCGGCTGTTTGTTGTCAGGAGCTGACCAATTTCCAGGCTCACCTTTAAGAGAGGAAAGAGAGGTGAGGTGGTTTTGACCTGAACTGCTCTCGCAGTGCTCAGCCAGGCATGAAGCAGCACACGAGTGGGAAAGCAAAGAGGAACAGCAGCTGGGAGGAGCAGCTCTGCTGCCTGCATCACCGTGGGGCCGTGCCCTCTTCCCCAGGGCTCCTGGCTGCAGCTCTGGGGTTGCCTGACGGTAGCAACCCAGCAGCAACTTGATGTTAGGAGGGTGATGCAGCCATCCTGCCTTGCCTTGTGTCAGGGTCTGGCATCTTCCAGGCATCGCTCGGTGGGTTCAGAAGGGAACAAGGGGCACACAGACAGCACAGCCCGTGTGTGCTCCCTCTGAAAACAAGACCAGACCCTCCAGCAGTTCCTTCCCGACCCCAGCACCTTCCTGAGAGCCTGCTGCCTGCTCCAGCAGAACCCAGAACCCCCTCAGACTCTGCCCCCTAAGCCACAAGCCCACCTCAGCCCCCTGTTCTCCTGGCTTCCCTTCAATCCCTGCTGTGAGAAGCCACAGAAGCGGGGTCCCTACAGCCTCAGCTGCCTTCAGGGGACAAAACACACAAGTTGGCTCTAGGAGCAGATGGTGTCTAAAGGAAATTACGATAATTAAGCTTCAGAGTTGCAGATTTCCAAGGGACCGCTACATTTCAGCATCAAACCTCTAGGCCAGCGCAGTTATTAAAATCATGAGTTTCACCACATTTCATTAATTGCTAATTACTGCTTCATTACTTCCACTCGTGCTCCCGAGACCGCTGCTGTCACCGTTTCCTCCGGGATGCAGCTCGGGTCACTTCAAAGCTGCAGAGAGCGATGGGATGATGGAAGAGGCCGGTGAGAGGCAGGGAGGTGTCCTCAGCCCCCACCCAGGTTAGCTGGGAGGGCTCAGAACAGGCCTGCAGAAGGTGCAGGAACAAAGCTGGGCGATGGCCAGAGCTCGGAGCAGGTTTCCAGCTTCACAAACTGTGTTTAAGGAAGCGAGCTCGCTAACTTTGAGAAAGCTGGCCTCGTAATTAGCAGCCAGGCAATCTATTTGAATGCAAGTTTATGGGCTCACGCTACCCTGCTTCATAATGGAAGCACAAAGCCAATTTAGGTTTTGTTCAGTGCCGGTGCTATTAACTGTGCATCTTAGGCACAATTGTACTTCTCTGTAAATCTACATTTCATTAACGCCCCGAAATCAATTACTTTGTGATTTATAGTTCAGGCTCTAGCCCTGACAGCCACGAAGCACCCAGCCTGCTCTGCTGGGCAGGCTCCAGGAGCTCTCCAGCTGCCTGGGCTCTGGCTGCTCCCTCACCCTGTGCTGCACCCAGGTCCCCTGCAGCTCCTGCCAACACCCAGGGCCAGCTCGGAGCGATGGGTTGCTGCTGTGCATTTCAAGTGGGACCATTTTTACCAGCCAGGAAACCTGCAAGAATCCCAGACTGGTCCCAAACACGCTGCCATCTGTCCCACGCAGGGCTCAGAGTGCAGCTGGTGGGGTGCTTTCCTCTGGCTGGAGCGTGGCTGGCACCCCACATCAGCAGGGCTGCAGCAGGAGGGCAGGGAGCCCCGGCTCCTCGCATCGCTCCTGTGCTTCAGGCATCCCCAGCAGCAACGTCCTCCTGCCCCACCAAACACCTGCCAAAGAGCATCACGATTCGAGGCCACCTTGGAGCCACACGTCACTGTGAGCCCAAGGCAGGTTTCATTACGCCTCAACTCAACGGAGCGCAGTCATCAACCTGGAGCAGCCAGCTGATTACCAAGAAAGTGTTTAATCACCTTAACCCCCCAGAGGCTTAAATTAAGGCACTCCAGCAGCGCAGCCCCCTCGGTCCTCAGTGTGATTGAGGTTCCCTTACTGACTGGTCGCTGGTTTGAGGCACAGGGACCTGACAGCTCGGGACCCACGGCTGCAGCAGGCAGCCCTCACCCGTACAACGATCTCCAACTTCAGCAACAAATAAGTTCTGAATATTGACTCCCTTCTCCCCGGTACCACCAATTTAGATAAATCAATCTGCCAGTGAGTGACAGGCGCTTCTCCCTGCTGCCCCTCAGTTCAGATCCATCAATTTGTTAACGAGCAGCAGTCATCCTCGTTTAATCAAACACCGAAGATGCACTTGGATGAAGGCGTTCAGGTTCCCTCTGGAGAAAAATACTCTTAGTGGCCCCTTCTACTAAAGGATAAGGAGTGGTGTTAAAGGTAAAACGCCCTCTCCCCAGCCTTGCCATTAGGCACCAAGACCCTGACACAACATGGGAAGAGTCTGCTGGATCTCTGCCCACCTGCTCTGTGCCCAGTGACTCGGCTTAGTTCTGACACCTACAGCTCAGAAGCTGGCAGGCAAGCTGGTGTATTAAGATCTCTCAAAACTCAAAACGTACAATCACGTAGTGTATAAAGGGACTTTGAGGAATGAAGAAAGCACACGCAGTTTCTAAGGGCTGTAGCAGCAGCCACGCTTTCCCTTCTGTTTCTACTCTGCCATCTCGTGTGTTTTCAAGCAATATTTTCACCCTGCAATATTGTGAAAGTAAATATTTCATAAAAACTGTTTAGTAGTTTAAATATAATTATGGGCATTCCGTTTCCCTGTAACTCAGTGAAGTCACATTAAACAACAGCCTCACCAAGTTGACCACGGTCCTTCAGACCGGCTCCTCCAGTGCAGTCCCCTATGGCAAAGCCCACCCAGTTCCCAGCTCCTCATGCACATTTCCATGATCACTGCCAATGCTCACAGCCCAGAGCTCCACTAACATCAGTGAGACAGCCCTGGCCTGCGTGGCAGCACGCATTCAGCAGCACTTCCAGTTTAAAGATCTCCCCCAACACCTACTAGCTGTAAGGAAATTAAGGTTCAGCATGATTTCTCACATCATCTCGTACCTCTGGGACACTGTCTGGCCTTCCCCAGCTCCCTAACGTGGAGCTCTCCTCCACCTCCAAAGCAGAGAGGCAATGAAAAACGTCAGCATTAGTTAACTGCAGTCACAGTCAGGCAGCACAAAGTCCCACAGCATCTGCCAAAGGGAGCAGTGGGAACCCCGGCCAGCTCAGCAGGGCCAGCACCGAGAAACAAGGCACAGAGTTTTAGTTTTAATAATACCACTCAGCGAGGCAAGCACTTCGAATGGAGGCATTTGGATAAGGGCTAATAGAAGACTTTGCAGCCAGAACTGTGGTGTGTAAGCAGCTCTTCCTACCAGAGGGGCTGTCCCAGCCTGAAGCTGCAGGTCCGTGCCGTGGAAGCAGGCAGCAGCATGCAGGCACGTGTCTGCCAAGCTGGGAAACAGCCAGCCAGCTCCTACGCACTGCTCAGAGCACTGGGGGCACTGGAGCCTCTTGGAAATGGCAAACTGCAAGGTCAGAGTTACAGCAAGTGAGAAGTAGACATCCTGGTAAGCAGGCTGCACATCTCCATCACCAAGGATGTGCCCAAAGGCAACAGGACTCAGAGAGTGGCGGTCAATGGCTCAGTGTCTGAATGGAGACCAGTGACGAGTGGTGTTCCTCAGGGATCGGTACTGGGACCAGTGCTGTTTAACATCTTTGTCAGTGACAT
>WBMW01001091.1:217671-230362 GCA_013396635.1 Penelope pileata
CGGGCTGCGGGCCCCGCCCCGCCCCTCCCGCTCCACAGCCCGGCCCCGCAGCCCAGCCGAGCCTGAGGCCTGGCCGCTCCCCGCCCTGCCTCTCCTCAGCGGGGAGCCGCCGCCGGGAGGGGTCGGTGGAGGGGCTGGTCCGTGTGCCTCAGAGCCGCGGTGTGAGAGGGATGGGGCCGGGCCGGGTTTGTGCTGCGTGGGGGAGCAGGGGGCTGCACAGCCGAGGAGGTGGAAGCTGGGGAAAAGCCCACTCACCTCAGCCTCTTTCGTCAGGGGAAGAGCCACGGAGTCACCTCCAGCTGTAACAGCCCCAAAGGATATCTCATTATAGGAGGAAGTCATAAACATTTATCAAAGTTACACTGCTCAGGTACTCGGGCACTCAGCACGTGATCATCGCAGGTTGCTCAGCGAAAACCACGGGTGAAAGCACTGAAGCAGCCCCGTTTGAGGTCTCTGGGTGTCCTGCCCCAGATACCAGCTCTGCAGAACCTGAGGCTGCCCAGGGCCAGAGCAAGGTGCCAGCAACCCCCAGCCCCGGGCTCACCCTGCGTCTCCAGTGCCAGCAGTGGGGCTCCTCATGCATCCAAAGCACAGCTTGTTTCAGCTGCTGCAACACACAAGCACTCATGACGCCTAAGAAAACTCTTGCTGCTTCCTCTTGCCTGCGCTAACCTGCTTTGCTGCTCTTTCTAAACGCATAGCAGACTTGTCACCCCAGCTGGGGTTGGCATGAGGCAATACAAGAGCCCCAAAATGCTAACAGAGCAACAGCAAGCAGAGGTAGTAACCATCCACCCATAGAAAAATGCATGCACTCCTAGATACCAAAACAGCACCTGGTCTGCACATACAAGCAGGAAGGTCAAAGAAAAAGAGGCTATTGCCATCCCAGACAGAGGATGCAAGCTGCTTCTACTGCTCTAAGTACTGTGGGGGCTTTGCTATGCTCAGGTTAGGGAATGATTATCAGTTCTTAGCAGTTTGTTTGAGAGAAGCCAGCCAGCCACATAGCGTGAGTTAGCAGAAATTCTTTCACTTCACTGCCAAGCTTGCTGCACTTTCACACATTTCTCATTGATAAAGCAAGATCCAGCCCTAAGCCAGAATCTGCTTTAGCACAAAAATTCAGTGCTGTGGGTACAAGGGACTCTGAAGTTGGTATAACCACAGGAAGCTCTGTTAGAAGCAAGGAATTGGTGAAAAAATCTCTACACGTTCTCGTTAAGGATATAGTTGTAACATATGGAAAATCCTTTTTCCTGCCCTGTGAGAAACCATGTTCTATAACTATCACTTAAGTGTATCAGAGAAATTACATGTTAAATCATAACAAAATGTGTAACCTTACAGAAAACCTCCCTTCCCTCTTCAGAGCTCCTTGCTTTCCAAATTGAAGGAATGCTGCTAAAAAATAGAAAGAGCAGTAAATACAAGTTAAAAAATTTATAAAAAAAACTTACTCAAAAACACAAATTTTCATACTTTAAATCCTTGAAAAGAAAGGAATCAATTTTAAAGCTAAAACTATGCATATTCAATTCTGGGAAATGCTACGTAACAAAAATAGGCTCTTTGCTACCTTCTCTGAGAGTTTTACATAACGAGAAGGAGCTTCAGCTGCGGATGGGAGATTTACATGCATGCCTGCCATGCCTCTTCTCCCTTTGATTGGCTGAAAATCTCTCTCCCTGAAAATCACTCTCTGAAAATCAGTATATTTGGGTATTTAACAAGGAGGGGGGAAAGCAGGGGAGTGGTAAGGTGGGAGCACAGCTGCCTCTGTGGGGTCTGTTGTGTTTTTTCAGGTGTTGTTGCACAGAGCACGCTGTAACAGCAGGGCTAAAGCTTTCTGCTCCCCGTAGTTTGGGAGAGCTTGGAATTATTGGGAACATAACAGGCACACCATAGTCTCAAGTCGTTGTGTTTTAGCTTTCTTGAGTGTGTTCGTAGCTAAATATTAAATGTGTTTTCCCTTTTGCTCTTTCTCTGACGTGGCTGCAGTAGCACTGTGATGTTTCAATTACTTTCCTCTGTGCTATGGGAGTATGTTATTCCCATATACTCACGTACCCAATATCAGAATTGCAGTGGTTGAGTTCAAGATATAATAAGTTATTTAAATCATTTAATTTTAGAGTTAGTGGGGGTTTTTTTGATACTTAAATCACTTTCTCACCCAGTGTAGGCTTGTAAGCATTTAGAGAATGCCAAAAAGAGAACAGGTATAACCCTGTACTTGAGGGGAAGGGAATGGAAGTAGAGCTTGTCCCTCTCCAGCCCAGTTCTGCTGGGCTTTTCCTAGAGCTGGTAGCAGCTCTGTGTGATGATCTGCTGGACCCCCAAGCATGCAATGTTATCAGATTTCTAGCTAAGGGCGATGCAGGTGAATAGCATGGTTAAGAAAAAAATGTTGCTTTTTCNGAGCCGCGGTGTGAGAGGGATGGGGCCGGGCCGGGTTTGTGCTGCGTGGGGGAGCAGGGGGCTGCACAGCCNCCCCAAGCATGCAATGTTATCAGATTTCTAGCTAAGGGCGATGCAGGTGAATAGCATGGTTAAGAAAAAAATGTTGCTTTTTCTGAATCTGTAACTAAACTCTCAGTTGTGAGTGAAGCAACCCACTGTTAGCTCAGTTTCACTGTGAACTTGAACTTTAGCTTTCTCCTAAGTTCTAGTAAATCTCTTTGAGTTCACATTGAAGTTCAAGTAGGTACTTCTGTCTCGCTCTTCATACTCAGAACTCTTCTTTTCCCAGAAACTCCATTATGTTTAAAGCAGCAAAATGCACGTACCATGCTACGTGACGGATGTTGCTGGAGGGTTTGGGGTTCTTCTTTTTGTTATATCAGAGCTACAAGAAAGCAGCTGGAGAAAGCATGCAGAGCCAGGGAAGAAATGCAATAGATTTGGCAGGACACCCAGTGTTTTTCACCACTCTTCTAAAGATCAGCCCTCGAAACATGTACTTTTGGCTCAAGGCCTGCCATGTGTTTTGCTAGCAATCTGTGTAAGGTGCTCACCAGTGGCTGTCTTGAAGGTTGGCAGATAATGGCCTTTCTCTCTTTTGGCAGAAGTGCAGCCACCAGAAGTGACTTCAATGCTGGCGTTAGGCTGTGACCTGAGTCCCTGCTGGAGGAGGCAGCTGCCCACGGGGGACACGAGGCTCCTGTTGCTGGTCCACCTGGAACCATCTGCATGCCAGCTGGGAAGGTTGGTTGTCCTTAATGCAGGGCTTTACCACGACCTTGGGGACAGGTTGTTAAGGGCTCTTCTGGCTTGCAGTCCAAAGCCAGACAGATTTGTGGATTTCTTCCTTTGCCAGAGGGGTTGTGGTCAGGCTGCTGCTGTGATGGAAGCAAGCTGTGAGACTTGAGTGAGTAGTGAATGTTGAGGATGGATAAAATGATCTGCAGTTCTTCAGCCTTTACTTCTTTACACAAAAATCAACGGGAAGGAAATTGAAAGGAGACCCTCCAGACTGCTCAGTTTTGTGGCATTATTGCAACACAAATGAGATGCTACGAAAGCNTGAAAATCAGTATATTTGGGTATTTAACAAGGAGGGGGGAAAGCAGGGGAGTGGTAAGGTGGGAGCACAGCTGCCTCTGTGGGGTCTGTTGTGTTTTTTCAGGTGTTGTTGCACAGAGCACGCTGTAACAGCAGGGCTAAAACTTTCTGCTCCCCGTAGTTTGGGAGAGCTTGGAATTATTGGGAACATAACAGGCACACCATAGTCTCAAGTGTTGTGTTTTAGCTTTCTTGAGTGTGTTTGTAGCTAAATATTAAATGTGTTTTCCCTTTTGCTCTTTCTCTGACGTGGCTGCAGTAGCACTGTGATGTTTCAATTACTTTCCTCTGTGCTATGGGAGTATGTTATTCCCATATACTCACGTACCCAATATCAGAATTGCAGTGGTTGAGTTCAAGATATAATAAGTTATTTAAATCATTTAATTTTAGAGTTAGTGGGGGTTTTTTTGATACTTAAATCACTTTCTCACCCAGTGTAGGCTTGTAAGCATTTAGAGAATGCCAAAAAGAGAACAGGTATAACCCTGTACTTGAGGGGAAGGGAATGGAAGTAGAGCTTGTCCCTCTCCAGCCCAGTTCTGCTGGGCTTTTCCTAGAGCTGGTAGCAGCTCTGTGTGATGATCTGCTGGACCCCCAAGCATGCAATGTTATCAGATTTCTAGCTAAGGGCGATGCAGGTGAATAGCATGGTTAAGAAAAAAATGTTGCTTTTTCTGAATCTGTAACTAAACTCTCAGTTGTGAGTGAAGCAACCCACTGTTAGCTCAGTTTCACTGTGAACTTGAACTTTAGCTTTCTCCTAAGTTCTAGTAAATCTCTTTGAGTTCACGTTGAAGTTCAAGTAGGTACTTCTGTCTCGCTCTTCATACTCAGAACTCTTCTTTTCCCAGAAACTCCATTATGTTTAAAGCAGCAAAATGCACGTACCATGCTACGTGACGGATGTTGCTGGAGGGTTTGGGGTTCTTCTTTTTGTTATATCAGAGCTACAAGAAAGCAGCTGGAGAAAGCATACAGAGCCAGGGAAGAAATGCAATAGATTTGGCAGGACACCCAGTGTTTTTCACCACTCTTCTAAAGATCAGCCCTCGAAACATGTACTTTTGGCTCAAGGCCTGCCATGTGTTTTGCTAGCAATCTGTGTAAGGTGCTCACCAGTGGCTGTCTTGAAGGTTGGCAGATAATGGCCTTTCTCTCTTTTGGCAGAAGTGCAGCCACCAGAAGTGACTTCCACGCTGGTGTTAGGCTGTGACCTGAGTCCCTGCTGGAGGAGGCAGCTGCCCACGGGGGACACGAGGCTCCTGTTGCTGGTCCACCTGGAACCATCTGCATGCCAGCTGGGGAGGTTGGTTGTCCTTAATGCAGGGCTTTACCACGACCTTGGGGACAGGTCGTTAAGGGCTCTTCTGGCTTGCAGTCCAAAGCCAGACAGATTTGTGGATTTCTTCCTTTGCCAGAGGGGTTGTGGTCAGGCTGCTGCTGTGATGGAAGCAAGCTGTGAGACTTGAGTGAGTAGTGAATGTTGAGGATGGATAAAATGATCTGCAGTTCTTCAGCCTTTACTTCTTTACACAAAAATCAACGGGAAGGAAATTGAAAGGAGACCCTCCAGACTGCTCAGTTTTGTGGCATTATTGCAACACAAATGAGATGCTACGAAAGCCTTGGTCCTGCTGGGACAGCATGAACGCATCCCGGTGCATCGTGGTCACGAAGATGTGCTCACCCCCTGGCCTCCAGAAAGCAGTCTTTCCCCAAAGAGGAGTTTTGGGGAATGGGAACACACAGGAGAATGGTGAAAGCTCTGGCCTTGGGCTCTGCTGTGTGAGGGTGTGATTGACTATTGAGAGAAAACCTGATCTCAAAATGGAACCAGCATTGGACCTGGGTGGCTATGGCATGGGGAAGCATCCTTCTTCCCGTGGAGAAGCATGCACGGAGCTAACAGCTGGCTGTGGTGCTGGGATAGGAACTTTACTCCCGGATTTGGACAAGCCCTAAGTCTTATGAATTCCAGAAGGAAGGAGAGGTGAGTTTGAATGATGTGTCTGCATCCCTGCCCGCGCACCTCGTGCAGTTCTTCACACAAACCCACCTCCACCCCAAAGCCTTTCCCCTCTGCCCTTGCAGGGTGGCTGCTCAGGGCTGCACGCTGTAGTTAGCTGGAAGCTTTCTCCTGTTGCTGAGCCCAGCTGCTCACACATCTCCCCTGTGTCCTGGTGCTTGTCTGAAGTTTCTGTCTCCTGCCTCCATGGCAACATTTTCTGGCTGCCATCGGAGCAGCGCTCGGTTTGCGTTTTGCTCAGCTAACTGTGACGAGCTCTGTTAGCTCCTGGTTTTCTGTTCCCCTGGCCACCCCTTTGCTGTGCTGTGGGTCTCCTGCCTGTAGGTATGTGATAGGCAACACATGCTGCTTCAGATCTTCCTCGAGATTCAAGTCATCTCGAGGGGAATACCTTTTTCTGATAAATAATTTGCTTGTGTTTACCTTCCTTACGGCTGTCGGGGGCCCGCCAGCACACAAACAAATGAGTTGACAAGTTACTGTGAAAATCCTGGTTAGTTCTTAGAATACACCGACTGATTTCTGAACTAAACTTGGAACCTGTGCTTTAGAGAATCGGCAGGAAAGCAAAATCTTTCTCAAGTTTATATCTATTTCCCCTTCCACCACCAAAATACCGAGGCAGAATCCTAGCTTTTGTCCATAGGAATTAGGGGGAAAATACCCCCAGAGAAAGAGTGGTGAGTGCTGCAATGCCTTAAATGTCTGCTGGGGGGATGCTTTCTCCTGGACTCAGCCAAGTTAAGCTGTCCTCGAGTGGAGCCAGCTCAGCTCTTCCCCAGAAGTGGGATGTGCAGCACACGTGAGCAGGCTGCAAGGCGATGTGATGCTGCGATAATGCGGGCGCACGGAAGTGGGAGACTCACCCTCAAGCATTAATTAAATGTTTGGGTGAAACACTTGCAAAAATACTTCACAGCACTTCTTTAGATAGAAGCTGCTGCAGGAAGGCAGCGCGTTGTTAGGAAGTTATTTCAGGTGATTGTATCTGCATCCTGGAGCTGCTGAAGTTCTGGCTGTAGAAATGGGACTTGAATGATGCCCAAGTCAATAAGATCTGGATTATAGATAGGATTTGCTGCAGACACGTATACAGAGAGTAACAGAGGGCTGAGATTCTTTCAGAACGAAAGACTTTCAATGCTCCCTGTTAAGCATTATGCAATCTATTCAATAACTTACTTTAGATGGATCTGCTTTGGAGTGCTTGTATAGGAGCAGAAGTTTAATTAGCTTTTTTCCTCTCTGGAGTGTTATTGGCATGAATGCCTTCAATGCTGAAATTAATTCTTTCTGGTGGGGTGAGCCTTTATCTTGTGGTTGTCCAGCCAACGCGCCATCACGAGTTAAACCCCAGGTAATTCTTGTTCAATAACAGGTGCTGCAGGAGGACAGAGAAAATGGTCCCTTGCTGGTAATCCTGTTTTCCATGCAGATCTGAACTAGGGAAGAGATTGTCCTAGGCAAGAACAAGTTGGGCAGAGCTCTGAGGCTGTCTGATCTCTTGTCTGTTTTGTGAAAAAAAATCAGATTAATGAGTGCGATCAGATTAAGGCTAAACAAGGGAGCGTATCTGGGGGGCATCAGAAGTCTGATACTAAAAACTGTGTGGAGGATGAACATTAAGGGCCCGCTCATTAATTTAGCAGGAGATAATGGCTTCCAGAGAAGTGCTGAGTGCCTGCAGGAGGAGCACGGGCTCCAGAGGGCAAACGGGACAGAGGGAGCTGGGAGGTGGCCCCAAGGACCGTGGCTTTGGGCAGGTGACAGTGACCTGGGGACGTTGGTTCGTGCAGAAGGGTGAGTGGTGCAGGGCCTCTTTGGCACGGTGTTTGTTGCAGTTCTGCCTAAAACCATCTCTGCTCTCAGCCTGCTGGGTGCTGCGTGGGGGAAGAGCATCTTTATCAGGATCTTTGTTGGGAAGGTGATGCTGAAGGGGAGGAATAGATGCAGAACAGGCAGAGAGATGGCTGAGGCTCAGAAAGAGAAGAACGAGATGTGACAAAAAGGAGATATCTGAAAAAGGAGGGGAGAACATGGTAAAAACAGAATGAGAAAGAGGGGATAGAAAGGGAAACATGGATGGAGCAAGTGATGCTTTTTTTATTCCAGTGCCTGAGCAGCACGATGAATTCCTGAAGCAGCAGCACCGTGTCCTCTGTCCTTTGTAGAAGAGACACTGGGAGCTTCCTACGAGAAAGTAAAGCAGAGATGAAGGATGAATACCAAGAAGAAAAGGAGAAGGCCAAGAACTTGAGGGTAAGGGTGCTTGTGACTTCTCTTCAGATGCATTTTCTGTTCCTTTGGTGCCAGCTGTACCTCCCAACAAACACCTCTCATCGGCAGGACTGCTGTGCCTGATGCCTAAATCCTGCTCGTTTCTATGGACCTGAGCCTGTGCTGGAATCGAGGGGATGATGCCGGTCTGCCTTACAGCAGGCTCCTCCAGCATGGAGCATCTCTCAGACCCCCAGGCTTTGGCTTGGAAGCTCTCAGTGGGTGTCCTGGGGCAGTGCAGGCAGTGTTTGATGTGTGGTCTTGGAGTCCAACAAGCGAACACGAATGGAAGTGCTACAAAACAATGTGAGAGCTGGAACTTGCCTAGCCCAATTTTCTAAGCTTTTTAACATCAGGCTGATTTGTCTTGGAGTTTATAACCTCCGATCAAGGCTTTCTCCCTGCTTGGGGTGTTTATAAATTGTAGTCCCACGTGTGCTTTGTGGATCCAGTGAGCTGTGAATTCACGCTGTAGCCTCTCACCCGTGGAACATCTCTTCTCTACTCATCACCAATGTTCTTAATTTTCTTGGCACTTGATTGTCTTGGATGCATCTTTGGAAACTGCAGAGGTGTATGGTGAGGCTCTGTTTTGTTTCCCATGTCTCCCCTAATACAGTCATTTGGATTGGTTTGATTACAGAACCATTCAGGTTGGAAAAGACCTCTATGATGGCCAAGGCAACCGTGGGCCCCCCGTGCCCTCCGAGCCACGTCCCTCAGTGCTGCAGCTTTAGAGGGACCCAAGGCAAAGTTACCTTCTGAGGTGGGTGTAGCAATTCAATGGGTGGAAAACTGGGGAGAGCTAGCAGGAGAAGCATGAATGAATGGGGAGGTAACGTGAGACATGGAAACGTCCCATTGTCACAGCACCGGGTGGCACGGGTCGTCCTGCAGACTCTGCAGGGTGACGCAAGCGCGTGCACATCAATGCAGATTTGCTGTCAGCTGCTGCAGAGCTGCACGTGAACTTTCCATGGGCTCGATCTGCATGATAAAAGCGTGCGTGGGGCTTTCCACCGAGCTCTGGAGCTGGTGTGTCATGGGGTGAGACCAGAAAAACCGCTGTCCTCGTGTGCCCCTCCTCTCTGGGACAGCGGAGCTGGGCTGGCCAAACAGCTGCAGCTCCTTTCCAGCCACCATCCCCTTCTTGGGCTGAGCAGGGAGGAGGATGGCCTATGCTGAGGAGGACAGGTAAGGCACTTGGAATAGGGGATGCATCGATGTCAAAGCTGGAAGGGATGGAGAAATGGCATCGCTGCGCCTTGCCGTGTTTTCCGCTTCTCCTTGCTGAGTGCTCAATAAATGTCAGGTGGAGGCTGCTTGGGAGTAAATGTCTCATTACTGGAGAGGGGTCTGGCCATCTGCCCCTGTCAGGTGCTGGCATTATGAAGTATGGCAGCAAGCAGGTGATCTTGGAGAGGCCGTGGGTGCGGAGAGGTGAATATCGCTGCGGCGTGGACATGGGCGTACGCTGCACACGTGTGACCCTCCCTGAAACGTAATCCATCTCTTTGCTGGGAGATGTCTGCATGTTACACGGATTTGCTTTCAAGCAAGCCAGAAGTAGAATGAGGATTTTTTTTTTTTTTTTCATGCCACAAAAGATGTCATCAATGGCAGTCCTGCGTTCTGCAGCAGATGCGTTTCTCCAGCGGATGACAGCGCTCACAATGAAGGGGATTGTGCTTTCAGCTGATCCTGTGATTTAATCCAAAGCGATGCTTCTGAGCACTATTATTAGGCAGGCACTGTGGGAGAAGGAATAGCTGCAGGGGGCTTGGTGCTTCGTGCTAATTCAGGCTGTCAAGGAGCTTGCATGGACCTCGGGCTCGTGCACATCCAGGGTGCAGGCTGTGTTTGCTGGGTCACGTTCTCCTGCTGCTGGGCATCCAGAAAGTTCCTGGGAACCCAGTAAAAGCTTGCAGGTGGGCACAGCAAATGGATTTGGGCGTCGTGGCGCTCAGCGTGAGGGACTGCTCTGGCAGCTCCAACACATTTGGATGGGAAATGTTCTAACACTCTGCTTGGAAGGGGAAAACATCCCTCTGAAACTCCATACGGTTCAGTCTTCTGCTGTCATTGAGTTGGGTTCATCCCATCTCAGTGTTTCTGGGACTTTAGGAACAACGTCCAATTTCTAATGTTTTTCAAGGGTGCATGCACCTTTTTTTAAAAAATGCAAAAACAAAGAAAATAAGGGAGTAGTGGTGAAGTGGAGGAGCATATGCTGGCAGCCTCGTTGTTTTCCTCATGCCTGCCACAGGTGTGTGATCAGTGTGGGCTCTGTGGTTGAGTTCTCTTGGTTCCCTCTAAATGAGGGGTTGGTTATTCAGCGGTTTTGCTAAATAAGGGGTTACGGTTACACAACAGGGAAATACTTGGGGAATTTTTCCTTCCTATGTGTAAAGCAGTTTTAAAGCTTTTGTCTGGGACAGCTGTAGCTGGGCAAGGGATAATGCAGGCAGTCAAGTGTAGCCTTCAGTAGTTTCATTTTCAGACCTTCTGCTTATTTTAACAGTTTAAGGTGCACTTGGAAAATTCAACGTGTTATGGTAAATAAGCTCTTTCTTGTTTCCAGACTTCTCCTTTGAAAAGCATTGCAGCTAAATGGCTCTTCGTTTTAAGTCAGGGCTGTGGAAGTAATTTCTTCCCGTGGGATCACGAGTCTGTGGCACGCTCGGGTGTTTTTGACATCCCAGATCCTAACCAGGAGCGTGTTTGCTGTGCCAGATGTTGGACAGGACTCCCGGCAGCTGGGCAGCTGGGAGGTGAGAGCTCACAGAAGGTGTCTGTGCTGTACCTACCTGCCTTGACCACGAGAAGGAAGAGAAAGGGGTAGAGCTGAGGTCCTGCACGTGGGTGTGATGCTCCCGTTAGAAGAACGAGGTCCGTGTTGACACCTGAGTCCAGCTCATCCCTGGCCTGAGGCCTCCTGGAGTGCAGAGCAGCCCTTTGAAAGGCTTTCTGCATTTCTTCTAAGGCTGCAGACAGCAGAACAAGGTTTGCACCTCCGAAAACAAGAGAGCTGTTCAAAAATGAAAAATATATAAACCATAAATAGCTTATCGTTGTCTCCAGCTAGTTTTTACATCCCTTTCACCCTCCTGGGGTCTGGTCCTGTCAGCTCTTGGCAGGCAGACCAGCGTTCCCTGTGCAGAACTGCTGCCCACGGCTGTGTGTGCTCACCCCCGACCTGGTCCTCCCCCCTGTCCAGCCACTCATCGGTGGCAGTGACCAGGAGATATCAGGAAATGCCATCAGCACCCTTGCACTTGAGGAGACTTTCC
Organism: Penelope pileata; assembly: GCA_013396635.1. NCBI lineage: Eukaryota > Metazoa > Chordata > Aves > Galliformes > Cracidae > Penelope > Penelope pileata. The sequence continues at coordinate 228,835 of WBMW01001091.1, forward strand.
AATCAACCTTGATATCGACTGTCAGGAAGCATCTTTGTTGTCCTATTGGAAGAAGGATTGTGGGATTCTTCTTCTATCGATTGCATTTCAGATCTGTGATTAATGCATCTGGAGAATGCTGGACTGTCAGGTCTGGAGAATACTGGACTGTCAGGCCTGAATATTGAAGTTGTCTCTCTTCTGAAAAGATGGGTTTGAAGCATGCGATGTAATGCCAGCCCTGGATAAGACCTATTTTTGGCAAAGTATCTGAGCATTCCTCTTTAAACAGACAAACTCAAGAACCAAATCCCTGCATTCAGTTTCTGTTTTCACACAGACTTACGGTACCGAACCTCTTGCCTAGGGCTGGGCTGTGAGCGTAACCCCTGCCCACCACATGGGAGAGAAGGGGATGAACAGGTATCCAGGTGTAGCATCCTTTCCTGAAACCACGAGGTGGGGATGGCTGAGAGGTGTGGCTGGGCTGGAAGGGAGCCCTGGGAGCCCTGGGTTCTCTGTCTGTCGATGATGCTTGTCCCTGGACGTCTTGTACTTCCCAGCCCAGGTTGGACATCGTCGTGTACGCACGCCGATGGCAGTTTTTCAGACTAACTCTGCTTTTCCATTCCTTCACTAACTCGGGAGAGCACGTCAGCAGCAGGAATGGTTATGCCTTGTGACATTTGGGTGATATAGGTATCATTAGCCGGGTTCCGCTATAAAATAAGTCTGGCAGAAAGGATTCAAATAATTTGCCTGTGGCCAGGGGTAAAATGAGATTAAAAGTGATTGCTATAGAGAAACATCTTCTGTAATAACAGTGCAGCTCCTATCGTTTTAGTCTTAATAAAACCTTTTTTTCTCTGCGCCTTTTCAGGACCGTTCTCTTCAAAGTTTGCTCTTTGGGTGGGGTGACAGCCTCACTGATCTCTTCTCCTCCTGCAGGAACAGCTATGAGGTCTACAAGGAAACAGCGGACTGGTTACGCGCCCGCACTGCTCAGTGCCCAAAGATCGCCATCATCTGCGGGTCCGGGCTGGGAGACCTGGCCGATGTGCTGGACAACAAGGAGGCCTTTCCCTACGAGGATATCCCTCACTTCCCACAGAGCACAGGTTAGCACAACGGCCCGTCCATCAGCAGCAACAGCTGTGGGTGAATCAGCACCCACCACGTCCGTGTCTGCTCTTGGCTTTGGGCCACGGAGTCCTTCAGAGGCAAACTGTGCTTTCCTAGAGTTGCAGCCCTGTCCATGGCAGGGGGTTGGAGCTAGGTGGTCTGTAAGGTCCCTTCCAACCGTAGTTGTTGTATGATTCTGTAATTCTATCTCGATCCTAAAGTCGGTGACACCCTTGAGGCCTGGTCCCGCGCATTGTGCCATCCACGTGGCAGTTGTAAGCTAGCAGCTGTGGCTAGCTGTCACCAGGGAATCACAGAATCACAGAATTGCAGGGGTTGGAAGGGACCTCGAGAGATCATCGAGTCCAACCCCCCTGCCAGAGCAGGTTCCCTACAGCAGGTCGCACAGGTGGGCGTCCAGGCGGGT
>WBMW01001092.1:0-13428 GCA_013396635.1 Penelope pileata
GGGCCCTTGTCCCCCAGGCCGTATTTCCGAGCCTCGGCGCTGAGCCTGACGCGTTTTCTCCTTCCAGAGCGTTCCCGTTAAGATTGCTTCCTCAAAGCCATGACCACGCAGGTGAGCATAGTGCTAGTCACCCTAATGGTGAGTTTGATGGGGATTTTTTTAGGCTGTTTATGCATAATTCTGTTTTTTTGTTTTGTTTTGTTTTATCTTATCTTTCTAGTACGGTATTCTCTTCAAGCAAGAACAAGGTGAGCCGCACTGATGCATGTTCCCTGGTATGGGCCTCCCTGTGCGCTACCGGAGGCGCTCCTGAGGCTGCCCGGGTCTGGCTGTGCTGTGGAGCAGAGCAGCTCTCAGCAGCGGCCTCGGAGATTTGGGGTTTGGGAGCAGTGAGGGCAGCGGCCAGCTCCCAGCATGCAGACAGCTTGGAGGGCAGCGGGGTTACTGCTGACACGGCCTCACCAGCAGCTGTGGGGCTCTGTTCAGTGGTTGCCTTCTCACATACACTGAAGTTGTCCTGGGAAAAGTTCTGTGGCTATGACAGCGTGTTCTTGCTGCAGCACATGCAGTAGGCTTAAGATCAAAACCTCCATGATTTTTGCCCAGTAAGCCAAATACCTATGATTTAAAACTTCCTTCTGTAAAGCTTTCTAGCTGTAGCTGCAATGCAGATGTTTGTACAAGCAACCTTAAAATGATAAAATAACACACACAAAAAGCCATTTCACAATTGTGCTCTTAATCTTCACCTTTTTTCTGGGGGAAAGGGTCTCCCTTGTTTTTGATGAAGTACTTAAAGATGCAACAGTTTCCACTCTGCTATAAAAGTGAGCTCTCTTAAGTGTTTAAAGTTTGTCTTGCTAGATTCTTATAGATTCATCAGATAGCTTACAGCAGATGTGTAATATAGTCTTAGCTCTTTCATTAGGTCTAAAGGCTACCAAACTGCTTGCAAGATACAGCTGATTAGGAGACAGCCTGTGAAGTAGCAGTATAGAATAACTGAGAGAGAGAAGATGACGACTAGGAGAGTAATCAGTATGAGTAACATATGCATAAGTTATTTAGGGTGTGAGGAAATAAATAATCAGAAAACACAAGGCAAGAATGAGATGGGACCTCACAGAGTCAGAAGTCAGAAAGCCAGCTCAGCTGTAAACAAGATAATGCAGATTTCTTACAGTTGTGTCTTATTTCATTGATATGCTAAGATATAGATACCTATGTAAGACTGGTAACAAAGAAGGGTTCTGCATTGAGATGGTGTTCTTCTGGCATTAAACTTACTTATTTGGAGCTTTCTGTGTGTAGAATATTGCTTCTGCATGTGCTTAGCAACTCTCTGTTCTCTAGGCACAGTCTTTGCATTAGGCTTATAACTGTGTCACATCCAGATGTTAATTGGCCCATCTGCTCTGCATATTACACAGGTGTGTGATGCATGCACAGGTGTCCTAGTGGGACACTAGGGACTACACAGCCCTAGTGGGAAATAAAAATTGGTCATTGTCTTCCATCAAAAGAAACCACTTTTAACTTTTAGTTTCTATGCTTTCATTCTATTTTAGCTCATGATGATGCCATCTGGTCAGTTGCCTGGGGAAAGAATAAAAAAGATGGTTCTGAAACAGTGATCTCTGGTTCTCTGGATGATCTGGTGAAGGTCTGGAAGTGGTAAGTGAAGTGCTTTGTACTGAACAGTTGGACCAGTTTTAACCCTGGGAAGTAGTTAATATGGAGTTAAAGCAGTCTTAATTTTCACCCTCCGCAAGAATGTTAGAAGTTACATCAGGGAAGGGGTAGCATGGCACACAGTTCTTCTCTTGAGCAAATTTATCTTTTTCTCTTGGAGTGGTAGCATTCCAGCGTGCTTTAAATTTTTAAGAACATAAACCCTTTTGAAAATACACATCAAATTTTACATGTCTTCTGCCAGGTAACAGTAGGACTTGGTGCATTTTGAAACCAAAGAATTAGAAATGCAACTTTTTATGAGGCAATGCATTGGGAGGGAGCATGTGTACTGCAAAGGAATAGTGGGAACAGAATAAAAAAGGAAATGTCACTTTGTTATTAAAGAAAAGTACTCACAGTCCTCATACAGGTGACACTAAAGTGTACTTTTGCAAATAAATTTTTCTCTTAGCCAGAGCAAGATAAATATGTGCTTCACTTTAATTACTCGAGTAGCTCTGTTGTGATATGATAAAAATGTTAGCCATTGTTTCATGCTATGCTGGCAGATGAACTCTGTTGTGTTAGTACGCAGGTATTGCTGTGGAATGGAGATTTCTGTGGGACTGCTTAGAAACTTAAGTACATACTTTGCATAAATATGGTAAATAATTGATTTGTTGGCTCCTTCCTCTGAGAACCATGAACAATTTGTGCATTGCTACCTTCACTTAGATTCCCCTCTGGCTGACCGAAATGGAGAACTGTGTGTTGTCTTGTTTGCTTGTTCTGTCTGAGGTTGGAGATTGGTTAAGTACTCCCAGCTATTCATAACTTGGCTTTTCTTTCTCTGTGACAAAAGGAATGATGAAAAATTGGATCTACAATGGACGTTAGAGGGTCACCAGCTAGGTGTGGTATCTGTGGATATCAGCCACACAGGTTCCATTGCAGCATCCAGCTCCCTAGATGCCCATATTCGCCTTTGGGATTTAGAAACTGGCAAACAGATCAAGTCAATAGATGCTGGTCCTGGTAAGATATCACTGTTAAACTGTCTCTGTCTAAGAAGTGTACTAACCCTAGGTGGTAAATACTGTACAGGGCATAACTAGAGTATATGACATTACCAGTTTTTTTTTTTTAATCTTTCGTGATTTGCAAAATCTTAAAATTTTAGTGATTTGTACCAACTCATCATGAAGTAGTATCAGACAATTTTACATTTCACACTATTTATGCATTCTTGGATACATTTAGATAGACTTTTTGTTAGATACATAAAGCAGAATGGAAACCAGCTTGCTCTTATCAATACATTGATACAAGGATATTTGAAAAAATAATCCAGATGCTTATTCAGATTGGTTTACAGAGGAGTTCTGAGCTAGCTAATGATTTCCAGTTGTATCTGCATTGAATTTGAGCTGTATATGTGATGCTTATTTATGCAGCACATCCAAGCCTAAGGGAGTGAGTCAACATACCATAAAGCTGAAGTCTAGATTAATGTTCCCTTCTCCAAGTTGGAATGCAGGGTCTAAGATCTTATTCTAAATATTTCATTGATCCACTGGAAATCTCTTATGTAAGAACAATCCTGGAGTGATTTAGGTAATTAATATAAGCATGTACAAGTGTCTGTGAATTACATTGTGCCAGATAAGTTACTCTAATAGGTTTTTTAACTCACTTGCTAAGCATGCTGATCCATGTTGCCTTCTTTTTTATGTGCATGTTTCTCCTGTGTCTTCTGTGCTTTGCTAGCTGCTAGTGTTTCTTTCTTTTACTGGTTTAATGTCTTTTGTCATGAGGATAAAGGAAGGAATTCAGACTTCACAGATGCAGTCTTAAATTCTGGATTTGTTGTTACAGGAGGAAGTACTAAACTCGAGGTCTTAGTAAATGGATATCTTCATTAAGCTGAAATAAATGTTTTGTGCTGTACTCCATTACTTATTGTAGAAAGAAGTTAACAATGAGATTGTAGATGCTTAAGAGTATTTAGTAAAATTTGGAGTATTAAGAACAGTTAGGGATAAATGTCTAAACGTAAGTAAACTGACATTGGATGAGGACTATCAACAGTATTCAGCTAACTGAAAGCGTTTTTTTGGTTTTTTTAATACAGTTGATGCTTGGTCCTTGGCTTTTTCACCTGATTCCCAGTTCCTTGCAACAGGAAGTCATGTGGGAAAAGTAAATATTTTCGGTGTTGAAACTGGAAAAAAGGAATATTCTCTGGACACTAGAGGAAAGTTCATCCTTAGCATTGCATATGTAAGAAGCACAATTAATAATTTCTTAAGTGAATATTGGAATATGTTGTAAATCAGACTTTTTTTTTCTACTATCAGCTTATTTCTACATGATATTGTAGCCATACTTTGTGACAAATTGCCAAAAGCACTGGGGAGGTACTTAGCATGAATATATAGTTGTTAAATGCATACTTCTTGGGTTTTCTTACAGAGTCCAGATGGAAAGTACTTAGCCAGTGGAGCAATAGATGGCATTATCAATATTTTTGATATTGCAACTGGAAAACTTCTGCATACGCTAGAAGGTAATCATTTGTGTGTTTGCATCATTCAAGTTCTTGCTTAGTTCAAGGAAACTGAGGGAGGTAAAAAGTGAGAAGTGGATACAACAGCCATAGCATAAATGATGTTTCTTTTCCCTTACATTTAGTTATTTAGTGTACTCTTAACACATAATATGAGACCAATTGTAAACTGAGGCTTGTAGCATAAATGATTATCTTATAATAAAGACTGTAGTGTTTAACTCAATTCTTAGATTGCAGTTGCTTCTTGTATTGCACTGCAATACAAACAAAAGAGGCAGACCTGTGCTGCTGTGCATGTGATTTTTCTTCTCATTACGGTATTACGTTCATAGCAATTTGTTCCTGTTTTAGAAAACAACTGAACTTAGTATGTTGTAGAAGATGCACATTTTTTAAGATAAACGTGCTTTAGATCTTCATGCAGTTCCATCCAGTGTATAATGAAGAACCCAACAACTTCAAATATTGTGAAATCCTATTAGAAAGTATGATGCTTTCCATATTAGAAAGCACTCTGAGATCAGAAAATGAGATGTTTTCCTCCATCACTTCAAATTAAGATGCACAGCCAAAAAGATAGGAGCGTACTTTTGTGTTGGAGTGGACATGCTTTAACATTCAAAACTCAGAACAACTGCCAGTTTATGTTGCACATTGTGTGAAGCAAACAGAGGCACAGAGAGGTTGCTCTCTTTTAACAGGAGTGCTGTTCTGGTGTAAACTCTTTAATTACCGTCGCTGTCATGGGTATAAGGAAGAGCTATGTTCTAAGCCATGAATAACTTCAATTTCAGGTCATGCGATGCCCATTCGTTCCCTGACATTTTCTCCAGATTCTCAGTTACTGGTAACTGCTTCAGATGACGGCTATATCAAAATCTACGACGTGTGAGTTCTCATTTTGCAAGATATGCTGATAGTAAAATAACTGCTCCAAAAGGCTTGATACCGTAATTAATGTAGCAAACCCTCCACTCTGTAATCCCGTTCAGCTTTTGGAGATTTCTTTATCTAGTAGATAACCTTAGCTTAAATAGTAAAACAAAAATCCTTTAGTTTTTAAGGAGTGCATAGGTGAATGACAGCTTGAAAATAAATGACTTTCCTCACATTTGGCCCTGTAGGCAACAGGTTAGTTGTTTGGTATATCTGTCCTGTGCAGTAATTTATGTTTATAAATATCTTGTAAACATCTGTACCCAAGAAGTAATATTATGACCTTTTTCTCTTGCACTGTGCCAAAACTTGGAGGATCCTAGGGTGAAAAGAAACCGCTTCAGTGATCTTCTCTCCTCTAAACCTCCATTACTAAACCTTCTTCACGGCAGTTTTTCAGGTCAAACTGTTTTGTCCACCTATGCATCTTTTTAGTGGCCTCTTTTTATGTTAACTCTTGAAATGGAAAAACAGAAATCTATTGCAACACCATTCTGCTTTGATGAAAAAACATCACCTTCTGTGATCCTTCCATCGAACTATTCATGACTACGTTAACTACAGTATATATATTCCAGTTGGTTTTTCCCTAGAATTTACAAACCAAATGTCGATGTAATTCTGTGTTTTCTTGATTTGTTCTTTCTACGTATATAATGCAAACTTGGCTGGCACACTAAGTGGTCATGGATCCTGGGTATTAAATGTAGCATTCTGTCCTGATGATACCCATTTTGTTTCCAGGTATTAAAGATTTTAAACTTCTTTGTGTATATAATAAAAATTGGTATTATATTTAGAAAGATTGATCACAAAGCGGATGTGTTCAGACATTCCAATAAAAGACTCATGAGCCAGTCTGCAATGTGATAGCAGTTGTGGCAAATGGTATTTTACAGTCTGAGTCATCCTAGTGCAAAGTAGTTCCCTACAAGTGAAAACCTAAAAGAAAGGCAATCTAAGTATCTGAAAAGCTGTTGCTAAAAATCAAGTACAACCTAACACAGTACATATTGATCTAGGTGAACTGTATTAACAACTCTTCAAACAGCTCAGACAAGCAGGGGAGACCCAGTCTTATTCTAACAAAAATTTCTTCATCTTTGGATCAAGAATTTTTAAAGAATTTCCTAGCTAAAATGGGAGTTCTCATTTTCTTGTCACATATTACTTAAACAGCAAATGCATTTTAAAGGTCATCAGACCCTGCTGGAAGACACAAGTCTTTGTTACTTCATCACTATCTTACAAGCTCCGCACTACAGCTGATCTATTAATTTAAAATGTTGATCAATATTTTTCCAGTTCATCTGATAAAAGTGTGAAAGTTTGGGATGCTGGAACGAGAACCTGTGTTCATACTTTCTTTGACCACCAAGATCAGGTACGTTAGCAACTTAAAATTGTCCTGTCTGCTGTCACTTAAGTCACTGTGTTAAAAGGAAGGTGTGTAGCTGCGCGGGTTTGTGCTTTATTTTTAAAATAGAGCTACAGCTTTGGGATTTGACTTCAGGTTGCTATAATGAAATGTTATAATTGTAATTTTGAAACATTCAATGTTGAACTAATATTTCAAGGGTATAGGTTGATGTTTTCCAAATAACCTAGTTTTACAAGTTCAAACAAGGGCAACCCTGGGTGTCCCCCAAAAATTCTTATCCACACATATTACTTACACAGCGTGTGCATGTGCACAGAGGGGAGGATTATTTCCTTAAAAGGATGGAATTAAAAAAGCTCAGAAAGCATCCTTGAACCTTGGGACTTCTTTCTTCTTTAATGTCTGTACTACCTTATTGTAGACTCCTGAAGACATGAGTTTAAGAGTGAAAATGCTAGGTTTGATTTATGCAAACGGGGGCAAGTACATTTTGTTTTTTTCAAGTCTATGTAGGTTGCATTATCTGTGGTCAGTAAGAGGGAGAGTAAAACACTGTCAGAAAACTAGAGAGCACCAACCTCATCTGTCAAAGCAGCAGCTGTAACTGAATCAGCTCTAACAAGGATATTGAAATGATCTTTCGCTCACTGCACTCAGTACATATGACTACTTGCAGAGACAAATACTTTTTTTGCTTCAGTATCTCCCTTGCTAACCTTCTCTATGTCCTATTTGCAGGTTTGGGGAGTGAAATATAATGGAAGCGGGTCCAAAATTGTGTCTGTTGGAGATGACCAAGAAATTCATATTTATGACTGTCCTGTTTAAATGTCTTGACCTAAATCCTTTGGTTTACTTCTGTGGCATTTCTTTAAAATACTGCAGTCCTTGTATTATTACTTTTTTAAAATATAAAAAGCATTTCAGTAATGCTGATCTAAATTCTGAATTGAAATCAGACATTTGTCATTTCCATTTTGTTTAGCATGAGAGAAGCCTTTACTTTTGTAAAATAAAAGCTACAGCTGCAAGTAATTTCTGATTTTTTGGAGTAACATATTTAGAAAGATGCAGTCATGAGTAAAGTAACTGCTCAGTTAATCTACTACTGGTATTTGTTCCCTGCCTAGATGAGAGCTAGAAATTGTTGACCAGCTTGAACAAGCTTATTTTAGGAAAAGGGAAGGCAACAGAGGTTAGGATAGCCTTCACTCATCTTCATGTTGTTCCTGTGAGTGGGATAGGGTCATTTAAGTTGAACACCTGTTCTAATAACTGTATGTGACAGGTGGCTCACCATGGTTTAATCTCACTAACAGGCAGTACCTGTTTTCAACTCTGACTCAACTAATTCTGCAGCTAGAAAGACAATTTTTTAAACACAATTTTACTGTACTATACTGTGATATTATAAAAAGGCAGCAGCATACCCTAGCTGTGTAGCTTTGCAGTAAGACCTAAGATGAATATTAACTACGCACCTGCTCCCCAAGAGTAAACAGAACAACACCTTCTAGGAAAGGTTGGCATTGGGATCTTTCAGAAACCTACATGTGATTCTATGTTTTACTTGGAAGTATCATTGCATATGTCATTCTGAAGTATGAAGAGGACACTATACACATTAGATACCTTAACCTTAAGATGTTACATAGAGCTAAGCCACTGTGAGAATGCTATTCTATTTAGTTAGAGAAGCGGGAGGAAGAAATTACTATTGTGCAAGTAGTTAAGGAGAAACAAGAAGCTTTCAATATGCTAAAGAAGACAGCTACTAGGTGTTGCAGCTAACAAAGCTCAATATACAGAGAAGAACAGGGACCTGAAGTTTCTCTAAATCAGATTCTAAATTGGCTTAAAAAGTACAGGAGAAACATAAAAGGTGAAGTTCTATTTATTAGAAGTAACTTCTATGTTTTATTCTATGAAATTAATTTTTCAGTATGAAAATATTTACATAAGACACTACTCAACTTCTATCAGTATTGTGAGAGTCTTACATAAATAGCATAGGTGAAATAAATTGAGAAGTTCACAGCACAAGAAAATGTCTACCAACTCAGTTGGTTCTCAGCTGTGTGACATTTGCTTTATATATAAAGACAAGAACACAATATAAATTAGTTACAAAAAAAAAAAAAGTGATACTGACAGCGCAGCAACTCAATTTGCTGAACAAAAAGACCACAAGCAGTGGCTATTACAGCCATGCAGTTTTCATTGTGAAAATTTACATTTTGAGTAACATCCACTCCACCTTGATTTAAGATGTTTGACACTGTACACCTGTTCTTGGACCCTCCTCATCTTCTTCATATGCTTCTCCACTGTTACGGTAAGTTTGCTCACTTGGGTCAAAATCTTCAAGGTCTACTTGATCCATCTCGTCTGTAATCATAACATCTTCTCTTGGAGGAAGCAAAGCCTCCAGCAGGTTGAGTTTCTCCGTTGGAAGCCAGTGCTGCTCTGGAAACTGGACCTACAACATTTTTTATGAAAACAAAGTTACTCCTGATGCTAATAGTTCCTTTGCCGTAGTAAAGTAGGCAGTCACTTACCAAAAACTGGATAATTAAGCTGCCTCTGTCCATTGGAGACTTGTAGATAGGCATCCCTTCATTGTAGATACACTTCAGGTCACCATGTTTTATCACTTCACCTACACAAAGGTTTAGAGTTGTAAGCAATTTTGCATTACAGAAGTTAACCATCAAAAGCAATCTTTAGATTTCTAAACGCTACAGAAAATGGCACAGATTGAAGAGTACTAAAACCAAGCTGAGTAAGAGGAACACTGATATAAGTTACAGTATTTCTTCTACTATAAAAGCTTCTTTTAGTACAGCCTTCAGACTGAATTACCAAATCTAGTGCAGTTCAAGTTGTTGGCCTATCCCGTAACTGAGGTAGAGATTTCCTAAGTAGTATTTGACAGCTCTAGATGTAAAATTCTGCATGCAGTGTCTTCATTGTCAGTCTTTTCAATCCTTCTGAATTAAATAACTGCAAGCATAGTTATAGTTTGTTGCATCAGCTGATTAAGCAATGAGACTCAGCACAACGGGTCTCAGCCCAGACAAACTCTGTATGGCATCAGGATTTTGAAGACCTACCTGGCCTAGATGATATGATGAGGACTCTGTTATCTAGAGTTTCGATGGTCTTTTTGAAACCACATAAAGCCTCTGAGAGCTGAATTCTCATTTTTGTAATTAAGTCATGCCCTCGCCTCTGAAAGACACTGTGATCCTTTTGATCAAGCACAATTATAACATCACCAGGCTCCAGATCAGGCTCCTGGTCACCTTCTCCATGAAATACTATCTTCTGACCATCTTTCATACCTGCAGGAAAAAAGACAGCTTATCCTCTACAGAACTGTTAGACTGGGAGTAAGGATGCAGAACAAATGCACAATTCTCACCTTTTTCAACATGAACTTCTATGATCTTTTTCTCTCTTACAACCTTACATCCATTGCAGTTGTCACACCTGTCCTTTGGATTTATTCTTTCACCTTGGCCTTTGCATTCTGGGCACACAGTTTGGATCTGTTGTACCATGCCAGGTCCAATCTGCTGAACAATAACTTGCATTCCTCTTCCTTTACACACAGGGCACTTTTCTACTGCACCTCTCTTTCCACCGTAACCTTTGACAAAAAAGGTTAAAGGTGAATTCAGTCAAAAACCAAGTTACTCTGCTGTAGTCACGCTAGAACTCAAACTTCTGGAGAACCTTTAGGGCAAATTAAGAATCATTCTGCAATATATTTCCAATGTAATTAGAATATAGTTTCCAGGACAAACATGCCCCACTAGTTAGAAGTTTCTACATATAGAAGATATAGTCAATTTGTCTATGCACAGCTCATTCTGTAAGTCCCTGCCTCCATCCCTCAATACACCTTGCCTTTCAAGGAACTATCAGCATACAGCCTTCCAAAGCTAGATATTGCATCAACACCCTGGAAAGAACCTGCTTACTAAAACTTTATTAAAGCACTAAGATACAAGACCACATTAAGATTAACCTCAGTGAGGACCAGTCATTATGATACTTGAGAGCTGTAAAATGAGTTGCATAATTCAAGCGAGCCCACAGTGATTCAAGAAGTTTAACAGCCAGTTATTAAAGCTTCCAATTAAGGCATTTAATTAAGGCCCTTAATTATCATTTACAAGGAGTTTTAGTCTGCCATTAGACGAATAGCTTAGCAGCGTTATGTTTAGGAAGACAGCCTTACTTTTGGATAAGAATTGGCATAAAACAGCCCAAAAAAATACCCTGGGAAATATTCAGGAAAAAAAAAAAATACAAAAAGCCCACTTGGTTCCTAACCCTGCACTACACTCTTGAACATGGAGTAAGAGGTGTTTGAAACCACTACTTATTTTACCTTCACATTTCCCACAAATAACATTTTTCTGCAGTGCCAGTTTCCTTGTAACACCATTATATAAGTCTTCAAGAGATACACCTAGCTGGTGCACAACATTCTTGCCTTAAAGAAAGAGGAAAAAAAGAAAGATTAATTCTGGTTCAGCTACTGTGAGGACTAATGCTTATTCAAAGGCTTCTACGCTTGTTCAAACATGCAGTCTCACTGAAGAAACAAAGTTCATTCCAGACTTGGAACAGAGCTCAGCCCCCTTAAAAGCATGTGCAGTTCTGTCAGCTTCCACTGAGCTGCACGCGCTTATGTCAGAACAAAAAAGTTGAGCTGTAGTTAAGCAAAGCATCATTAAAGCCACCCTATCCCTACTCCTGCCCCCAATTTTGTAAGCTTAACTGAAAAGAGAAAGATGCAAGGACACTACCAGCTTCAGATCTAGTCAATTTAAAAGTTGCTGTTAGGCCTACCTATGTATATCCATGCCACTTCACAGCATAGTTTCAAAGCCTTTATAGCAAGTTGCTACTTGCTCTTCCAACAGACATTGGGAATTAAAATCATTCTGTGCTTTTGGCAGCACTATATGCTCAGCATTACAATTTCTCTCAAATCTTTTCCATTAGATTTAAAACTACTTCAGCTTAAGTTGATGGTGTCCTTTGAAGCAAGCTGCCCAAAGTATATGAGCAAGTGAGGCACAGATTTAGAAAGGTAACGTAAAACCCTAAGCATCTTGACCACCGTTCTCCCCCACCCCTAGAGATGACCCACACCCATTTAAACAAACAAAAAAAAAAAAGCACAACTAATCAGAAAGATCGCTATGGCTACATCACGTTATCTACTTAATTAGAATCTTACCACTAGATTAACTAAAATTATAGTTTACTTGATCTATTGTTTCAACTAGTAAAACCCACACTGTGTGCACTTAGCAGAACAGCAGTACCACAGCACAGGTGTTTTATGCTTAAGTGCATGGTTAGAGTTTCTAGAACTTGTTTAGAACTGTGTACCTCTTCTCTCTCTATTCATTCGGCCTCCACCACCAAAGAACATGTCAAAGATGTCCATGGGTGAAGAAAAGCTGCCGCCACTCAGGCCTCCTTCTTTAATAGCCTGCTCCCCACCCTGGTCATAGAGGTCCCTTTTCTTTGGGTCCGACAGAACTTCATATGCCTGGGATATAAGTTTAAACTAAAAAGAAAAAAGAAGCTCTGAACAACTATGACCAAAAGGAAGAACAACCCTCTCATATGTAGCTGAATCTTCAGACTGAGCCACTGTAACACTCTTGTAACATTCACCCTTTTCCAAGGAGAAACTCCCTAAACAAGTTACAGACCCTAATAATGCACTGTTGTCTAGGAAGAACAGCCTTTTTCTTCTCCCACCCACCAGCATGTTCCAAGTGAACTTAATTCAGAGCCACATCCAACTTACAGGTGGATGCAAAATGCCCCGTGGATGATCATTAGTTGCTGACAAACACCTCAAACAAATCCATTTACAAAGGGACAGCACATGATCCCTTAAGCCTTGGGGGTCCCCAGATGCTCACTGGCCACAGCAGTGCTGGTCACCATGTGCTACAGGGGGATCCCTCATGGCTGCTCAGCTCCTACAGCCAGCTCAAACTGAACAGATGGTTTCTGGCAAGACAGTGGTGTTCCTACTCAATACAAATGGAAGGACTTCAAATGCATTATTTATAAGGCTGATGTTTTGACTTGTAAGGGATCCTTTTTGCACTGCTAGTCAGATATCCCTGTTCCTAGGAGAGTAGGCTTACTGAAGTCCAGCCATTTCTGATCACAACCTGCCATTACTCAGTGGATCAGCTGCACTGGGAGCGTGGTTTACTTAAGGCCAGGCAAACCGGCAGGCTAAAGTCAAAGCAGATGTAGCTCAGCCCATGTTACCACTTCACTAGATTTTGTTTTCCAAGTAAGCATACTAGAAACACAGCATCTGAAGCTTCCTTTCCTACAGGGAGGCATTAGCAGACTGATTTACAGATAAATAATTGCTCCAGTCTGGCTGGCTCCCCATAGCTTTCCAACTGTGCTTGTTCCCATGCACAGGGTGAACGGCCCCAAGTATTTACAGCTGTGCAGCTGTAAGCAAAGCTCTCACAATGTCACCTGACACAGCATGTGCTGCTTCTCTAATGCAAACCCACCCCGTTCCCAAGCCCTCACCCACCCCAGCAGTGCCGGAGGGATCTACCCCCACCTCCCCAGCGTGGCACCACACGGGCACTGGGGCTCTCCTCACCTTCCCCATCCCAACAAGCACCGCTCCCGCAATGGAGCTCCTCCCGGTGACTGCAGGCAGTGAGAGCAGCAAGAGCCGTGCTCAGGGAGAGGCACCAGCCCGTCCTCGCACCAACGCGCTGCCGGAGCCCGAGTCCCTCCCGAGGCGGAGATCCACACAGGCCGCAACGCCCCGCGGCCCCCACCCGCGGCCTCG
>WBMW01001092.1:14433-43550 GCA_013396635.1 Penelope pileata
GGCGGCGGCCGAATCTTCTGGAATGACGCGGCGCTACGTCACGGCCCTGGAACGGTCTAGAACCGTGCGCGTGGCGTCATCGCGGGGCGGGCTAAGGGAGATTGCAATGGCGGCGCGGGGCTATCCTGAGTGTTTAGAGCTGAGTAGGGAGTACCTTGTGGCTGTCTCCTAGGCTTTGCGGAGAGCTGTGCTGAGGGGAGGCGGTCGCTTCCCTCAGAGGAAGAGGGCTTTCTGCAGGGGGTGTTTTTTCTCTGAGACACCGCGAGTTTTGATCGCTGAAGTGTCACTCTGTACCTCTCCGCAGTCGGCGACCGTTCCCGGCGCTGTGTCCCGTGCAGCGCTTCCGCGGCCCTGCGGCTCGGAAGAGGCTCCCGAGCGCCCGTCAGGCGCGGGGCGGGCGGGAAACCGCTCTCCTCAGGCCGCGGTTGGGTTCCGCACCGCGAGCTGAGGGGCTGCGGTGGGTATCCGTATGTACGGGCATCCCTGCGTAGGATGCGAAGGATCAGTAAAAGTGTCCACGAGCATTTTTTTGTGTCAGTGGAAGCAGTTTTACGAAATGAGGGCAGCCGTGGCTGTGGGGAGTCGAGAGCTCAGCGCTGCCGGGGGGCAGCGAGCTGAGGTGACCCTGAGGAAACTCCTCGTGGTAGAGCGGAGATAAACAGGGGAAAAAGATGCTGCGGGGCTGGAATGAAAAATGTGCGCGGTTCAGAGCTCTCACAGCATCACAACGGGCTCCTGACTGCTTCAGGTGAATGCTGTGGGGAGCCCCGACCGTGCAGCCCGGTCTGAGCACAGCGGCACGGACAGCGCGGTGCTCGGGGACAGAGCTGATGTGCAGGGAAACTGCTGAACAGCAGCAAAGGGAAAAGGTTCAGGAGCACCGGGAAAAGTTAGCGCTGGTCACGAGAAGTTCTGTGAGCGCAGATAGCAGCAAAGCGAGAAAAACTCTGTTTTGTAGTTAGGACATCATGTTAGCAAGTGAACAGACAGACGTTTCCCAAAGCGATTACAGAAAATAACCTTGCAAATTTCTCAGGTGAGAATTCCCTTTATTTATTTATTTTAAATCAAGCTATTTTGGTCGTGATCTTCACCTTAAAGCAAAAAGAGCTGCAGTGCTGAACCCGTTAGTGGCTCTGTGGCAGCTGAACGCCTCAGCAGGTGAGAGGCTTTGGAACCCTCACATGAGAAGTGAATTTGGGATAAATTTAAGTTGTTGAGAGGCAGTGTATCAGTTCGGTGAGCAGGAACCCTGCTGTGGGTGGGTGTAAGCACTGGCAGCTGTAACAGGAGCTCCGAGCTCCGCTCAGTTGCTGCACTTGGGAAGTGCTCTGCCTGCAGCATTGCTGGCAGGGATCCTTGCTTTGGGCCTCTCCTTTTGTGTACTGGTAATCAGAGCCAGTTACCAGGTTGCGTTTACTTCATCTTTGCTATTATGTATTTATTTTCTCCGCCTTTGTTTCCAGTTGGTGCACCCACCTCATTATTTATCCAGAGAATTAGCAAAGGGCTGGTGTGTGGGGCGGAGTAAATAGAAGTGGTATCTGTGCATGGGGCTCCTTTGGTCAGCAGCTGCATTCCTCCGGTCTGACACAGGTGGCTGCTCTGATACCTGAGGGAAGCACGGTGCTTCTCCACCTGTCTGAAGCAAAACAAGAGCTTCCTCTTTTCCAGTGCTTTGTTTATGGAACAGTTGGAATCCTTAGTAGCTGAGTTAACTCCTGTAGCTTCTCGTAATTAGTAATAAAAGTAGCGCAGCCTTTAAACACAGGGGCACATTTCTCAGTGGTTGCAGCAGCAGATCCTTTCTCTGCTCAGCTAACCCGTGATCAAGTGCATACGTGCCTGGTTCAGCTTCTGCTGCTGCTCACCTTGCCTCCTCAAGCCTGTGGCCGTTCTGAGCCAGCAGCTGCTTACCTGTTCTCAGATAAATACCAGATCTCTCCTACTCCTCTATCCCTTCCTTTCCTTCCTGCTGTGTGTAATGCTGTGAATCACACTCAGTTTGTACTTGCACCAAGTTTGCTTGAAGGTGTAAGCAACAACAACAAAAGAATCAGAGAAGCTCTACTCTCTCCAGAAAGACAGTACTGGGAGCTGGGGAATGATGGGCTCCTACTGCCTCTTTCATTTAACCACCAGAGGACTCTATGTTTGGTTTTTAAAATGGGTATTTTCACTTTCAGCACAAATGAGTCAAAATGCTGACTCCCACCTGGCCTTTGGAGCATACATTTGCAGGCCTCAACAAGTATGCATTTTATTTTTCAATCTCTTGTATGAAATGCTCATAGAAACTAATTGTTTATGTATTCTTTTTTTTTTTTCTAGCCATGCTATCTCACAAATCCTGCCTTCTGAACTGTGAAACTGTTACTGGAAGCAGCATCCCAGTGACACAGGTAAGGATATAGCCTGCTGAGCTGAAGCTGCAGTTTCTTTGAGCACCCTTGATGTTTGTAAAGAAGTTCTAAAAGGACCCGAAAAACAAATCAGGAACCTGGGGCTTGAATTTTCTGTTTTCAGCTGCACTGAAATTTGCTTCTGTACTCCCTCACAAAGGTGGAATCTGAATCATAACAAACTTTCTTTGCTGTTGAGCTGGATTTTCTTCCTGCATCCAAACCTATACAGGTATCAGGATTTCTACAAATGCATTTGGAGAATATCCTTTAAGTAACATTTTTAACCTCTGATTTATAGTGTTAGTTAAAGTATACTGTAAAAAGACAATATAAAATACAACAGTGCAATGTAGTGGGCCTTAAATGGTGCTGGAATTCATTCCATAAAATGAACAGTTGAAAAGGATATTTTGTGCAGGAACCAGCCCTTGGGAAAATCCTTTTGCTCTTGGTGAAAAGTGAAAGACTGAAATGATGGCATTTGCTTTCTGTTACTAGGGTAGCGTACAGTGAATGACTAGCACCTTTAGAGGGTTTTTCAGAGCCAATTTTTAAGGTGCCATAATCTGTAGTAATTAATTTTAAATGACAGTAGTACAAAATGAGTAAGAAGGACCTGCTCCCTTAGTGCCATTTTGGCTGGTTAAAGGCTGTGCATCTCCAGGTGGTTTGTATCTGTAGTAAATGTGACTGCAAATATAACTGGATAAGCAAATGTCTGTAAGTAAACGTGAGGTGGGAAGTTACCTGTTGTCTAAACTAGACCTTTCCTCAGAAAGAGCAGCAAAATTGTTTCTAGATGATGTTGTCCTCAAACCAAAAGTTGTTTTGACCTTATAGGGTGTTCTCTCCAGGTGCTCAGAGACAGCAATCTCCTCCTTGCATGTATTTGCATCTACATTTTTCTTACAGTTATCTTTCTTGATCAGTACAAACTACAGTTGAAAACAAATCTTAGATGCTGTTGCTTTAGATGGTTTGAGTCCAGAAGCTTTGCACAAACAAGTCTATTTTTTTTCCTAAGTGTGGAACAATTCACTAGAAAGCAGAGTGCGTTGTTCAGAAAAGCAAAATGAAATTCTTGTTGCTGTGGCATTGCCAATTGGAGAAAACATTTTTCCAGGTATGGCTACTGGAAAGTTCTTGAAGTATTAATATGTGGCAGCTAGTTATGCTCGTGGATTGCAAAGCATTTAGTGGGATAAACTGTTTTTCCTGACAAATGTTAATGAGGAAGTCTTCTCAGATTAGCCTAGAGAACATAGTATTACAGAAGTCTTTGGGTTACAAGGGACCTGAAAGACCACGTAGTGCCAGCCCCCAGCCACAGACACCTCCCACCAGACCAGGCTGCACAACGCCCCATCCAGCCTGGCCTTGAGTGCTGCCAGGGATGGGGCATCCACAGCTGCTCTGGGCAGCCTGTGCCAGGGTCTCACCACCCTCATAGTAGAGAACTAAACATGCTGATTTGGGTGCAGACAAATTTTCTTCAGTTCTTTAAGCGTGGGAGACGCACCTAGAGATAAGAGTTGTCCTTTTTTGAAATCTGAGTTCTTTAATTAGAAATTAATTGGTGGAAGGCATATGTGTGAGTTGGAAAAGATGTTGCTCGCTTGAGGCTTTTCATGATGACATCTGCTCGTGTCTATTGCTTGACCCAAGCTAGCTTAAATTTGTGGATGTTTCACCTGTGCTTTGAGACTCAGTTATTCAGTAAGGCTTACTGGAAGTGTAGCCAAAGTAACGTTTGAAGAGAGATTTGGGCTTAGAATTTTACTTTAAATCCTGAGACCTGCTAGTATGTAAGGGTAACTGCTAAGTTAATCAAAATGTTTTAGCTAAAAATTATATAGAGGCAAAAAAAAAAAACTTATTTTAAAAAATGTATGAAAATATTTGGTGTTTTACTGCATCTAATCACAGTGAATGCAGTTAACAGCCATTCAGGAACAGAGCTGACTGAGGGTTGGTATTAATAGCACATTGTAAAACTGTCAGGCTTTAAGAGAACTGATACTGAGACGATGAAAAAAAGATTAGAAGTGGTGCCATTTTTCTGAATGTCACAAAGGCTTTGAAGTAGGAACTGTTAAGTGTTATAAACACTTTGCTGGTAATTGAGGGTTCTTTTGTTGTTGTTCTTAGACCCACTGCTGGAAATCTGAAGTAACAATAGGACTGCCAGGTTAACATCATGCTTCTGACAAAAAAAACATTGTTCTGCACAAACTGATGTTTGTTACCAGTTACATGATTTCAAAAAAAGTGCTAATCACACAGTTGTTCTGTTGCATGAGTCAACAACCTGCTTCAATTAACTGGACCGAACAGCAAGGAACATCCAGAATGAGTATAGTCCTCCATCCATCTTAAATAAATGTAAGTTGTGTTGTGAAAGAACCACTCTTGCTTTCAAAGGGAAAAAATGGGAGCACGTGGCTATGGACAGGTTCACGTTGCCATAGCAGCGCTGTGAATTAAACCTGAGATGTCCTGTCCCAGGCATGAATGGGGTGCCATGCACTCCACCCACGCTCAGCCTGATCTCTGCACTGTGTTGAGTTACTGGCCACAGTAACAACGCTGCTTTGTTCTGGCATCTGTAATATTTTTGTTTGAGAGCTTGTGGGCAGGGTAAGGTTGCAGAGACAGTGTGAGTATCAGTCACTAATTCCTGGAAGGTACCAGTCATAATTGTAGAGTAAAGGACACAAACAGTAGGTGAGCCTTAGTCACCTCTTAATTTCCTTCATAGCTTTGTGAGTCTGTCAGTGCCCAGAAAGCTGCACCTGTATCTGGAAAAAGCAGACTGTTCCACAGCAAAAGTTCAGGCTGTGAATTTAATGCAGTCTCGTGCAAGTTGCATGCAGACATTAAAGAAAGAAGTGACTGTGCTAAGAGCATTATGTAAATTACAGCATGTAAAAATGGTCTGATGGTGAAGATCATTCCTTTCCGAGCTCTGTATGTTAGCCTCATTTACTAGGGGTTATTTTTTGAAGCTTGAGGAGTGCTGAGAATTGTTGTACCAGGACTGCAAAGACAAATTCACTGTAGAGCTTTTTCTTACAGCATAACATTCATGATTCGGTAGTTAAAATGACAGGACTGCAGGAAACTTGGAGAGCTCTCTATTAGAGTCATGGGAGTTTTCTGTTAGAGTCAAACCGTACATAACACACTGCACTGCAGAGTGACTCTTGTCACTAAGGTGATTTAACATCAGAGATCCTTGATTGCTTTAAAATAATTTTCTAATTATCAATTAGTTTAAGGAACTTTATTTTAAAACCAAACCAAAACAATTCAAAACAGAGTATGTTTAGAAGAGATATGTTTGGGGTTCTGTTTATATTACATGAAAGCACAAGTTTTAGAGCATTGACATCCATTTTCTCTTCTGTGAGACCAGCCACTCAATACTAAGGTGCAAGTTATGCAGGGTAATTGGATCATCTAACTGGATTTCTCCATATAGCATAGCAAGTAAAACATTTTTCATGACCAGAAGAAGAAAAAAGGACTGATACTTTTTGCAACAGAGCTTCAGTATGTTTTTTTTCCTTTAAGGTACTTTTTACCTTAAGGTACTTTTAGAAAGCTAGTGTTGTGAGCTTGGGGAAGACATCAAGGGGCTTTCTGAAAAGAAGCATTGGAGCAAAGTGGGAATTTGGAGAACTATCTCAGAATGAAGGAATTAAATAAATCCTGACCAAAAAAAAATGTATCTGTGTAAGTTAACATGTTCTTACCATTGAAATATACCCTGTTCTGTGTTCAGGGGTTTTCAAATCGAGTTTGAGTGGTGAAAATAGGGCCCCTAGAATCCCTCTGTGAAGTTTTCTTTCTTTTCCTTTCAAGTTGTGGTGTACTCAATGAGGCATTTGGGTATGATGCAAGATGCTCTTGAATAAAATACAAATCTTTCTATAAAGCTTCCACAGAGTTTGCTGGTCTTACATTTTCCTAATCAATGTGGCTTTGTTTGTGCCGCTAACATTCTGGAGTGTGTTTTGTGGCTGTGAGGGCAAAAGGCACGGCACAGCTTGCATCCCTCTCTCCCTCTTTTAGAAGGGTAATCGTTAACAGAGTCTCCCAGGAACAGCCCCTGGCTGAAGTTATCCGCTGCGTGTGTGGGTGTTGTGTGGGGAAGTACCAGTTGGCTCAGACCAAAGCGTCCCAGGGAAGCTGCTCCCAGTGGGTGGCTTGAACTATTCCCTAGATCCTTTTTATTCACTGGTAAAGAGGTAGCCTAAGTGGCCAAACTGGACTTTCTTACAACATGGGAAGAAATTTGAGTTATGTGTAGAAACACCTACGGTGTTTGATAGACCTAATTTGGTGAAGGCAATGCAGTGCTAGTAGCTGTCGTGCTGGAGGAGGTGCTTGGCTGTGGCAGTCCTGGGTTTCATAGGTATAATTGACTCGGGCAATTCCTAATGTAATTAATCTGTGTTTTCTTTAAGAAAATAATTTCACTGAATGTGCTTTTCTGGAAATCAAGGTAATAAAAATCAGAATTGCTTCAACTTGTGTAAATTAATTTGTTAAAAATCTTGGCAAAAGAGAAGATTTGCATTTTGAAGCATCGTAGACTCATTAAAATTCTTCTCATGGATAATTAAAGAAAACTGGATTAAAAGGAACGTTTAACAGTAAGCGGCTCACAGGCGCTGCGACATTTCAAGCATGTTAAAATCAGAAAGAAACAGCTTTTGTAGCTCGAGTCTCCTCCTCTTGTGTTACGTGTTGTTTTTTCTAACAAATAACCAGTTGCTGTCGGTTTCTTCAGTTGTCTGAGCAGCTTATTTATGCCCGACCCGCGCAGTTCTTTAGCATATTTGTGACCAGCAGTAGAGGGTTTGTCAGCATGCCTAACAGTGAAGAGGCTCTTAAGAAAAATCTACAAGCTGAAAATGGGTAAAGTAGCTTAAGTATTTATATTAACAAACTGATTTTCCAATTTTTCAAAACTTTGCTTTGTCTTTTACTACGAAGTAGTTCCATGAGAACCTTACCTGCCTCACAGGGACTCAGTCTAATACAAAATGAGAGGTATCTTCTGAGGCTTGAATGAGATCAAATTGTAATGAAGATTCTAAGTGATTTTAGTCTATGCTGACTGCTAGTTTGGCATTAGTCCTAGTAACTTCATTCAGTATGAACTATTTGCTGCTATCCTGTTTGCATGTAGCTAATTGTATAGTGTTCATTTTCTAGCACAGAAGCCCATAGCCCCAGTAGGCTCAGCAGAAGTTTGTGTATAGCAGTTCTTACAGAAAGTATATTTAACTCCTGTGGCTCAGCTGCTCACAGCTTAGTGAAAACATGGAATGCTAGCTGAAAATACTGGTGAGCTACTAGAGCCTTACACTTCAGCAAATTAAGTGATTGATGTGGTGAGATTACAGGCCTTCTCAAATAACAGAAAATAGCCAAGGTCTGATAGTCAGAAGGAGAACAGTCACGCCCCTGAACCATCCCTTCCCATGTCACTGAAGGGTAGAGTGGCACCGAAGACCCCAAATTCAGTGCTGTTTGCTCTGCGGATACTGGTGTTCATGTTACCTGCTTTGAATGGACTTTAAAAAACATCCTTGTTGCAGCTATGAATGCAAGTCTTTCTTTTTCCCTGCTGAAATTGAAGAAATAAACTTAAGATGATCATTTACCTTTGTTATTGATTGTCATCTTCCCATCAAAGGCAACAGAATTTAGACAGGTAACCCATCTCTTACAACAGGGAGTGGGGAACTTAGTTTTAGAAGAGTTTGTTTTGAAGTTGGTAATACTTGTTTACACAAAAGGTAAACTTCTTGGCTGCTCTTTTTGTCCATGGTAGTGGAGTTTTTACCTATTTTAAGAACAGAAGAACAAATGTTACAGGAAATATTTTAATATCTAATTATTATAAGTTTGTCAATATTGCTGAGCACTAATTATTGTTTCCCACAAACTGAACTATCTTATTGAGTAGACACGTTTCTGGCAAATCTAACTTCGCCTTTATTTAGGTAAGAACTTCTGCATTATGTCACTTGGAAGATGTGCTTGGTGCTCTCAGGTAAACAGATGGTTGCAGTCCATTTTATCAGAATGTTTTGTTCTGTTCAGGCCTTTGTAATCCCAGGGAAGCACCCTTAGGAGTAAACTGTAGGATAATGTTTAATGGAAAAGAAAACAGCTTAAGAGATCTTTGGAAGATGTGATTGGATTTTTTGCTTCTGGAATGCTGAAGCATTTAATACTAGAATTGAAAATTTCTAATCTGCCCCAAAGTCAAAGTAGTAAAACAGTGGAATTTGTGATTTGTGTAGGCATATGTATGTGTTGACTCATGAAAGTTAGAATTTTAGTAATAATACCTCTGGTTTAGTCCATGCATGGTTCTACTTGTGACATACTTAAAGCAAAGAAGACATTCTGGGTTTTCATTATTTAAAAAAAAAAAAAAAAGAGAGAGCTGAAAGAATTTTAAAATAAATAATGGTTTACAACCATAGCAAACAGGAAGTTGAAGTTTCTGGAATATTCTTTAAGTTCAATAAAAAAGATGTTTGGCAAATGGTTTGTTCCTGAATTTCTATAGAAGGAGTATCACAGAGACTAGAACTCAGAATGCTTTCCATGCATTCAGATTTCTTGCCTTAAGTACTTTGTTTCTTGAAGTCAGTATGTATTTGTCATCCTGCTAAGTAGCATTGCCCACCTGATGTGGTTTGAAGTGAAGTTTATTTCTCCATGCTGGAAGCAGGATTTCAGGTAAGAAAAACCAGAAGATAAGGTACTAGCAAGACAGGCAGAGCTAAAAAGCTTTTGTAAGGCTGAAATTCAATCAGTATGACCTCAAAAATGAGCAAGAGAGGAAGTAACGAGCTCTGCATGACCTAACTTTGCTGCAATCCCTACCAATAGCTGTACAGATGAAGCTGCTGGAATATTTCTGCTTCAGGTGTGGGCTTTTGCTGAGCAGGGTAGAAGAGAGCAAAAAGGCTGACACATGGCTCTCAGCTGTCTGTAGAACTAGCCTGTGTGCCGAAATAAATGACCTGATTTTTTGAGGATAATTAGTTATAACAAAAGGTTAAAAGGTACAAGTTTTTGTGGTTGGTTGGTTTTTTTTTTCAAGTGAAAATATGCTTCACTAGAAAGTGTGTGCCAACTGTGGGATACATCAAAGTAGGGCTCATCTGTTATCCTTGTCTTTGCCACTTTGTTCTTTATTAACCTTTTGTGTTGCTTTTAAATATACCTTTGTGTGAAAAGAAGCTATATTAGTAATTCAGGAGACTTCTTTTCTTGTGCACTCTGAGAGGGCTGTCAAATCAGCTGATCCTTTTCTACAAGAGTAGGCACATACCTGCACTGATTTGTGGCCCTCTTTCTGAGTCTCATAAGGACACAAAAGCTAATTAAAACTGTTAAAACCCAAACTTAAACAGTTCTTTGAGGACAAAGGGAAAATTTAAATAGAACAAATAGGGAAAGTGTTACAGTATTGCCCTAATTCATAAAGAGGAATAATTGGTCAATAAGAGCAACCAGACAGCAATGCCCCTGTAGAGGACCACTAGGACCTCTTGCAAGTCTCTTTACTTTGCTCCTTAATACTGGAAGAATTTTACAAGTAATATGAAACTAGGATTCAAAGAATGAATGTTAAGTGCCATTACTGTCCTTTTTTTTTTCTTATACAGTAGAAAACGAGACGGTATTTTTCAAAATGCCTGAGGTAGTAGTTCATAGCATCTCAGTCTGGAGATGTAGTGTTTGCTACTTAGCTATTTGTGTTGCTTACAGATTTCCATTTATCTGATGAGCTATCAAAGCTCTGTCACTATGTTGATTAAATCAGAGCATTTTCACCATCTTTGTCTAGATCTCTGTCAGAAGTGTGGCTCTTGTTTTATTGTCTTGCGCTCCTTCCTACATCCTCTCCCCAGAGTTCTGTTTTAAAATATTGGCTTCAGCACTTGCAGGCACATGAGAAATTGGGAAAGGATTATTCATAAACGCGATCCAGATGATGTTTAGTGGCTGAAGTTTCTGGGCAAAGTGCCAGGATCGTTCTGGTTTTCAGTGACCATACCCATACCTTACCCATACGTAATTTGACCCCTTGCGTTTTTGCTGCCAAAACAATTGTCAGGTTGTTACTTGATTCCATCTTGAATTTAAAATGGCCCAGTGAACTGCTGAAAATGCCTGACACCCAGTGGAAAGTTCTGTGGAATGAGCAAATGCAGACCCAAAACACTCTGCCAAAAGCAACTCTGAGGTGAATTGTGTGCAGCTAGGTTGTCTTGGAAAACATGTAACAAAAGCTTGTGGGGAAAAAAATGTATTCCCACTGCCGTGGGAAGGCAGAAATGTTCTGCTTTGGAAGAAAGTGCATGCTTTCCGGTTCAGCCTTACTTGTGTGCTTTAACTAAGATTCATTTTTAATAATAGTGAAAGACCGAGGCAATAAAAGTACTGACTTCAGGCAGCAGAAGGGATCTTGTTTGATAGAATGTTACCTGCAAATTAAATCCTAAGTTATGTCAGGAAATACTGTCATTCAAAAAACGTTCTTGCTAACGGAGTTGCACAGAAGTGTGTTCTGGTTAGCTGTTGCCAGTCAACACTATGTAACATGAACTCATTTTGGTCTAACTAGCATGCCAATGCGACCTGTCAGATCCTTTGTGTGTACTTTGTAGAGGTTTCTATGTATTACCGTTGGAATCACAATTTCTTGTTTGTTTGCTTAAGCAAAGATTGGATAGAGAAAACAATTTTTTAATGGGTAGTTGAATTTGGGAATATGCTATGCCTGCACTAACAACCTTACGTAACTTATGTAGAGTACCAGCCTTGACTGTAGCAGCCAATGTCCAGATTTCTAAAGCGCTTTGGTTTTAACAGGGCATCTTACCATCAAACCATAGTCCTGCAGTGCATATTCTCCTTGCAGCAGTAGGCTCAGTAAGCTCTTGAGTCAAGCAGTCCCACAGCATTGTTTCAATTTTACTCCCAACAATTCCACATAATGTAATCTTTCCTGGGCCTTTACTTCAAGATATAACAAAATAAAAGGATTTTCATCTGGGAGGAATTGTTGATGGTTGTTATTTGAAGTTCTGAGTAGCCTCACAGGAGGCTGTTCTGTTAGATTACTAGTCATATCCATTTTCTTCTGAGAGCTTTTGCCATTCGTTATAGACAAAAATAACCTTCAGTTATCTTTTAACTAAGGCTTCATTTGTCTTACTTTACTAAAATAGTAAAAATTAAAGCCCTAATATTCAAAAGATAAGATTGCATTAGATTTTTACACATCAAATGCAGTTTTTCTTTAAAAAGGGAAAAATTTCAAGAATAATTAAGTGTTTCAAGTTGGCAGACAAACATTTTTAATTGTTCTAATTGCTTTGGTTTATTTGTGTTGTCAAATACACCTTTCTGGGCTGCTACTCTGTGCAGTCCCACTTCGTTAAGTCGCCGTTCTCCCACGCATCGGACAGACTTACCTTTTCAAATAGAGTCTAATCCCCCTCTATGTTTACATTACTCAATTTCTCATCAACATCCGCCTCCACCCAGCCAATGACTATTTTCAGAGCCTAATTCTCTGCTTATTGGACAAGCTCTTTCATGTTTTGCCCCATTACGCCATTAACAAGAGGGGAAACATCCTCACAGGCAAGATTAGTGATGACGCCTTATTTTCCTTCAGCTGCTTTCGCAACCTGTGCATCTGCTCTGAGACAGAAACCTGCAGCACAGTAAGTAGCAAGGGAGGAAGCAAGCAGAGATCATTGCTTCTGATGGATGAAGAACTGCTAAAACAGCTGTATTCTTCTATAGGAATCCAGCTTGGATAAGGCTTTCTTAAAGTATGATTTCATTGTGAATAACAAATACTAATAAATTCTTGCAGTGTCCAACATACACGTTATACAAAACGGAATTGTTAATACAAGATACAGAACAATGTCTGACATAGTGCTCGGTCCTACTGTTTGCTACTTGAATCTGTTGTGTTTAAAAACTGCTTTTGAAGTTGCTTATTACTTTTTTTGACAGCTGAAAAGGGCATTGTTTGGATTTTTTTGTGTGTTTTGAGTTAATTTATCACATTATAGAGGATAAGGACTTCCTGAGCTTCATTGAGGACTCTTAGGTTGTACCTGAAGGAGGAAGTGAAGGTGATCCAAACTTGTTCTTAGCCTCTGAGGGCTGCTGATTCTCACCTGTTGTTCTATTAAATGAAGTCAGTTAAATTAAAAAATCTGTATGCTGAAGGCTGTAACTGAAGGAAAAGGTTTTATTTCCATATATTCAGACTACTGGTACCAGCTCTGGCTTAACCATTAAATATAGATGTTAAGAAACATATGCATTTCGCTGTATTATATGATCTTTAATGCATCAGATTAATCATAAATAGATTTATGATTTTAAACATTCTACAATGCAGTACTTTATGCAGTTAGTCACTTTTAAATGCTCATTTATTGTTTAGGCTTTTTGTTCGTATCCTTTGCAGTCTGTTCCTTTACAGACTTTGCTTTGAATTTGTATTATGTGTTTTAAATTTATATTTATTTAAATTTATACCAATAAATTTCAATTTAATCCATGTGATAATGAAAATCAGTAGCTTTGATGTAGTTGTTGAGAAATATTTTCTTATTATGAACGAAATCTCCTTCTTTTCCTAGCCTTGAAAACAAACCAAGCAAACAAAAAGGCCCACCAAACCCTAGCCTCAGACCTTCATAGGTAGCAACAGTGAAAATGTGTAGGGAATTTGATATTAACATGCTGGTAGTATGGTCAAGGTTAGGATTGATCATACATTCTTCATACTCACACAGCTCATGGACTCTGAGGAGTCATAATTAGTCTCCAGGTAGTGTATTACATGATGTCAAATCTGGCTTCCACTCGATGGAATATCATCCTTGCTGACTGAAGGTTTTTTGTCTAACTTGATTGTAGCAGAGCTTGCAAGAGAGAAACAATATGTTCTTTGTTCCTCTGGGTTGTTTATTTTTTCCTGTTTATTTCTTACTATTTGCCTGGTACGTTTTTATTTTCCTTGGATATATTGTATGTGGATTGCAGTGCATCCTATTAGTACTCCTGGAGTTACAATTTTAATAGTTATATCTTCTTGCAGAAAAACTACAGATGCACAGGCTGTCTGCAGCGATTTGTCGGCCTGTTTTGAAGAAACTGGAGATGAAGGCAACGAACCAACAGGTAAGCATGTGAAAGGTGAAATCTTTGGAAATTGGAATCCTTTTTAGAATTTTTAGATACAATCTTTTTATTGATGCTAGCAAACAGACTGACAGTTTTTCAGGGCTGGGATAAGAAGATGCAGCCAGAAAATAAACTCAAGTGAATCAGGGCAACTGAAAAGAATTCAGGAGCTTTCTGTAAACTTCCATCAGTTCAGTAGCTTCGCACCATTTTTGTCTGTGTTTGAGATAATAAAAATAGCCTGATCCCCATGAAATTCATACCCATTCTGGTCTGGTCTTTGTTATTACAGCCTGCTTGCCAGCTGTTAGCTATTGAGGATTTGGCATGGTGTGTAATAACTGGAGGCTGTGAGGGACGCCGTCCCTCGGTCCGTTCTGCACTGCATTGTAGCATATGCATACTGCTGTAATTTTAAACTAAGTGCAATGCTAAATTAAAAGAGCTCTGCTGCTGTGTGGCTTAAGGGAACTTCAGAGGCAGAACATAACATACACAGCTTCTTTGGAAGGTTTGCAGCCCTGAAGGAGCTCCCTGCTGCCTTGGTGAGACTGCTATCTGAATTTGCTTGTTTGAACAAGGTATGTTTGTACTGTGAGACAGCTGGAGTAGTGATTGCAACTGGATCCTGAACAAATAACAGATCTCATATGTTATATCTGCATATGAGACTACGTAGCAGTCTCACATGCAGATTTTACATGTGTATAAATACACTCTTGTATGCATGTGTGTATATATAGCCTTTTAAAAAGACAATTCTTTAATTCATAATAGTTTTCTTTGGATTTTTTAAAATTTTGTTAGTTGATGTTTGTGGTTTTGATGGTTTTTATTTTTATTTATTTTTTTTGATCAATTGAACTGGTAGGTATTTGCTCTTTGTTTTTAGTGAGCAGGGGAGAAATTAGTGTGGGTAAAGGTGACAACTACCTTTTGTTTTCAGATGTTTGGAGTGTTTTATTGAGCTATTTGAGACACATTGCATGTGTAGATTATTACTGAGGCTGTGATTCTGCAGAGTACTTACTTGGGTGCTTGTGAAGACTGACCTATTTTCCTAAGAGCATTTATCTGGGACGCTGGTTACTGCCACCAGCTACCCACCCTGCTTGTCTCCCAGAGGGTGCTACTGGCTGCACTTTGCAGTAATGTGCTGGTCTGTAAACCACAGTGCTCAGGAAGGAATGTACATGCCATTCAGCCACTCCTGAGGAGATGACTGCAGACTGTAAGAAAGATGAGGTGAACAGCTAAGGGTAGAAGCCATTCCAGCTATTCCATCATAATTTTCTTGGGATCACAAGTCACTCCCTATTCATTTTAATTACAAGTTCCTTTATTTGAGTTTAGATACATTTCTGAATTGATGAATCAGGAGCTTACAATTAAAGTTAGCCTTCGTCTTTTATTTGACTTTGGGAATCTGTGGCACTACTTGCTATCCATTTAAATGAGAAGCAGTGTTTGTCTTGGAAGCATCACACAGCTGATTGGTAAGGTGAGGACTGAATGTCAAAATTTTGATATTTGTAGCAGTATTATGCTGTAAGCAGATCTGCTGTGTATGTCAAGCGGAAAGGAGATGGTGGTGCTTGCTAGTTGTGAGCTATTTGTCTTGTTTTGTAGTTGATATGTTCTGCAACCTCAGATGTAAATGTGTCTAATGAAGACCTCAGGTTGTTTTGGAATTTTTCTCTCCATTCTTTTCCATCTAGTTATAGAAGCTCATTCCTATGGAACCAGACCACATTTTGGTTTTCCTGATAATGCATGTGTAAATCCAGAATGATGTCACTCTCGGCAGCAGATGCTATGTTGACCTTAAACCAGTGTAAAATTAGATGAGAACTCATGCGTGATGGTTATATACTGATGAAATTGCAGAATAATTGATTGGAAAAGACCTGGAGAACAGCTAGCCAGGCTTTCTACTCATAGGTAGGCTCATGGCCTTGTTCAGCTGAGTTTTGAAAATGTCTAAAGATGGAGAGTCCACAGCCTTTCCCTTCCTATTCTTGCTCTTAGCCACTTGTATTGTGAAATCAATTTTCTTTAGCTAGCAAGAATTTTCCTTGTTGCTTGTCGTGTCCGTTGCTTTTTGTCCTTCTGCTGTGCGCCTCTGAGAAGAATCTATTTTCTATAAAGACTGCAGTTAGATTCACCCAGCTCCTTTGGAGGCTTCTCTTATGTGGTGTGCAGGAGCACTCTGAACACCTCAAAGTCCCTCCGGAGCTTCCTCCAGTTTGTCAGGATCTCTTGCGCTGGGATTTCCAAAGCCGTATGCTGCTCTGGGTGTAACCTTGTGAGTACTGAGTAGGGGGACAGAATCTCTCCCTTTGATCTGCTAGCTATAATCTTGCTAATGCAGCCCAGGAATTAGCCTTTCAGGAGCATGACACTGACTCGCATACAGCTTGATTGACACCAGGAACCACGGGGATTTTTCTGCTGAGCCAGCCAGCATTCAGGCTGTGCGCTGACTTAACTATTTATCACTGCCGAGCTTTGAGGCTTGTGTCAGCCCATTGCTCCAGTTTGCTGGAGTCCATCTGAATGGCAGCCTCACCCTTTGGCATGTTGACCAATTCACCATATTTGGTGTCAGTTTCGAAGCTGGTGAGGGTGCATTCCATGGTACAAGACAGCAGTGCAGTCATTAAAGTAATATTGTTTCTAGGACTAACCTCTGAAGAACGTCACTTCTAATTGACTGCTGGCTAGACCTAGACATGTTGATCAGTGTTCTCTAAGAGTGTACATCTTGCTGGTTTTTCATTCACCTCATCGATTTTCACTCACCTCATCTGATCCAAACCTTCAAAGTTTGACTTCTAGGATGCTG
Organism: Penelope pileata; assembly: GCA_013396635.1. Taxonomy (NCBI): domain Eukaryota; kingdom Metazoa; phylum Chordata; class Aves; order Galliformes; family Cracidae; genus Penelope; species Penelope pileata. The sequence continues at coordinate 30,940 of WBMW01001092.1, forward strand.
TGTGAGGCCTGGTTGAAGACCTTGTTAAAGTAAATGACATGCTACTTCTTTCTTCTCCCCACCTACAGAGCCAGCCATCTCATTGTGGAAGGCAGTTTGGTTGGACAGACTTGATTTGGCCTTGGTAAATCCGTTCTGGCCGGTCTCAGTCACTGTTTTGTGCCTCACAGTGATTTCTAGGAGGCTATAGATTTCTATAGCTTTCGCTGGGCTCTGTCAGGTTGCCCTGGAGTTAGTTGAATACTCCTTCCTGTTTCTGCAGTTGAATGTGACACTTGTGCTTTTTCTGTCACTAGGGATCTCAAGCAGATTGCCATGCTTTTTCAAAACTGATGGAGAACACCCTTGGGATGACATGGGATCTGGTCTCTGATTGTGAAAAACCCCGCCTGGGCCCATGAACATTTTAATTTATGTCCAGTTCGCATAAGAGGTTCCTACTTTGATCTTTCTCTGCTGTTGCAGGTAGAACTTCTCACCTGCCACTGGGCACAGAAACTCAGGAAGCCTTGTCAGTAAAAACCAAGGCAAAGAAGGCACTGAATACATAAGCCCTTTCCAAGTCCTGTGTCAGTGAGTTGCCCATTATATCCTTGGGTCTTCCTTTGATTTCTAGGGTACATGTTGAAGCCCTTTTCTCATTCTTTCCCAGTTTCAACTCCAGCTGGCTTTGGACTTCTTATCCCTGCGTGCCTGGGCAATGTTTCTGTAGTGATGCTTCCTCCTGATTCGGCCTTCCACACACCTCCATTTTGGTGCATCCTCATCAGTTTTAGGAGCATCGCTATCGTTATGAAGCGTATTTTGTATGCACTTGTCTGTTCTGCTGCACCATTCCCTCTGTGTCAGTTTGAAGCAGCATTCTTTGAAGGGTGTTTTACATCTCTGATCCACAGCGGTAGCAGTTTACTGCATCTGTAGTGTGATACATTTTATTGTCATTCATAAATACCCCCTTTTTGTCCTGTGAAAAAGGTAAAAGCATCTGTGAGCTAGAACATTCATATGTTTTTTGGCTAATTTAAAAGTATTTCAGCTGTTTTATTTTTTTTTTTCTTTTTGAGAGTTTGAAGCTACAGATTTATTGTGGAAAATTGAGAATATAGCAGAGTTCCATTCTCCTCCTCTAACTGTGGGTAAGGCAAGCAATAGGGAAAGATGATTTTTTGTTTGTTTTTTTCTTAAAGAATCACTATGTATGTATTCTGACTCATGAAGTTATGTACCTCTCTGTGTAATCTGTTCATTGGCACAAGGGAAGGTTTAGTGCACATGCCAAGCTGTCTGACTCCAACCTGTGTGTAATCTCTCAACTCTGGTTTTCACTGAAAAAAAGTTCAGCTCTCAGGGCCTAAGACATGTTGAAGGGAAAAAAAAAAGCGAGGAGGAATGATGTATTTGTACTGTCAGCAGAATGTGATGGCATCACAGCTGTGGAATCTGGGATGATGACTGTCTATTAAAAAAGTGCCTCCAGCAAAGAGCTGAATACCTTCGCTTGTCATTAAAGCAGAGTGATGTTTTGCAGGAAATGGCATGTAACCAAAAGAATGTTTTTGAGTTGAAACTGAATGAGTTTCAAGCAGAAGTTAAATTATTGCTTTAGTTTCTACTTCTCAGGGCATATCTAGGACATATCAATTTGAGCTGAGGTCATGCAGCAGGGCCAGCTGTGGATGGGACACCTGCAGGGATTCAGGGATTCAAAGTTGGGTATCTATATGAACAAAATGTGTTGTTTTATGTTTTATCTAATAAAACAGCTTTTTTAGAAGCCAACATTTTCTCACCGTCTCTAACCTAAGTGAATTCTTGAGTAGGGCATGAGTCAAGGTTACAAATTAGTGAACAAAGAATCATTTGGGGTACAAAGTGCAGGTAGCAGAAGTTACTGGAAGAAAAAGCAAAGGAACAAATACTCCTCTCTGATTGCTCGCATCTGTTTTTTCTTTACTCTCTGTAAGCCCGCGGGTGTATAATGTATCAGTGCTCATAGTTTATTTAAAACATCTTCATTCTGATTTCCACTTTGGTTTCAGGTGGTGAGTTCATTTCCATCTTGGACATTGCAGTTAAGCTTTCAGCTGCTAATGTGGCAGGACACCTGTTTTGCTTTTCCCAAAGTTCATTATCAGTTCATTCAGTATTTAGCCAGGCATTCCTTCCCGGGCTCTTCCTGAGAAGAATGAGCCCTCTGCTTAATATCCCTTTGCCTACTGACAACAGAGTGTGTTGTTCATTTTCTGCTGTTTTTTACAAATTTTGTGGGAGATAATTCCTTAGTTTTTTTTTCTTTTTAACTTAACAACTACCTTTAGATTTAAGTTTTATCTGCAAATAAATAATACATGTGAGCACAGATACTGAATGAGTGTGAAAACACATATATTCCTTAACTATATATATATATGGTGTTATTAAGGTAACTCGTTGAGTCTCTGTGACATTGATTCTGTTCTTAGTCTTTCTGGTGTGAATCAAAGGTGCCTGTTTGACACCAGAAAGTGCACCAGGAAAGACAAGAGGAGGCCCAGTTTCCAAGTACATTTTTCATTTTCATGTATAGACCTTTTAATTACATGATATTTTCAGTCTGCCTGGAGACAATTCTGCTATCTGCTGTATGTCTGCAGTGGAAATACTGTCATTGTGCAACTCCTGTGATGTTGTTTCAAAAAAAATATTGCTAATAATTTCAGTTCCCCTGGAGAAAGAGACTGTTGAAGCTTTTTTTTTTTTTTTCTTTAAGCAATACACAGACTGGAATGTTGAAGTCTAGCTCTGTGTGGTGTGATTTTGTTTTGAACAGAGCACTCACCAGCCTGTGCCCACGCACACCTGTGATCTCTCCCATCTTTGTTGGTTTAGAAGCCGGGACATCATAGAGTTTTTCATCCAGGCTTTGTGTCAGTGTGGGAAAATAAGCATTTGTATTAACGAGTAGCTTCCTTCTCTGCCAGGTCTCATTTCCTCCTATTCACATCAGGACTGGGGTTAAGTGCATAAATACCTGCTTTGCCCTCACCGCTTGTAAAACGTTTGGTGAGTGCCACTGTTTACACTGATAAAGTCTCTGTCAATTACTTAACATCTTCTGTTACCACTCCTTCTGAAACACCTGGATTTATGGTGCCCTTCATCCATTGACCTTAATACACATGACAATATTTGGTAAAGCTCCACACCTGCGTTTTGAAATAATTGAATGCAATTTATACGTGACAAAATGAAGACAAATGGAGATTAAGCGGCTTTATATGTATTTATTGCTGTCACTATTACTTTCTGTTTGTCAGGATGGTCAAGAGAACAAACACAAAGCTGTGAGTCAGGAACGTGAATGCAGTGAAATGTGAGTCAGGAGCAGTAATCTTAGATTGGAGTGATCAAAGCTGTGATGTGTACCATTCACTCGCTGCACCAGGGTTTGTATCCCCTTGCCTGGGAAGGGATTAGAAAGGTGAATTAACTAATTTTTCAAAATGTTGTGCATGTGCTAGGATATAGCATGAGGACAGTGAAATCTTTAGAAACAGTTTCACAGAATGCTGGCAGCAAACCAGACTGGCTTTGGTCATTTTCTCTTTGGTAGTTGTACTTTGCTCAGTTGATGAAGAGTGAGGTTTTCTACGGTTAAGTTTTGAGACTTTCTGCTACAAAGGGGAGTTTTCTAAGTGGACATCTGTGATGTGCTTGATGTGCTTCTGATTATCTGTGCAGATTGTTGAGCCTGACTTGAGGCAAACTGCAAGTGTGTTCTAATACATCGGTCGCACCATCGTGGTTGATGGGTCCATCACTGTACGTTTTTGCCTGCATCACAAATAGTGTGACCAGCAGAAATAGGGACATGATTGTCCCCTTGTATGTGGCACTGGTGAGAACACACCTCAAGTACTGTGTTCTCTGAGGTGAAAGGAAACAATACAGAAACTTGCTGAGCATTCCTGAGAGTTTTTGCTTTTCATAAGGTTAGTAGAAGACAATAGTAGTACTTGATAAATTGTATCAGAAATTTCGAGAAGTTGTATTCTGTTTTTCTGACAAACATAAGCTCTTTCGTCTGATATTTTCTGCCACCTCTCTGTAGAATATATTTATTTATATATTTATATGAATGTTTATGTTAAAAATATTTCTTGCTTCGGAAAGTAAACCTAAGGGGAAAAAAATCCTTGTACTGTTTCTTTCACAAGAATGGAAACTCGCTATTTGGCAGGGGAAATTTGTGGGAGATTTTTGTTTTCCTTGTAAGAATTCACCTAAATTTTGCCAGTTTACTAGCCCTCAATTCTCTAAAAAGTGTTTTTATATTAACTTCCCTTGTATTGCTTGCTGCTGGGTTTGCAGCAGCCAAGTAGAATCTTTGAGGCAGTCACTTGTGAATGCCAGGGACTGCTGCAGCCCTTGGCACCAGTGTGGAAGCCAAGTGGCATTAGGTGGTGCTCCCTACTTGCATCCTGTCAAGGAAATGGGGGAAGGGTTTAAAAAAAAAAAACAAAAAACTATGGATAAGTAGCATGAGAAAGGCAAGAGAAGGAGGTGAAGCAGGACAAGATGGGAGTGAGTGGAGATAGATAAGTAGAAGGCAGGGCAGATAACCACAGGAAGAAAAACCTGTAGGAAGCAGGAGGGGAAAAGGGTGGGATAGAGCAAGAAGAGCTGGGGAGGACAGAGGGGAGGAAAGGGCTATGATATGTGAAAGCAGCTTGGATGCTGCACATGAACAGAGATTTCAGATCTCCACATACCGCCTTCTGCTTCAGCAGCTGCTCCACTAGCTCAAGGGGCAGCGGATTGTGCTGGTCTGAGCTTGAGCAAACAATCTTTGTAGGTTGCTGGTGTGCCAGTAACACAATTCCACCATAATTCTGTATGGTGGCACTTTTTTCCAACACACAAAACAAAGCATAAAGAATTAAAGATTTCTTTCTACATAGAATTTTTGATAGTTATAATAATGGAAAGCCCATCTCTCAGAAGATGGTAAGTGCCAGAGTTATGTTTAGTTCTGTGGGTTTTCCTCAGTTTTCTTGTCTTTTGGTACAGTCACACAGTATTTTTTTGGTAACGGAATACTCTCATAATGCTTTACTTTCAGAGTCATTGTGGACTTCCTTTGCTGATGGCAGAGTCAGACTGAGAATAGATAACTCATGTCCGCAGACTCCCATAACAGTTCATCAGATGTTCAAGGAGAGCCTGGAAAAATATGGATCTCTTAATGCTTTGGCCAGCAGAAAGAATGGAAAGTGGGAGAAGATTACTTTTTCAGAGTATTATTGCCTGTCAAGGAAAGCAGCCAAAAGCTTCCTGAAGGTAGGTACGGAAAGCAAAACCAATTCCCTTTTCTCTTTCTTTCCTTAAACAAATTTAAGTGGTTGCTTTTTTTTTTTGCTTTTTTTTTCCTCCACTAACTGAAGATCAGCAGTCACATTCTCTATTGAAGTAATTACAAAAATTGGTTTTAGTCAAAGAGGTAATAACGTTGTTGCCATTGCAAGTGAAGAGCTACTGTTTCACTCAGGCATAGGTACAAAACTCAGCATAAGGCTTTAAGATAAACATTTAAAATAGGTGAAAGAAGCGCTCATGAATTTGTCAAGATGAAGACAATTCAAAAGCACTCTAAATGGAGGATAAGACCAGCTCTCATGATGCTCCTGTCCACATTGGAAAATCTTGTTTTTCAAACCCGTCTAGACAGCAGAGCTCGAGCAGGCAGGAGGAAATAGTGGGAAGTTCAGATGATGTTAGTTACTGAGAGGTTCTAGTTTTGCAGTGGATATTGGCATAGAGCTGAGGGTGGACATGTCAATGCTTGAATAATAAATCAAAGCTTTCCACCATTTGTATGTGTGCATGTGTTTTGTGCTGTATGTTGCTCTCCAACATGCCTACGTTGTTTAACTTCATTCTTATTACTTTTAAGCTTGGTCTTGAACGATTCCACAGTGTAGCAATCCTTGGATTTAATTCACCAGAATGGTTCATCTCAGCTGTTGGAGCTGTTTTTGCTGGGTAAGATTAGTTACTTTGCTTTTGTGTAGGAATTTCAATGTTTCTGTTTTGCCAGGTTTAGGAATCTAGGAAATTGGCGTTTGGTGTCACATCCTGGAGGCTGTGCTTGCATTAGCATGTTCAGCAACCTGCTGGAGTCTCATTGTCACTGCTTTCAATGTATCTGGAATAGTCTAGACACTCTGAAATTGAACCTGTGACAGTTGCACAGTCTTCTGTCACTAGAATATGTGGGAACAGATGAGATTCCCAGCTTTACGCCTGTGATATTTGTCTACAGCAAGGTATCTTCATGTGAATGAAGCAACAGCTAAAATACAAGCCTGATCCCTTCTGTCCTGATGTGTATACAGTTCGGATTTTACCTCATAGTTTGTTTCTGTGCCAGTGACATTTTAACTGATAACTATGTGCACCTTGAACAGAAGGAGGATGAGTGTTTTTTAACCACTTACTGAGCTAAGTCCGCTGTAGCCTCAAGCGGACAAAAATGCTGAATCCTAGCCTACAGCATCTTCTGCTGAACAGAGTTCAGGGATTTATTTTGCATATATGATCTGTGTATCTGAACACTTGAAACAAATGTGGAAGTACACATCACAGCTGTCACTTCTCTTTCAGTTTTCATCTGATCTGTTGTTTCCTTTCTGAATATTACATGCATCTATGTGTGTATGTATATAAATATGTTTAAATATATGCATATGTATAATATATATACAAATTCTGGATACAGTGGAATTGTCACAGGAATATATACTACAAATTCTCCAGAGGCCTGCCACTACATTGCTTATGACAGCAAAACCAACATTATGGTTGTGGAAAATCGGAAACAATTGGACAAGATCATGCAGGTATGATGTGGCTGAATGATTACTTAAAATCCGTATTTTCCTCCCTTCTCAGTGCTATCTTGTGCCCAAACACCATACTTGCTACCTGTATTTGCACCTTTCATGGCAGAATAAGTACAGAAATCTGGCATGGGTAATGACAACAGCAGTGGTCAACGTTCAGCTTGACCTAGACCATGCCTTGATATGTCCTCTTGATGAAGTAAAAGAGAGGATGCTAATTAACCATTTCTGGTGTTATGTAAAATTTCTGGCTGTAATCAGGCTTTCTAGAGCAGACTATGCAGCATCTTAGCATCTTTTTTTAATGAGCCAGTTGGTTATGAGTTAAGGGGAAAATACTTGAGGGAGGAGGGGGACGCAGGAGGTTTCTTCTGACTGTTAATCCAAGTACAGTTTTAGCAGTACTTCAGTGAGGGAAAAACACAAGATATAACTAATTATAATATATATATTTTTGAACATAACAGATCTGGAATCGTTTGCCACACTTGAAAGCTGTTGTGCTATACAAGGACTCCATTTTGGAGAGATGTCCAAATTTATATACGGTATGTGAATACTAGAACAGTTATTATTCTTAGGGCATTCACTATTTGATGTGTGGGATATCTGCCATTCAGAATGCATTACTGTCTCCCAAAAAATGCATTCACAAGCTTCAGGAATGTACTCTATTTAATTTACGTGTAAATTAATTTAATTTACATGTTTGATGTTTAACACTTAAAATGACAGCTGCCTTGCTTAGCTGTCTTTTGTCTTACTGTTGTGTTTTTGTTTGTTTGTTTTTGTTTTTTACATTTGATTAGCAATACACGCATAGGCTTTTGTACTCTCATGAGCTTGTGTACTCTCAACTAAAAATGTTGTCCACTGGCTCTAGTGAAAGCTGAATTGTGGGTAGTGGCTCTGGATCCAAGAATGTGAAAATGCCTGTACTTTTACAAATGATATTTTTGTCTCATTTGCACCAAATATTTCTGGTGTCAGGCAGCAGGTGAAGAGAAATAACTACAGGCTGCACAAAGAGCAGCACATTTTCTTAGCATGTGTGGAATTCTCAGATCACGTGGTAAAAATAAAGCAGAAAAAGGGACAAATTCAGGATCAGAAAATTTAGTAGTAGAAGTCTTGCTGTTAACAAATATTAGGACTTTAAGCAGAACATTTTTTTATAAAAATATTTTTTCAATGTACTTTGAAATATAATTGAGAACAGTTAAATAATAAGAATTCCAAAATCATCTTTAAGTGGACTTCAGATTATCAGAGTCCAACTCAAAAAATGTCGTAAAGAAGAGTTAACAGCATCAAAATACTTATGGTATCTTGAACTTCATACACAGTGTTACAACACTGTACATACTGATATGGAGTGTTGTTTACATCTTAGGGCAATAAAAATGTAACACAAAGATCTTGCTGCTTATATTTCATAGAAAAATGAATCAGAGCTGGCAGATAATTCTGGAATAACACTTGCTGAAACCTAAATGCTTGAGATTTTTGGAAGAGAGAAGTCACAATTTATTCTGTTACTGAAAGATATATTTGAAATCAATCCTGTTCAAGTGTCATGTTGGACATGTTTTGTCTATGGAGAAAATATTCCTCTTCTGTGAGAAAGTCTGATAGTTGCCATAGTTTGTATTGTGTAAAGGAGAAACTGGAGATAAATCACCAAAGGCAGAAATGATTGCTTATCATCTTCAATGTAAGGCAAGGTACCCAAACCACATGGCATATGATTTATAAGATTTGTGTTGCCACTTGACAACTGAGATGTAATGAGCAATTGCTGCAGTAAGGACAGAGTTCTGGCTCTCTTATCAGTGTGCATTTCCAGAAGGCAAATGCAAAGTCAGTAACGTTTGTGGCTGTTTGTACGTTTAACACTCTGGAACAGGAACAGTCAGTGTTGCAGGTACTATTCCATAAACAAAGCCTAGGCAACAGATACACAGTGATTAACACATTCTGGTATGAGAAGACAGTGAGGTCAGGAAAATGGGAGCAACTGTTAAACGACATAGAAACAATTACACCCTTGACGCCTCCAGACTTTCCAGAAGCTAGTTAAATAGAGCTGTATTGCATGGGAAGAGGTAATATGTGAAGAATCCTTTACTTGCTGTGGAGCTGTGCTTTGTACCTCCTCTCTTCCCAGAGAGTTGATTTGATGGAAGAACGTATAAAATCTGGGATTGGTGGTTAGCAGCATCCTAGGACAGCGTTGCCACCTAAGAAGAGGAAGTCTAGGTGCCAGAGGCTAGGTATGGTAACCTTAGTAGCATTGGCAAAGAGAAGTCTGAAGGAAAGAATGAACTCCCCCTCAGGCACAGGGGGGAGGTTTTAACCTCCGCTGTCCTTCACACCATCCCTGTCCTATGTGATCCTAGATATGTCTCCAAGAAATTGTTCAAGAATGGAAGTGCTGCATCTTGCTCTTGGGTAACGTAGTTCTGTAGCGCCTTTTTGACTGACTTTCTTGATTGTTATTATACCCTAGTTTTCAGTTAGCATTGAGATCAACAGTATGACTAGAAGGCTAACAGGTACGGGCAGTAGATGTATCTTGAGAACGACCGATAAAATGTAGAGGATAAAGCTCAGCATTCCTCTGGGACCAGTTTGTGCTGCACAAAAGTCCAACATCATGAAAGGTTTAGCTCATTCCAGATTGAGGCAAATTTGAATGGAAGCTGTGGTCAGCATCATATGTTCTGTTTGCTATTAAATAGAAGGGAATTTGGGCAAGCATTCCTACATCTAGATGATGATGTTTTTGCACAGAAGCTTTCATTGTTTTGCTTAGTATATTTATACAGTGGACAAGGAATTATAAGTGGAATGTTGTAAGAGTAATTCTAAAAATGTAGACCCAGATTCCTTTAAATAAGTGTCATTATCATCCTAGGTGTGAGATAGAGGATGAAATTCTGTTACTATGACTTGTGTGTAGCATCCACCTTGTATGAGGAATAGTATTACCTTTCTTTTTGTAGACACTGAGAAGGCTCATAGCAGCATAATTTCAGATGGTCTGTTTGCAGCTTGCACATAGAGTTGCACAATATTCTTATTGTATTCTTAGCATAGGCAAGACCTGGGGAAACTTGCCTTGGAAACATGTTCAGAGCAAGACACTAAACTTTCCCACCATTTTTTTTAAACTGATACAGTACTAAGTCTTTTCCACTTTCAAGGAGGCTTATGATATCCTGTATTTTCTGCTACACATTCCAGATGGAAGAGTTTCTGCAGCTGGGAGATGATATATCTGATGCTACTTTGGATGATATTATTAACTCCCAAAAGCCGAATCAATGCTGTGTACTAATATACACATCTGGAACAACCGGGAAGCCAAAAGGAGCCATGCTGAGCCATGACAACGTATGTACTTCAGACTCTTCCTTGAGCACAAAAAATAATGAAGCATGAGGATATTTATTCCTATGTTTTGAAATGACTGGTACATACTAGAGCCTTGAAATTCTTCTGGTTTTGCAACATGGATAGTGTACTGCAAAGCAATATTGAAAATGCAGTCAGCTGGTTCCCATAATGTATAAACACAGTGAAGAATGAAACTCCATTCTAAGTAGCACTTTACAAGTTTGAATGTAGTTTGTTACAAGTATGCATTTTGTTACTCACTGTGGCTTCTCCTCTTAAAAGCATGCAGAAGCTATTACAGGTAGTGCGCAATTCACTCAAACATATGGAATAAGCACAGAGATCTTGAAGGAGGGCATAGTGGACTTGATAGACAAAAAGACTGACCTGACCTTGCAAATTCTATGTTCTTCTGTCTTAAAAGAGTCTGGTGTCATTTCCATGTTAGCTGCCAAACTATTTCTGGCTGATGATCACAAACAGGCTATTTTTATGTTGACCAACAGTGGAAAACATGCCTTGCCTGTAACTGCTGCTGCCTTCTTTAGTCAAAAGAAGTGTGTCACTGTCCATCTGTAAATCCAGTGCTGAGTTGGTCACAGGCACCCACACAGATCTCTACTGTGAGCATGCCTGCATGCCATGAGGCTTTGGAGGATAAAGAGGGTGAGCAATCAGTGCAGCCACATTTCAAAGACATCCTGCTCTGCCTACCGTGTTTAAGTCTCTGATAGCTGCTTGACCAGTGCTGCCACCTAAATTTGGAGTGGCCTGTCCTGACAGCATGCTGCTTCTTAAAAGCTTTTCTTGAGAATCTCTTATTTTCATAGACAAACGTACTTTCGTGTTAACCTTCACGTTTGTTTTGAAGAAAAAGAATTGGCAGGAACATACTGTGATAGCAGGTACTGCACATGATTAGCATTTTTTCCCTGCCATGTTGAATCATTTCCTCCCTGCATCCTGCCCTAGCCAGTTTAGATTAATTAGACTTCTGTAAGAAAGCTGTTTCCTTCTTTCTGCTGCACACATACTTTTTTTTTTCCTCGCACCATCCCATCTATATGTGAGTCTTGAATATACTGTATTCTGATAATGAAAATATGTATGTTTAGCTTCCTTCAACTGCATCTTCTTAGATAAATTAAGAATTGGGAAGAACGGGGAAACACCATACAGTTTCACTAAGAAGTCAAGCAGCAAATCTTCAGCATTATTCATGTGTGCAGTTCTGCTTATGAGAGGTGTGTGTGGGGGGTGTAAGTTATGAACCACTGTGGTGAATCTCCTGGAGGAGCAGGATACAGCTGCTATCTTCCTCATTTGTGCACAGCCACGTTACGATCAGTACAAGGTGATGAGCATGTTGCAGATACTCAACTGTCCTGTGAGCCCACTGATCACTGAGTATATATAGTTCTTTTTCAGGTAAACATGTTAGATGTATGATGGTGAAAAAGGCCAGCTTTAGCTTTTTCATACCTAGGAAGTATGCATAGGAGGAAAATTGCGAAAGAAGGGGTGGTGGATCAGTTTTCTCCCTGCCCATCCAGCCCATGGCTGCTCTCCTAAGTGTGGCACTGTGGAATGGGGGGCTGGTAGTGTTCATAGGCCAATCAGGCAGCAGAAAGACTGCGTTTACTTCTGTTATATGCAAGCCTTTGTTGCTACTAGATGAGTTCATCTTGCTTTTGGTGGTGTGGCACCAGAAGAATGGCAGTCTGATATGTTGTCAAAGATTGCAATGTCTTCAGCAATTGCTGTAAGCAGATTCTTCATAGTTGTATTAGCATAGCATGAGGATCCTTAGTAGTTTGTGTTAAAAGGAAAAAAAAATGTTATTTTTTGTTTTAAATAGATAACTTGGACATCAGCACATTGCAGCAGAGCAGGAAATGTGCAACCTGCAGAGGTCCAACAGGAGTCCATAGTCAGTTATCTTCCACTCAGCCACATAGCTGCGCAAATATGTGACCTGTGGACTGGAATCAAATGGGGAGAGCAAGTCTACTTTGCTGAGCCAGATGCTCTGAAGGTATCTGCCTTGCATTGCACCTGATTTAGCTTGCATTTTTCCATCTTGGAAAACATCCCAAGGAGGAAATATGATCTTTGAAGAGATGCAGAAGATGAAGATCGGGAGTCCATTGCTTTAAGAATTAGGGAAAAATAAAATCGATTAGACCCATGATCCAGATGATCCAGTGCTCTAAACTCTTATTTCCTTCTGTGGTGAAATTGCACAGAAAGAGAGTCTCTTCCTACAGTTAGGAGTCTCTGAACTGCTGTTAAGAGTGTGCCTGAAACTGGTCCCTTATCTGCCCCCCCCCC
>WBMW01001092.1:43570-64426 GCA_013396635.1 Penelope pileata
CCCCACATAAAGCTCATAAATAATACAAGAGAGCTTGAGAAGATCTCGATTCCAGTATTTTCCATGATTAAACAGCTAGCTTAATTGATACTCAGAATATTCTGATTGCATGTATAACGTTTGTGGTCTGGATCCATAAGCTTCTACATAAGACAGACAAATGTGCCTCTAATGCAGAAGTACAAGCAGTTTTGGGAGGGGAAGGGGAGACAGAAGGAGCTAAACCACCTGTGTTCTTTTCCTCCTGGTATACATGCTTCCCTTAATGTGTAAGAGCAGGCATATGTTAGTGCATATGTCTGATTGTAATAGGTTCAGCAGTCCTTGTTTACATCCTGCACATTCAGTGATGTTCTACATTTTATTATAGCATGATGTGGACTGTATCACCAAACATCTTTTTCACTGATGTGGACCTTCTGCGATGTTCTGAAATAATGTAATGATTTTAACAGGGCAGTTTGATCAACACACTAAAAGAAGTGCAGCCAACCTCTCACATGGGAGTTCCCAGAGTATGGGAGAAAATCATGGAGAAATTAAAGGATGCTTCTGCTCAGTCAGGATTTATGAAGAAGAAAATGCTGTCATGGGCTATGTCAGTTAGCTTAGAGAGAAACCTGAACTGCTCAAGCAGGTATGTGTTACGAGCGAGGTGTCCAGCATTCCGGAAGTAGCTATCTGCTTGTAATAAACTCTCAAGCATCAATGAGACTCTAAATGTAAATAGGTAAAACTTGGCCTAGCAACACAGCAAATACAATGCAAGAGAGAGGGTGTAGTTATCAGTTACAGGAGGCTAATCATAAAACCAAGTGACTCATTAAGATGGTCCTTCATCCTCCCTGAGAACGTATTTGCATTACCACCTTCCCTGAACTCCCTGCTTTCTATGAACTGAATTGGCTAGTTTTCAGCTGGGAGAGGTCCCTGCTGGCTACTGGAAATTTGGCATGAATTTGGCATGAATTTGGGTTATCTGTGTGAGAAAGGGAAAAAACTTTAATTCTGGGGACTGCCCAGACCTAAACTGCCTCATGACAATTTCGAGAATGCACCTTGGGAGCAATAACATGTCCATGAGTTTGTGTCTACATGACTACCTGAAACCCTTGAATTCTATGAGCTCTAAATACATTGTCTCCATTTTGAATAACGTGGATGTTTTTCTCCGTAAGAATGCACAGGTACTGAATTTTGTGTAAATTCAAATACTAACTGAATTCACAATTCTTTCCTGTTCTAAAGCTCTTAAAATGAGACTCAGTGTGAAATTGCTTACAGAAAATGAGATTCCCAAATATACTGTGCACTGATACTGGCTTGCTTGTCTGATTTTTCAGCTTCTCAGAAAAGTCTTGCAAATTTCAGATTTTAGTGGTATTGGTTCTCAGAGATTCATTTAACTGATGAAAAAAAAAATCAGGAGTTACAAGAGCTTTGTCTACACAATATGTTTTTGTAGATGCTTTTTGAGTTTGCAGTATTCAGGCACGCGAAGAGTTGGAGTTCTCTTGCAGTGAAAGAGGCTGAATAAATTAAAAAAGAAGAAATAAATTACCTGGTCTTGTTGATGTGAGTTCTGTCAACATCCAAAAAAAAAATGGCAAATATATCTCTTAAAAAAATAAAAAAAGAAAAAAGAAAAAGTCCCTTGCATCCGATGTTGTTTTGGTAACTGTATCACGTTGTCTGACTTACTGTCTCTTCTTATTTTGTGCTTTGTACTCAGCAGTGACTTAAAGCAGTTTTGGACAAGGTTAGCAGACTACTTGGTGCTTGCTAAAATACGCGATGCGCTGGGTTTTTCTTGCTGTCAGAAGCACTTCTGTGGTGCTGCTCCTCTCAATACAGAAACACGGTATTTTTTCTTGGGTCTGAACATCACCTTGTATGAGGCCTATGGGATGAGTGAGACCACAGGCCCGCATTGTCTCTCTGGGCCATATAACTACAGGCAGCACAGGTAATTTTACAGTTTTGATTATGTTTCATTCTATCTGTGAGAAGAGTTCAGCAAAGATCGTAGCAGTTCTTTTCTCTCAATGCATTTCCAGTCCCTTAGGACTTTTGGAGACAAAATAGTGTTCAGGTCAGAAACTGAACAGAGTGTCTCCATAGCATGCTGAGTCAAGAGCAATTAAAGTGATCTACAGCATTTTCTGCAGAACATAGTTACTAAATGGGATGTGTACTGTAGCCCTGGCCCATGGTAGGATAACTTTCAAATATGAGACCTCAAAAAGTGTTTTTATACCCAAAGATACGGAGGGGGAAATAACAGGAGTCACGAGCAAGATAGACAATTGAAAAGTGCTTAGATATTCTAGTGTGTCAGCCCAAGCAAGTTAATATTTCATACCTTCCAAACAGTTACAGCAGGGTGTTATTTACTATCACTAGTATTTTGATAGGTTCAGGTAGGTGGTATTGTAGATACTGTACTAGTATTAAGTTTAGTATTTCTGTGCTCCTTGTGTGTTTTCTTGCTATTCCCCAATAGCTGTGGTAAACCAGTACCTGGCTGCAGAGTGAAATTGGTGAATGAAGATACAGAAGGCAATGGAGAAATCTGTTTCTGGGGAAGGACTGTTTTCATGGGTTATTTGAACATGGAAGACAAAACAAAAGAAGCTTTTGATGATGATGGGTGGCTCCGTTCTGGAGATTTAGGAAAACTAGATGAGGATGGCTTTCTCTATGTCACTGGAAGAATTAAAGGTAATAAGCAAAATCTTGCATCGTGTTTATAGTAACTATGCAGCACTGCTCAGTCATATCTAAATGTGGTGCGTCTCAGTAAGTGTCTTCCTTCTAATGCCAGCCACATTAACCTAACAGAAAAGTAAAATAAACTTTCTGATGAGGAAACCACGGCATGCCCTTTTTAGGGAAGGTTTCCCTCTCGTCTGCAATAGGTGGACGTAATTCAGTTCCCACAGTGAGGCTTTTCATCTCCCAGACCTTCATTTGTGATTGATAATAATTAGTAATATAAAATAATAATGTAGGTTTAATGTGTCATCTTTGATTCTAATGGTCCATGAAGCTGTCCAGTCTCCTTTGAATCTTACTCAATTGTCTTAATTACACGTGAGAATGTTTAGATGGTATCAGGAGACAACTCTATTATATGTAAGCTATTGCTGGAGGTCAGAGCTAGGTTCCCCTAATGCTTTAGGTGATTGCAGAGGCCACTTCTGAAATTTGAGAGCAGAGGGAATGCTAAGGCAATAAACCTAGGTATAGCTTGAAGTCTCACTTGAAGAGTACTGGTCGTTGGTTACTTGAAGTAATTTTTCAAAATATGTGTTCATAGAGTGAGATTTGTCACAGACATGTAAGCTGAAGATCCAAAAAGTGAGTAACTATCGTTGTAGAACATATGACAAATCACTAGGGAGATTACATGAGTGAGTGAATTTGTCATAGGATAACATAGCGTCCTATTAGGCATCAGGACTTAAGTAGATGATACTATTAATAGTCTGCAGCAAATACAGCTACCTTGATTTTAATCCGCTCTTGTTTGATTAATTTTTACTTAGTGCGGTGGTTAGCATCTCCTAGTCTCATTCTGTCCTAACATTTGTGTTGTGTTGTCTTCCTTGTCTGTTGAACTAACAATTACTATAAATTACAGGATTGGTAGACTGTCTGGGATATAAAAGAAAAATATCTGTCCAGTTTCATTCTAGTTTTAATGTCTAAATATGGTAAAATGCAATAGAAAGGTGGTAAAAGAGCTTCTCTTCCAGTGACTGAAACAGGACTTCTTCCTTTGGTTCTTTTGGTCTTAGAAGTTTTATGACTCATTCTATTAAGTATGAAACAGTAGAAGTTGCTTTTTGGTATCCAAGATCCAGAGAAGCTTTCAAGTACAAAGACATTGCTAGAGGAGCCCATACAGGGAGTATTTGTGGAGGTGTGCAAAGAGTTGTTACAGTTCTGTTGTTCAGCAGGGACAAAGCTGACATTTCAGACTGAAAAAGTGTCATGGAGCTTGCTAGAAGATCTGGGACAAAAACTGGATTCAGACAAAAGGAGAGGAAATAAAAGTGAAAAGAAGACCTAGAAGTGGATGCACAACAACGTTGCTGTATTTCTGTAGTCTGACAGAAGTCAAATGCTCTGCATGCTTCCTGTAACGCGTGCACTGTGTTGACTACGGAGAGAAATAGCATTCATAGTTATGAGATGAATGCCTGCTCCATACCAGAATGTTGACTGTAGATTGGAAGTTATTTCTCATCATTGCTGTTACGGAGCAGTAGAAATGTTAAGGACCAAATGTGTGAATGCTGAAAGGGTGCCATACTCCCTTCATTACATCTAACTTCTTTTATCGCTGACAAGGGAACCAAGAGGACTAAGAGTAGCCAACCCAATCCTTAATACATACAATAAACTGTATCATTACACAAAAGACAGGTCTGCCATTGGCCTGCATTATCTCTTGAAGCATGCTACTGAAATGCTGCCAAGACTATTATTTGAGGGCAGTGAGAAGTCACCAGTGTAATGAGAACAGAGTTAAAATTTACTTAGATAATTCTCAATTTCACAATAATTTCAGTAATTATATGTATTAAACTTCAGAATGAGTGCATTCAAACAGAGTTGAACATTCCCTTATCAAGAGAGATAGTGTCACTATCACTGTTTACAAACCTTAAAAATATTAAGATGTCAGTCTGTCATTATACCCACATTGTGTCAAAACTAGGGCAGGAATGACTACTTCCACTGTGAACTCCCCCTTAAATCTCAGCTTCTCCCTCCTCGTGCTCCTCTCTCCCTTCTTTCTGTGTTGCTTCTGTGGAGCCTTCCTACACTACTAACTTGTTTTTGTCTGACCCCTCTTGGTGACTCTAAGAATTAGTTTTAATCGTGATGCTAACCGTGAACTTGCTTTTTGGTGAGTTAGCAGTGAAATAGGAAGTGAATCCTTTGCTAAAGTGGAAGAGGTGATTGCTCCAAGAAAAAGTGAAAGTTATGCAATACATATGCATATGTATGTGTGTATTTACATACAGATGCAATGCAACATCTAAAGTATATATGCATATATATCACTAATCTGTTATTGGATTATGTAGAAAACATTTATTCTATACAAAATTTACAATGTGCGTACATGGGAGCAAATGTGCTATATAGAGGGAGAATTGAAAACTTGAGCACATAACTTGAAAAACATCAACATCTACCACTGTTATTTTGAAGACAACCATCCTAATAACTTAATGGGCTTGGTTCCTTTTGAAAACAATCAGTTTCTGCATATAAATAAGAAAGGTATATCCATCCAGGAGTTCACCTGCTCTTCGGAGTGTGAATTGAACTAATAGCCTTTTTTTTTTTTTTTTGCCTAGATTTAATTATTACAGCTGGAGGGGAAAATGTGCCTCCAATTCCAATTGAAGATGCTGTTAAAAAAGAACTTCCAATTGTTAGTAATGCCATGGTGATTGGAGATAAAAAGAAGTTTTTGTCCATGTTGCTGACCCTAAAGGTATACCAGTTTTAATACTGATTTCAGTGGAACTCTATACCAGCACCTAACAAAATGAGGAGGATTTTGAACCATTAGTAGAAAGACTAAGAGTTAAATAGGAGGGTATTAAAACAATGTATGACAGCTACAGACCAAATCATGATGTTCTGATCTTGTTGTGCTTAGGTGATTGGATAAACATTTATATTTAAATAAATATGTAGATATTTACTGCTGTTTCTTTTATACATATAACAAGAATTTATTTATTTACTTAGTAAATGAAACTTTTAAAATAAATGTTGAGATAGTGAGAAGTCTTTATAATGGAACACAGTGGTAGCTGTTGTCACTGCAGATGAGCAAAGCCAGCAAACATATTTACTGTATGTTGTGGGGGAGAAATGGTTTCTATGAGAAACTTTCCAACAGAAATATTCTCTACAATCTTTTCTTTCGATATAACATGAGAAGAATGAAGGTAGAAGATGATAATTGATAATTCTGCTGTGATATGCGCTTCAGTTGAGAAATAGTTATATCTAAAGCATCTGCACTTGCAGTAATGAAAATTAAGAGCTCTGTGTGTGTATGTATATAGTGAAGGATGCTTTAGTTTTCTGTCAAGTTGTTTACTTCTATAACTCATACTTCCCATCTATATATAAGTACAATAGAAATAATAATTTTAAAAGTCCAACTTCAAACAGTGCTTCTGTCTCAAACTGTTCACGTTTACCACAGTACTTCAGTGCTCTCCTGTAACAATGGAATAATTTGGAAAGTCTACTTGAAATTCAAGGTTGATAGACTTTAATTGACATGTTTCAAGTATGTTCATGTCATCTGTATATAAGCCAACAATGTTTGCATTTGGTAGCAAAGTAAAAAGGAAAACTAAGCTGTGTCAGCTCTAGATGCTTCTGCTTTTTCAGGCATACAGAATGTTTGGGTGTTGATGCTGGGCTGCTTTGATTCTTACTGGTCAGAGAGAACCTTATCAAAGACACAATAATACATTGTAGAAGGGAGCATTTGATGATTATCTTCACCTGACATTTCAGAGTGTGCTGGACCCAGATACATCGGATCCCACTGACATCCTCACTGAACAAGCTAGAGACTTCTGCCAGAAGATTGGTAGTAAAGCTACTACAGTATCAGAGATTGTAGCTACAAGAGATCAAGCAATCTACCAGGCCATTCAGGAGGGAATCGACAAAGTCAACATGAATGCTACTAATAGAGTTCATTGCATTCAAAAATGGACAGTGCTGCCAAGAGACTTTTCCATTTCTGGGGGAGAACTAGGTAAGATTTGCTGATTATACTAAGGTGTACAGCCAATAAAGGGGCTGCTGATCTAAAGAGTATCCCAGTACAGTTTTATTAGCCAAATGCTGGGTATGACCACAAGAGGGAAGGGAAATGAAATTGAGCAGCATGTTATAGAATACAAAACCTAGAATTCTTGCTGTGTGCACATGTACAAGTACAGGGTCATAAATGTGAGTACAACTCTGTAGCTAAATTTGAGATTGCTTTGGATAATTAAGCAATTCCAGTTAATTTTTAATGCATTAAAGTGTTAATAACTTCCAGTAATAATACTGAAAATTGATCAACAACAATGAAAATGAGGACTAAGTGAAAGATTGACAGCAGATCCCAAAGCACATTACCAGGCTCTTTGAATAAATTGGGAGTTGTTTAAAAAGCAAATGGTTTCAAAGCTAATTATTTTTAATGATAAAGATAAATTAGTAGTAGAGATCTATGGAAGAACAGCTTGTCTGTTAGCAAACAAGGCTCTTCAGTAGAAAATCCAAAAACTAAAGTTTCAGAGTAGGAAGTTTTGTTCCTATTTCTGCTGTTGTGACTAACTCCTTCTCTTAAGGTCCAACAATGAAGTTAAAACGGCTCACCGTGCTTGAGAAATACAGAAATGAAGTAGACTCCTTCTATGAAGAGTAAGAAGTCTTTCATCCAATCATTAAGAAAGATCTGTGAGCTAAAGGAAATATTTCCTAATCAAAAGAATTAAGGAAGACTTATGCTTGTTTTTATTTCGTAGTCTACTGAATTGCTGCACTAGAAAACCACTATGTTAAATCAGTTCTTCCTGATACTCACCTGATAGTGGAAGCATCTGCGCAGCTTGTCCATTTTCTAATATGGATTTTACATTTTGCCCTAAGTGAACAAGATTAAATATATCCTCATGAGTTGTGCAAAGTGAGCGTAACTAACTCCTCTAGACTGCAACAGAAGGATAATCATTATGCCTTTGTAATTTATTTGTTCTGCAGGAGGTTGCCTGTAGCTCACGCTGTATTTTGGTAGATGAGTAGTTAGCAGTACTTTTTAGTAAAACTGTTATACCGCTCCAGAGATAAAGCTGATTAGTTTAAAAAAATAAAAAAATCCAAGGCCTGTTTTTCTCCCTCCCAGGGAAACGTATATATTTGTTTGCCAGCTCAATGTTTTAAGAGTCTAAAAACCATTCCTCTTCCACTTCTCCAACAGCTAGACCTCAGAGAGACATTTCTGAAAGCAGCAGGTCATCATTTCTTAAAGCCATGTTGAAATAAGCGTTATTATTTCTTTTAAAAACAAACACTCAAACTGAAAGATACAAAATAGATACAGGAGCTCTTACCTTAAAGCTCTATTTAGAACAGAAACTTATTTTAAGTGTTTTACAGCACTTTTTTAAGCAGAAGTGTTACAATTCTACCTGCATGTTTTAATATTGATGTTGTACTAATGCTGACAAATGGGAGTTGTGTTTTTTAGAAAATATTCAAGGACATTATATGAAGGACTAAAGGGTCTGCTGGTAGTAAGTCTTCTGTGGCAGAGTACAATGGGTAACAGCTAGGGAGTTTACAGCCACCTGTTTGATTTAAAACTAACCAAGCAACCATGCAGAACAGGATACTGTTTCCATGAAAGCTCCATGATCAGTCTTGAACATCCTGTGAACTTAAAGTTGCAAGTATCAACAATCAGCTCAATGTATAAGACAACACGGGAGCCTAGGATTACAAAAACAACAAGCAGTAGACTTCAAAAAGTTTATTTTTTTCCCCATTTTGTGCGTAATGGTACTGCAGAAGATCTTATGATTAATCTAGAGGAAACAAGGAAGCAGCAGCTTGTAAAACACAGAAGGAAACTATACTCTATTCACCAGAAGCAGAGAGCACAAGGAATAAAGCTTATTGTCCCTCTTCCAACGTGTTGTTAGACTGTATAAAAAAGCTGGGTTGCTTATTTCACAGAGTAATGCTAGAAGACATCACTCAAAATAATAGTTTTGATTCTGAAATAACCAGCCTAAACAGTCTCAGTAGAAAGTAATTAAAGAGGAGTAATACCTATTAATAGAATTAAGCTTTAAGAACTCTGGCAATAGGCGTAATCCTCTGTTAGCCACAAGTTTTACAAATGTGCATTTTCTTAAAGGAGATACTAATGGAAGCATACCCTTAAGACATCCAGGTCAGAATGGCTCATGATTAACTGTATGTTGTGAAAGAGGAAGAGAAAAGAGGTGCTTTTGCATTTATTAGGCTTAGTAAGCAGGAAAAGAAAGAAGTCTCAGGTTCCCTTGAATAGGGATGAAATGTATTTCTGGAACATTAGCACCAGAGCCAGACCTTCAACCTGTCTTCATCCCTTTAGGATGAGTCCTTTACATTCAGAGTTTATAGGCTAAAAACCACTGGTCAGGTCAGTGAGATGCACTGAACAGCCTGCATAAAAATGAAGTATAACATAAAAAGCAATCCAGCAGGAGCCAAGAATTATTTAGTATAAATTGGCAAAGTTAATACCTTCCCTTCACAATACAGGGCAGAAATGAGTTTTTCTAATTTACTCCCATTAGAATGCTGTTGCAAATTAAGTTTTGTTTCAGAAAGGAGAACTTGAAGAGTTATTTTGATACAGATTTGAAAAATAATTTTATGTTAACATTAATTCTGACATCTAGCTGGGTTGTTGTCTTTTTTTGTATACATAAATAGATTAAATCTCTAAAATTTTGCATTTCTTTTTTCATGCCTTTGAAGACGAAGCTGTATTTCATGAATCAGCTCAGCATCTAGAAGGGTTCTTTTATTGCTTGTAACACAAAATTGCTATTTTAAGCTAGTTTATACCCATTTATTTTTAAAAAGGTTGTCTTGTGCTCTTGTTAGGCTGAAAACCTGCCTTTTAAATTTCAGTAAGACCGATACTATAGGCTCTAAGCATTAAGGTGCTATAACAGTTCACTAGTTCTGTTAATGTTATATTCACATAATTTTTCTTCGTGGAAAATAAAAACCGTCTGGTTGAAACAACAAATGGTAGACAGTTACAGCGACAATAAAATAATTCACTTACATAAAACTGTTCACCAGATAGAAACAAATAAATAAGACAGAGCACTTCAAGTCCACTGAAAGCAGGCACAAGCATTATCTGTAGCCAGTAGGACTAAATTTATTAATGGAGAGGCCTTCCCTATAAAGTTTGCTCTCTTAGGAGACAAGCCACGTATACGCATATAGATACCAGGTTACATACTGTACGGTTGTGATGCATCCTTTCAGAGTTAATACAAGTCATGTGAGAAGTTAGTCTGTGTCCCGTACTCTTCTGCAGATCTCCTCTGTGAATTCTGAACACTTCGCATTACCTCCCAAGTCTTTCGTCAAGGCCTGAAGGAAGAAAAAATGGTATTACTGAAATGTTTAATGGAGCCAGTCTTGCCTCTGCACGGTTACATCTTCATATGTTTTGTATAGATATTAAATACAGATGAGAAGGAGTACATCAAATCTGAGTTTCTCTGCATTCTGCATAGCCTTCATCAAAAACAACAATGCAATGAGGCAGGTAGAGAAAAGTGAGTATGAGCATCGAGCATTGTTACCTCAGTGTTCAGATATCAGTGAGATTTTATCTTAACTACCCAAAGAAAGTGAATTTGACCAAGGCTTTCCAAAGTCCCTTGGCCACCTCACAGTGTTACAGAGTTAAGTTTGTCCTTTGGAAGTAAAATTCATATATGAAGGCTCAGCACAAAGCCAACTAATTAAGTGTCATTCAATAATGTTTGGGGTTATTTATTCTCCAAAGGAAACCCACACAGGAAAAGCACACACACAGCTCTTGAAATGCTGCATGTTAACCGTTGTCTAAGTTTGCTTAGTTAAGTTTAGAGATGGGAAAAACAGGCGGTTAAACTTGTCATCAAGTACAACTCCTGTCTGGCAGCATGAGGACAGTAAAATAATAATAATAAAGTGGTCAACATAGCTTGTCCAACCTAGCCAGATTAAAGCAATCTTAAGAGGTAATTTAAAAAATCATTAGTTTTCCCCATATGTCACACCCATGCAGATCTTAATTAAATGGCTTGGGGTGGGGAAAAAGGAGAAAAATGGCAGGCATGAGAGGCAATGAAGGTTATAATTTTAGAATCTTGTCATTTTTAACTGCATTATGCTTTTTTCCATTTAAAAAGATTCTCTCCCTCGTGAGCATGTAATCATAACACTGTAAGCAACTAGTAAACAAGTAGCCACATCACAAAACTTGCAGTTATCTTCTGTGAAATCACTGACCTGCTGATGGAGGATTTCATTTCCAGAGCAGTAAATGGGAACTTTACAGGAGCACCTCTTTATTCACTTGTAAGGTTAGTGGTTTGTTTGTTTTTTAAACTGGCTCCTACACACAGCAAGATAGCTGGAAACAAACCACTTATGAAATAATGACAGCTTTCTGTTTAAGCATGCTTGTTCCTTCTAATTACAAAGCAGCTTCTTATGCTTGTGCCCCAGATAGTTGCACTAGATTGGCTAAATGCTAATCCTCTTTAAGGGCAATCATCAGGATCTTTCCAATTATATTTTGAAAAGGTGGAAGTCAAAGTAGGAGAATTATGAGCAGAAATTCAGGTCAGGTTTCAGAGCATAACTCCTTCCCCCCCACCAATCCCATATGAGTCTTCAATCTGGAGGCAGTTAACACCCAGAGAGACTGCATACAATGTTAAGGGAAAAAGTAAACAAACACTGGATATAAGTTGGCCTGTAACTGTTATTTTGTAATCCAAAGAGGAGTCAAGGTAGTTAGGAGGAAAAAAGAAAGTAAGTGGCCTGAAAAATAGAAGCAGAGGTATTGGAGTCAGGGCTGAGGTGAGTGATTAAGCCCTGTAAAAGGCAAATGATTGTTCTTCACTTTAAGGTCCAGATTTAAATGTAAATGCATTATAAACTTCACAAGGGAAATACCACTTGAATCACTACCCTTTCATGAACAGAGATGCAGTTCCAGCTTCTAGAGCTGTGGAAATTGAGACATGGAGAGAGCTACAGTGTGTCCCTGTTGCTGAGCTGTGCAAACCTGATACCACCAGAGGTAACATAATTACAGTCAGAGAACAATAGCAGTACCACTCAAGGGATTCAGGCCAGCAAAGCAGGGCCTCTGCTGGTTTGGCATTGATGTTCCAAGTTAACTTCTGCTACAATACAGTATGATTTCAATTCACTCGATGTATTAGCACACTCTCACGTTACCTTTCCATCTTTAATTGCATCAAAGCAAGCCGTCTCAATCTTTGTGGCATGCTTGTGTAGTCCCATATGACGCAGCATCATCACAGCACTCAGAAGGAGAGCAGTTGGATTTGCCAGGTCTTTTCCTGCAATGTCTGGGGCTGTTCCATGAACCTAGAAAAAAAAGTGAACCTATTTGTTACAAAGTTAATATGTTGATTAACAGAGAACACTTTAAGTGATTCAGGCATATGCAAGCAATTTAAAAGCTGGTCCTCATGCACCAGCATGTTAAAATAGAACTTTCTTCACTGTGATACATTTAGTGCAAAAGATAGGAAAGACTAGAACAATTCAGCCCAAAGC
The DNA here is from genome assembly GCA_013396635.1 of Penelope pileata. Taxonomy (NCBI): domain Eukaryota; kingdom Metazoa; phylum Chordata; class Aves; order Galliformes; family Cracidae; genus Penelope; species Penelope pileata. The sequence continues at coordinate 55,991 of WBMW01001092.1, forward strand.
ATTAAAAAAGAGGAACTAGTTCAGCTAATCTCTCTCAATTGTGCCTCTCAAGTTCTGTTTCACCAAGCGTTCATTTTAAGAAACAGGGTGAAAACAAAGTGATAGTAAAAGCACACACAAAAACCTATGTGTACTACAAGCTTTATTCCTCAAGTAAAATTTCAGCATCTTTGCAGTAAAAAGTAGTTCTGCAGGCAACTTACTTCAATAGCCACATCATGTGTCATGGAAAAGTTTTTAGATTCTTGAGTTGGGACAAAATAGTTATTACTACTAGGCCTTGATTAAGCAGACTTACTGATTCAAAAATTGCAACTCCATTAGCACCAATATTTCCACTTGGTGTTACTCCAAGACCACCAATCAATCCAGCACACAAGTCACTGAAAAAAAAAAAGCCCCATATTTTAATCACATAATACATTACTGAGAAGCAACTAAAATATCTGTTTCCTGTTTATTGCAACAGTAACTTTGTTATCGATAACATGAGTAATACTGGGAAAGAATAGATGCTGTTAGCCACTTACACTCTGCTTGAAGGCTTGAGAATTCCAAAGGAAATTCCAAACAGAATAAAAGCTGATTAAGACATAGGCAAAAGAAAAGGTACTCAAAGCACAGCTTACCTTTAAAAATACCTAGCCAAAATTCTGATGTACAGTACCCTGTACATATCTAAGTCTTATTTCCCTTGAAAAGGCCACACAACCACTTTTTGTATGTAAAATCCTTCTAAAAACATGAAATAATATTGCTCAGGTAGAGGAATTACTAGTAAAGTAGCAACACGCTGTAGTTTTCGTAATGTCATCTCAAAGCTGGAAAAAAATGGCAAGGCTCTTAGAACTCTTACATTTTAGCCTACCATTTTATTGTCTACAAGTTAGTTAACGAACTAAAAAGCAGGAAAATTTGGTGGAGTTTGCACAACAATCTTTTAAGTTAAGCAGAATTAATCAGCTGTAGTTGTCTGAGAAATAAAATGGATACAGTCTGAACTTGTCACTTAAGATATATAATGGTTCAGGGTAGAGATGTCTTCTGCATCTATTAAGGCCAAGAAACCTCTTTGGCGTTATGTTCACACTTGAACAAAGCACAAGGAGTAAGTCTCCTCAGTGAGAAGAGTGCCCTTCTTCAAGAGAAGACTCAGCTTTATTGGAGCTTCCTCAAAGTATGAAATTCCTCACAGAATTTTTACGAGAACTTTAAAATTGGCAGTACTGGACAAGGTAGAGTGAGCTAAAATACTGATGATGGGACTGATTGAATCACTTCTAGTTAAGAGTGTAATGGCTGCTGTGAGGGCCCCTGGTCCCTTTTACCAGTTTTTAAAGCAATTACTTGGAGTCTGATTTTTTTTTTTTTTTTAAAAGAGGTGACAGCCTTGTCTGAGGGAGAATGCCATTTTAAGAGAAGCTGAGCGAGCATTTCTTCTTATGCATCAATTACTTTTGTATGTTATCTGTACAGAAAAAGGAAATCTAACATTTAAATAATCATTTAACCTCTAATCAAATTCTAAGGCTGTTTTCTTCAATCTCTCCTTGGACATACAAGGAGAAGCAATGCTATGTTATACGCTGAAAAAGTTCAAAGAGACTTAGTTTTACTAAGCAGTATGTCATTGAATTTGTACTCTACTGAAATACTTCACACAGTGATGGACTCTGCCTTCAGGACATCAAGTTAGCTGTAGTACAGATTTTTCCGAATACAAAATTTAATCTCAAGGTAAAGAAAATATAAAATACAAAAGCTGGTAGGACATTAAGAAGCCATGCATTTCAATCTTCAGAATCATTTAACTCTATGGCTAGTTTGCTCTAAACGTGATGGTCCCTCAGTCGCCTTCCCCAATCTGTTTTAGTCCTGAAGAGTAACAAGTTTTTTCCCCATTATCTAAGCACTCTGTATTACAGTTTGAGCCATTAACTCCTTCACACTTCTGGAATAATTTATCCTCCACCCAACTCTATTGTAATGCTCATAGCCTCCACCAGCACAAACTCTCTCTTAGTAAAAGGAGCATTCTCATCATATATCCCCTTCCCATCAATATTTTAATAATTGTGGTGTGATAATACCACTGTTCCTTCCCGTTCAGACAGTCTGATTTGTAAAGTTCTAAATTCTGCGTGGATAAAATGCTCATTCACGTGGCTAGCATGTAACCTAAATAACTGTCTGGAAATTAGCAGTATTTTACATGCTAGGCTAGTTAAAATTGAAATCTCCATACCTGAGGATGTCACCATACAAGTTAGGCATAACAAGCACATCAAATTGTGAAGGATCCTGAACCATCTAGAAAGAAGTAAATTTTCATTAAGGTTAAGACTGTAAACTAAAGAAATAACCATAATTAAAACAAATAAATACTCACATTCAGACACACAGTATCCAGATACATTTCATTAAATTTAATATCTTTACAGTTTTCTGCTGCTTCCCTGCATTTTCTCAAGAAAAGCCCATCAGACATTCTCCTGCAATTAAGTAAGAGAATACTGCAGTTATTGCAAAGTAAGTAATATTCAGATAAAGAAAACTGCATGCAACAGGAGATTAAGTAACGGAAAACATTAGACTGCAGAAACCTAATTAGTGACTATTAATATTTTAAATATTTTAATACATTACAGTCAGCATAGTTATGCCTTTAAATTTGCCCCTAAGATGTTTTTGGAGCAGTAGTTCGACCATCCTGCATTAATTCCTGAACTGACTCATTCATTTACTGAAGGAGTAAAGTAAATTACTGAGTTTGCACAGGTGATGATGGGAACTGTCACATGCAGTGTGAAATAGCTGACTGTGAAGTCCTTTGGAAGCTGGAGAAGACATTAGCTGTTTTTCCTAGGTTAAGATTATTTTTGAAGCAAGTGTTTTGGGAAGTCACAGCACTACCACAAACTTACTGACACATACATGAGCGCACAATTACTCCAGCCCTATCAAGACGAGGTCAGTAGTGCCCATTTTACCTGAGGCATTTACTTCACCCATTTTACTTACTTCACTGACATTCATACATGAGACATCTGAGGAAGATTTGAAAAGCGATTTATAAGGAAAAGTATACTACTATTTGTTGTTCTTGAAAAGAAGTGTCAACATACATAATATTTGCCTTGTGCACAGCAGTAACGTGGCTTCTCTGATTATTTCTGGCATACTCGAAAGCAAATTCTGCAATACGCTTGCTAGCTTCCTCTGTGATTAGCTTGATGCTTTGCACAACACCTTCAACAATCTGAAAGACAACAGTTGCGTTACTAGTAGAAATGGAAGCTTATTTTTTCAAATTAATGGTATGAATGTTTTGAACAACAGTCTCCACAACACATGCACGATAAAAGATCTTTTTTTATGGGTAACAAACTCAAAGAAACCACTGCTCAGCCTTTTAATACTAAGCCACTGAGATAAGCAAGGTTATTGTCAACATAACGTAGGAACCCTGCCAGAAACACAACACTTGCAGCAACTTACCACGTGCTCAATTCCACTGTATTCACCTTCTGTGTTCTCTCGTATTGTGACAATGTTTACGTCTGTATAAGGGGTTTTGTAGCCTTCAATTGAGACACAGGGACGTACGTTTGCATAAAGGTCAAAGGTTTTACGCAGAAGCAGATTCATTGATGGGTGTCCTGCAGCAATTGGGGTTTTTAAAGGCCCTGAAGAAATAGGTGATAAAACCAGTCCATAAGTATCAGAGTTGAAACTCTAGGTAAAGTTCTGCAGCACTCTGGAGAAGAAACTCCAAATTCCTATGTAACCCTTATGCTGAAATGCCACAGGAAATCTCTTTGCCATCTAGAATAATACACAGTGATATTAACCAGATGTTCTAAGGCTGAACTGTGACCCTCATTTTACATGGAACAGAAGTTCTTAGGAAAAGTTTTCAGTGAAAGCAACATAAAAAGGTAGTGTTCATTGGGAACGTAATTATCACATACTGCTGTGTATCAATTGCCTTGGAAGTGCATTCTGTACAGAGTCCAAAGCTGATACTTAGTAACATATTTCCTAAAAATCAATGACAGCTACAGCTTTGATGTGAAGAACTGTTTTATCATTACAGAAGACAATCTGACAAGCTGACTCCTGTAATTAGCCATTTTATTGTTACTGATAAAAGATTTTGGCTTCAAACCAAAGTTCAATACAAAGTATTTAATATCTTTGTATTAACCCCCAAAGTACCTTTTAATCCCATTTTGTTTTTATCCATGGATTCTTTGGCATCTGGAGGTATCATCCACTTTCCTCCTGGTCCTTGGATAGCTGTCACGTTCCTCTCTTCCCACTGAATAGGAACCTAAACACATTTGCTCTGTGTTAACTTCAGTATCATGACTTTTGCTTCCAGTTTTGTCTCCCCTTTCACAAAAAGTTGCTTAAGAGATTTGGTTCGAGCCTTCCTAAATATTTTTTTCTCTGGTGAGCAACAGTAAGCACGAGATGCTTAGACTTGAAAATAAAGATGACTTTTAAAATGTAACTAATTGAAAATGAAATAGTATGGGCAATACTGTACCAGCACTAACTCAACCACCACCAGGTGCCTCCCCAGCCATGGCATACAGATAGCATTAGAATGGCATTTATGTGCTGCTGCGTTCAGCCTGCTACAGCTGTCACATTCCTTGCGGTCAAGAGACTTAAGGCATTTAAAAATGACTTCACTGAGAACTGATCATCCAAACTGCCTGGAAGACAGCACATAACAGATCCATCTGTTACCTGAATGGAAATCTGCACAAATTCCATGGTGCTTACTGGACTTGCATTCAACCATGGACAGTTGTAAGAGAAAGCGAATATGCTTTGATACCATTACTAACAGGGAGGTAACAGTCTTCCTTCCTGAAGAACTGTATTTTCTTCCAAGCAAACTGTACAAATTCTTGTGAAGTTCCTTGGATATGCTAAAAAACAGTCTTCCTTGGATAGATTTCATTTTCATATCACAGAGGTGAATGTGGTGCAGCAGAATAATTGCAATTAGGTTTCTAATAATAAGGCAGCCCCTTCACACAGGCTTTGATCTGCGCTGAGAAGTCACAGTGGATGAAAGAACATCCTTCTGTCAGTGGCTCAGGCCTGCTATGTCAACAAGCCCCAAGCGTATCAACACGATACGCCGAGTTGACATTTCCAGCAGTTACATGCAGCGTTTGCTCTCGACTCCCTACTGCTCTGCCAGCGAGCGGTTTCAAACGCTGCCTTGAGGTTGCAACCCTATCTTTTAATATCTGAAGCTTCAGACTCTTTGCATTGCCAGAAAGTTTTAAGGGCTTAAACGTGACTCGATCTGTTAGAAGTTAGAGAGGAAACACTTATAATTAGTTAACATTTGCTGTTGTAGTTAAAGTACAGTGCTCACAGCGAGACAAACGTGACTTACTTTGGCAGCGTCAAAGATCTTCATGACAGCCGCAGAAATCTCAGGTCCTATGCCATCTCCTGGGATTAAAGTTACTGTTTGCACCTAGGTAAAGAAGCAGCAGTAGTACAAGTAATGAATGCTGTGTTCCACATAGGAAACATTTTCATGTGTTGCAGGAACCACGTAACTACTAGAAAAGAAAGTCTGGGCTGCTGAAAACCACTATGAAGAACAGCAGTACTGGACAGAAGCAGGAGTGCCTAGCTTGCTTTAGAGGGAGTGTGCAAACATTTTGAGACAGCTGTTTAAAAATCAGCCTACTATTTTTGTTTCAAAACACAGGTTTAACCCGAAAGGCAGGTTCCTGCTCAGTACTCTGTGAAATAAATGATCTCAAAATGCTTTCATCTTGAAAACTGGAGAGGAGGCAATGCTACCTACTATGGCTCTGTTATCCATACACCTCCCGTATCATCAACGTGCTGTGTAATATTGACCTGCACTAGGAAAGATCTATGAAAAGCTTAAAACAAAAAAATAAAACCCCATCTCGACCTATCTCAGCTTCTCAGAAGGTTCTCTAAAGAAATCTTAGGCCAATTTTTCATAATGATGTCAGGTTGTTTTCCCGTGACATTCTCAGTCTTGTTTCCTTTATCATACTCAAATAAACTAAATTGCACAGCCCACAGTCGCTGGATAGCAGCAGCAGAAAGCTGTCTGTCCTGATGTAATGAAATATTGATGGTGACCATTTTCATCCTACGTGCCCCTAGGTCTTTGTTTTATTTGAAGATTTCCAGCATTTTTATAAGGGCCCGCTACTGCCTACAAAAGAGGCATACAGCATTACTTGCCAAACCCCAATTATAATCAAGGTACAAGATACGTTACCACCCTTCTCCAAAAAGAATGCTCAGAATCTCAGTGTATTGCAACTCTTTTGCTTCCACTAATTAGAGCCAAAGAATTTTACTGTGCAAAGCAAAAGAAGGAGAGCTTCAGATAAGAGATCCCAGCTACTGAGCAAGCAGGGGACTGATGGAACGCCTCAGGACCGGTTCTGTGCTGCCTGGTGCCACTCCAGAGCACAGCAGCACTTCACCTGCGGCAGAGATGGTTCCACCTGAAACCCTGCTGTGGTGTAGGCAGACCCAGGGCAGCCTCACCCTCTGCATCTTTCCGTACCGTGTAAGACACGAGCTACACTTCATTTTCTTCTCTCCACTGGCACTTTTACGAAACTTACAATTAAAAGCCACAATTCTTCCTTAATGTCCTGCCTGAGGGTGCATGCAGTAGTGCAGAGCCCTGCGTCTGTGAGAGCAGTTTTCAAGGCCATCTTCACTGAATAAAGGCCTGCAGGGACCTCACACACACACACACACACAAAGGTGGTGAAGCATCTACTCAGAAAAACAGCACCAGTGTCTGAAGTACATTGAAGAGGGCCATGAAAAGGCAGAGCTGTGGATGCAAGGTACTCTAAAAGCAGAAGGAGTTAAAGTAAATCTATTGCTTAGCAGAATGTCTGCAAAATAAAGATGAGAAGCTTCTCAAAAATCTTTCTAGTTTGCCCATATTTGCCCATTTCCAGGTGGGTTTCAGAAGACCTGCTCATGCCCATGTCCTATGAAAAGTTCTCATGGCACTTCTGGTTTCTGCTGAAACCTTTTATATTAGCACTTATCTTTCACATGAAATTGCCCAGGACAGTCATAAACCAATACAAATCCAGCATGGCACTACAAGCTGTATGTTCACTTATTTAGGCTTTATTTCTTGAAAAGACAAAAATAAAACCGGCAGTCTTAGAAAAGTAAATTTCCGAGGTTCTTTCTTGAGAAACTTCTTAAAAGAAAAAAAAATTGCTATCATACTCACAGCACTACTAAAACTTCTGGTCACCTGTTTTTGGTTTTTGAAAGCACCTAGCAGTCGAGAAACCTGCAAGAACACAAAACAAGAAGATGCCATCTTGTTACACCTCCAACAGTTGACAAACACCGCAGCGATTGCGCATTTTACAGCAGGGTTGCTTGAAGTTTCCTACCTCCAACCAGCGTACAAATCAGTGAAACAGAGTAACTAAGGCTTTGCCAAGCCGCTCAGGAAAAGCTGTGGCCAGGGCCTCCCCGGGTATTCTTAGCCCAAGGTAAACCCAGGACAGCCTCAGCCCCAGGCCTGGCCCGGGGCGAGGGGAAGCAGCTGTGCAGCAGCGTTGGCCCCTGGGAGCTGCACTGACTGTGGCTGAGGAGAGCATACGCTGAGGCTTAAGATTGCTGGAAAGCAAAGTGAGAAGTGTGTTCCCCTAGCAGCTGCCTGGGCAGCACGTTCACACATTTCAGGCAAGGTTTCCACAGCCAATTTCCATCAGTGCAACTTCTTCCATTGGAACCGGGCTGCACCTGGTTCTTACCTTTTTTATGTCTGCAAATCTGGGGCTGCAGCCCTCCGCGCACCTTGCATTTATTAAAAACCCTTATTCAAAGGTGCATGAGACAGAATTCACCATAGCAACGAAAGCAGCGCGCAGGATCACACCTCCTGACACGCTGAGCTCCGAAGCAGGGGGCTGGGGCAGCGGGGGCTCCTTGCCCTGCCTGAAACCCCCGCTGCTGGGGGCACGGGCAGCAGCTGCAGGGCCGCAGCTCCCAGCCTCGCCCTCTCCTTAGGATTTTCCACGCCGAGGAGCTCGGCTGCGGGTCCTGGGGGCCTCCTGCACGCTGCTGCCCTGCAGCCAGGGCTGTGCGGTGCTAACGGAGCAGCAGGAAGCGTGCCGTGCCCGTGCCTATCCCAGGGAACGCCGTGGAGAGGAGCTGCGAGGCGGGGCGGCCGCAGCCCGGCGAGCCGCACAAGGTCATCGCGAGGGGTGACGGGCGCCGTGCCCGAGGCGGCGGCAGGAAACGGGGAACTGAGGGCGGCCGTGCGCGCCGCGTGGCTCTGGCGGACAGCGCCGGGCCCCGGGGCGCAGCGTCACGCGGAGCGGGGCCCGGTGCTCGCGCGTGACGCCCCGCGGCCCTCGGGCTGGG